>OX393549.1:111528309-111780809 GCA_947650365.1 Chamaelirium japonicum
ATGTGTTTTTGTCTAGTCAATTTGTTTCATTTTTTCTAATCATGCCATGTTATATAGATTTTTTTTATAAATTTCATCCCGTGCATGGCACGGGTTCACTACTAGTTTTCATAACGTTGAATCCTGATCTTCAGGCTTGAAGACCAATAGAAGCTAAAGGTTCATTCAGACTCGAACGGAACCGATCAGCCTCGATTTGTCAATCCCGGTGCTGAATCAAACTGAAAATCCAAACCTAATTAAGCAACATACATGATCGATCACAAAACAACAATTAAAATCTGAACCTCGTGCACCCTTAAACAAGCGAATTCTTGTAGGGAAACATATTATTCTGATCTTTCGAATCGGCTTGCTTGTTTACCTTCTCCATCACCATTTCATAACAATACATAGCATCCCCATCCTGGAAGGGCATACTTTCCATCGAATGACGAAGATCTCCCAATGTTTCTTGTTTGTTTTTCGTAATCCTCGCGAGATCTTCTCTAAAGAGATGGAATGGATCTTCGACCAGCACGACGATTGACCCTCCTCCATGGACCAGACCTGAATCTCCTCGCATTTGATTGCGACGTAGCTTAGCTTGTCATTCCACTCTCCGATCGATCATCCAGAGATCCCACCTGGAATTCGGCTCCGCATCCGATGGCAACGCCCTTTAACCGCTGCGCTCCTCATTCGGGTCGAACCACAACACACAGGAAGAACCAAGCATCCATTACAAGCATCCCTTCACATACACTGCTATTCTACCGATGGGTAAGTTACGAGGTACACCATGGTTCTCTAAAAACATACTCAATTGTTTCCTCCTCGATCAGGCAACGTGAGGAAATAAGGTCAATGTTTAAGCCAAGATTGCACAAGTAGGATCTAAGCTCGACACGCACCCACGCACTCACTCACACATACCTACCCACCTACAGATACCCCCACCCACACACCCACTCAGTCACTCACACATACCTACGCACCAACACATACCCCCACCCACTCACGAACATCCACAGACCCACCCACGCACAGCCGCACAAACATATCCACCCACACAACTACCCATGCATACCCACACACACACACACACACTCACCCACTGACCCACCCACACACCAATCACTAATGCAAACACACGCACACCCACGCACACCCACCCACCCACACAAGCATACCCATTCACCAACCCACCCATGCACATCCACAGACCCACTCACTCATACCCACCCCCCTACCCACACACGTACACCCACCCACCTACCCACCACCCACAAACACTCACCCACACACATGTACGCAGCCATCCTCCCACCAACCCACACACGCACACACCCAACCACACAAGCACACTTATCCACCCACCCTCACACACACACACACCACCCACCTACGCAAGCACACACCCACCTACCCCTCCACCCACACACACACATACACGCACCCACCCACTCACCCATACCCACCCATAAACACACACCTCCATCCGCGAACATGCAAACCCACCCAAAAATGCTCACCCACCCACCCACACACATACGTACCCATCCTCCAACCAACCCACTCTTTGCTACAGTAAAATCATTGTAGCAATTTCTTTAAAAAATCCTTGTTTAAATTGTGTTTTGCTACAATGAAATCATTGTAACAATCGTTCTTCTATACTATCGAATTGTTTCTCTATGGTACACTGTAGTAAACAACAATAACTTTGTACTAAAAAGATAAATTGCTACAGTGAAAATCAATTACTCCTCTTTGGTACCAAATTGTTTCTCTTTGCTACAGTGAAATCATTGTAGCAAAAAAAAAAATTTGTGAGATCTTGTTTTTTTTAAAAAAAATTACTACAATGAATCACTATAGCAAAAGATTTTTGCTACAATGAATTCATTGTAGCAATCACTACTGTTCATTATCGAGGTGCTACTTTCCACGTGATTTCTAGCTTCTTGTACAGTACATTGCATGTTGGGGGTAAAGTGGACATTTGCCTAATGGAAGGGCCTGACGTTTTGGGATGTTTTGTACGTTAAATCAAATGCTGGTAAGGGATTAGTTACCAATCATCTCAAAAAAAAAAAAGGATTGTTTGTCAAGGTTGCTAGGGTTTGGGGTTGGAGGACTCCACTCGAATTACGTACACTCTACCCTATGTTAACGTATCTATTCTATTAGGCAAGGGATCCTCTCAGGTTATAACTTCAAAGGATAAGATAGGTTAAAGCCAAAATTGAATCACAACCGTCCGTTACACCCAGCTATCAATGAATCGCACTCATTCCCAAGTGGCATACAAAAGAACAAGGTTGTGATTCAATTTTGACTTCAATCACAATCGTCAATAACACCCAGCGCGCCAATCGTGGACGCCAGGCCTCGGGGTGCAAGTGCGAGGGACATGGCAGAAGACGGTGCTGTGGGGGGTAATTGGGTGCAAGAGGGAAGACGACGACGGAGTCGGGCGCACATGGGCGGACGACATCACGGTCGGGTGCTAGCTGGTACACACAAAGAAAAGGGGAGGTGTATGCCTAGGCCTCTCGCCGTTAGCTCTCCAATCTCTCATCGGAGTTGAGCCTCTCTTTCACAAATCATCTCTTAGGAAATTAAGCAGAACTTCTTTTATGATCCAAAGCATCATTCATAACGAAGGCGTAGGGTCCTTAAATAAACTCTCAAGCAATCCTATTATGACTCAAATAAAGCAAGGCACCCTTATACGATCAGGGTTTTAAAATGTAGAATTTAACGAACTAAATAGCAAATAAAACCTAGGGCAAATTATATAAACCTCCCCTGAACTATGGGGGTGGTTTCATATTGGTCCCTCAACTTTTTTTTTTGAATAAATAAGTCCCCAAACTATGGACCAATTTGAAATTGTTGTCATCCACAGATAAAATGTGTCAAATGACTAAAATACCCTCGTCCTTTCTTCAAAGCAGACCAGAAAAGGGGGAGGGGGGAGGTTGATCTGCAACTCCGGCTGCCGCCACCCCCCACCCTTCTTCCACTCAGCCTGGCACAGCCGTTGGCTTGCCTCGCCAGCTCCTCCAATGCGAGGGAGGTTCTGCAACTCCGGCCGCAAGGGGGTCTGAGGTGGTGCGAGGGAGGTTCTGCAACTCCAGCCGCCACGACACCCCACCCTCCTCCTTCCTCTCGTCTGGCATAGCTGGCACTGGTGCCTCCATCGTGCGCGCAGGCCGCAGCCGACCCGTGGTCTTCGCCAAGAGATTTGCCAGAATGCCGTCAGTGATCGGCGAACCTGAGGTGGCTTCAGGAGGTCGGGGAGAAGGTGGTGGTGGTCGGGCCGCCTGAGGAGAGAGAGAGAGAGAGAGAGAGAGAGAGAGAGAGAGAGAGAGAGAGAGAGAGAGGAGAGGGTAAAACTGGAAGAAAATAAATAAATAATGACCATGTCAGCTATTTTCATCAAATCTGACAGTGAATAATTAACGGAGGGGTCAACTTGTTAAGGTTGCATAGTTTGACGGTTTATTTGTTCAAAAAAAAAGTTCCGGGACCAATGTGAAACTAACCCGCATAGTTCAGGGGAGGTTTATGTAATTTGCCCTAAAAACTAACATAAAACAAAATAAAATCCTAAACAATTGTACCAACATATCAACCATCATCTCCAAGCCAAAGTGAAACCGGATGGGCCGTGCATCTACGTCGGCGACGGTTATAAACAGATGTAACTCACAGTCTGGTACCCTGACAGATGTTTGATCGTCAGAGTTGCCTGATTCTTTGAGCTCAAAAAGTCAGGTACTACCTAGGGAAAAGATTTCCTGGACCTGGGTATTGTCCTTGTTACACCCGAATGATGTTTGACTTTCTTATAGGTTTTAGAATTTACTAATTTTTGGAGGATATACTATCGATGTAAAGATGATCATTGTCACAAAACAAAACAGCAAATTCTTGGAGCATCAAATAGGCTATTCAATTTAACGGTTAAAATCGACAATCGAAAATGCTTCTAGAATTTTTATGATCAACTAGTTTTAGAATTTACTGTTTTTTTGTGAGGATGATCACCTTGTCATAGATACCATATTCTTCAAAAATTAGCAAATTCTAAAATTAGACGAGGTCCGGTGAAAAACTGTTTGTAGGAGTTCACGACAATTGCCTTGCTCCAGCGCCGATCGAGCGCATTCTCTTTGTGGTATTTCCACCTCTTGCTAGGTTTTGGTCCAAAGATGGAATACTTTAAGAAATGTACTTGATTGTATTCACCAATTTTTACAATAAAACTTTATTCCAAAACAAGATTAAAAATTGGGGGGCTTGGTGATGAAAATGCCCTCCACATCAATTTATATTTTCACTTAAAATGTCACCAGGTACCCTGAAACTAACCGAATCTGACCGAACCACCACCGACAGATTTTCTCGCCGTCGCCGAACCAAACCTAAACCTAACTTTAAACCTGATATCTAGGTCCTGGGATGAACCCTAGACCTAGGAGTCCTAAACCTAACCGAACTTCTCCGTCCTCAATTCCTTCTCGTCTCCGCTACTGCAACTCGAGATCACGCCCGCTACCACCACCACTATTGCTCGCATCGGAGACCGCCATGGCTGATTGTGCTCGAAGGAGATAGAAGGTATGGGCATTTTCAGGTTTCTGAAGAAAATCAGGAACCTAACGTTAATAGAAACATCTCGCTGTCCTATACCTTAGAGATTTGGTGTCCTGCTCACCAATTTGGTGTGCTGCAGGAACAGGAAATCACGACAAAACTGTAGCCTTGCATAAAAGAGATAGGAACAAAAGATCTTCATGGTTTCTTACCACCAAGGAAAGCCCTCGAAATACAAAACAATCGACATGAACACTTCCATCTCTCATTTGGATTGTTTCCTCTTCTTCCAGGATTTAGATTTCTTGGTAGCATCGACATTGTCGCTCATCAGATGTTCGTACTCTTCAAGGCTGGCAAATGGCGATGCACGACTCCTCCCTTCCGACCTCCGCTTCTTTACGTTGTTCTTGGTCTGGATGGATTCACCACCACCGCCGCCATCGATATCCTCATCACAGTCGTTATTGCTATCTTCAGCATCACCACCCCCGATATCAAGGCTTTCGTCGTCGTCGTCGCTTCCGCTCCCTCCATCGTCTTCCGGTGATGCGATTTTGGTGGGAGAGCCTGCCTCCACATCACTGCCGCTTCCAAGCAAGTCCTCGTCGTCCTCGCCAGCAACTCTGTCGAGGTCGTCATAATCGTAATCTTCCCCGTCCTCTTCCAAAGGCACAGAGCCCGACCCCAGCATGGTATCGATCTCCTCTTCCTCGCTCTCATCACTTGCATCCGGTAATAGGTCTTCCTCATCCTCGGCTTCTTCTGAGTCTTTCTTCTTTTTCTTTGCCTTGGGCTTCTTTGATGTGCTGGTCTTGTTCGTGTAGAATCTGTGGAAGACGACGTCCTCTGGGGGCACATCCTCTTCTGCCAGCTGTAGGATCTCATCCCCGATCAAATGATGGTTCATATCGACCTGGAAACAATGAAAATCTTACATCAGATCGAAACAAAAATTTTGAGATCACAAGTCGATATATTGGTTGATGGACCTTTCGAGCAGGCGCAATTAGGGATCCACCATGCCATCGGCCCTCTGCTCTCTTGTTTGGTTTTGGTTTCTTTTCCATGAACTTGTCAAGAAAGGCAATGAGTGACAGGTCATTTAAAGGGTCTCCATTGTAAACTATGTTGACGCCAGATAATAGGGTCCGAGCCATTGTTGCCACCGATGGATGCACATGTGAGGCCAATGCCGTCAGCTCCCACCAACTCACACGGTCTGCATTGCTATTAACAAATAATGGGCAAAATCATCAACCAAATCATTACTAAAAATTTCAAGCAGGGAATAATTAATATATAGCATGTATTGGAACAACCGAACCAAAGAGAAGTACCAGTAAGAAGGTTCTCTATGCCGAGGATCGTAACCTGCAGGTAGGGCAATCCCCACACAAGGTTTCTGAGCTTGTTCTCTGTCATCGTTACCTGCATCTTTAGACCCCAACTCACTGTTCAAACCATCTTTTCCTTCCGAGTCGTAATCCTCCTTACGATACGAAACCAACAATTTTTCACCGTTTTTGGAACTAGCAGAACCGCCGGATTTGATGGAATTGCAGGATGGAGGAATCACCGACACAGGGTCTTCTATGATGTCCTTGAAGTGCTCCAGATCATCATCGACAGACTCATTTTGAAGCACCATAGTCCTGTGAATTAACACATAATTCCTACATGTAATGCAAACGATACTGAATATGAGGAAATTTCCTTAACCGAAATTACCACAAAGGTGGCTTCGCTTTAAGAACCTCGGACAGTAAGAAGAGGCATCCACAAGCATATTGAGGCGGTTGCTGAAGTGAAGCCTATTCAAAGAAATTTAGTTAATATTTGATAGACATAGGTGGCATAGGAAACTCGTAATCGAGTAAAAGAACCAATTCTTCTGCTGGCAACGTTGAATCATTGTGGCCACTTACTTCTATAAAGAAACAAAAACCTGCATGTGAAGCACAGGTTGAACCGGCGGGACTAAAAAGTGGCAAGTCACAACCCATGGAATTTGCTCCTCTACTTAAGGCAGCTCATGTACATTGCCATTCATCAACATCCAAATCTTATTCCATTAACGCGGGGCCACTTATGGAGCACAACTTTAATTAAGAAGGCTCCGCAACAGGTCTAGTTCTATCATTTCAGGGAAAATCTCAAATTGTAAAAAACCCCAACCCTAGTGCTGGACTGCTGGATCTAAATTTGAGTAAAGCTTGGAATAAATTTTTGCTTATCATCAGGGCTAGTTCTACTACTTCAGGGGTTCTTATAACACTGTTTGGGTTTGATTTTGGAGTTTAAAAGGATTATTTTCTCTGCTTTGGCAAAATTATTATTTTGTTCTATTCTTATACTCCTCCCTTTTCTTTTAACTCATTCTACTTCTGGGCTAAAGGAGATCCACAGTGACTTCACTGCTGAAATTTGAAACAATTAGTAGGTTTCAAGAATTTATCTCTGATTTTTTCTGAATTTAGATCCAACAACATTGGCATTGGTGTTACAGCAGGGAAATGCAAGCATAATGAGCAGGAATCCTGACTATCATAAGCAACAACAGTCAACATGAAGATCTCCAAAACTAACGGGAGTTGGCTTCCAAATACAAAGGTATGCAATGAATTTACAATCAGTGATCCAATTAATGATTTATCTTTATATAATGGTAAGCACCAAAAATTGTGCAAATTCTTATAGTCTAGCCATTGGTAAAACTCTTGAATGGAGCAGATCAATAACATCACCAAAGACATCAGAATACCATTTACTTAAAAAAGAAAAGGAAATACATAAAAAACATGGGATAATAATGCAAACCTGAAGGAGACGCTTGGAAAAGGCAGATACCCGTTTCAAGTTTATATCATTCTTCATTGCTTTTACCAATAGCCCAAGAAACATTTCTGGCTGAAACGAAAAATGCAGAAGAATTGACATTAAAAGACTATGGAAAAGACATGATAGATTGTTAAATCAACATATTCCAACTCATAAAATGATGGAGCAGATCTAGAAGCTTCGAGCCGGGCTGAGGAAGGAGAAAAATAAAGAGAAGGAGAAATGGAAGTTTGGGCTCTCGAATGCATGGCATGGTAAAAGGGCCAATAAGAACATACAGGCCAAAAAGAAAAGATTATACTTGTTTAGATGATGGTGCCTATAGTGTTGGGATAAAGATACAGAAAAATGCAAGCTGACCATTATATTTAGAGTGGGTTCTTGGCAACAAGGCCTACTCAATAGAAAATTTACAAAATGGTACTAAAAGAACTTTTTTGATGACATGCAAACCAAAGACTTGCACATTAGATAAGTCATTTAGATGCTAGTCATCAGAAAACCGCATTGCTGCAAATTTTACTATGGTGTTCTACCCACTAAGTATCCAACGTGTTCTACTTCTCATGTGCAAAGATCAATAGAATTTCTTTTTTTATAAGGGAAAAGGAAATTAAAGTTTTTAATCAATGAAAAGAGTACCCATAAAGAATTTTGTATAAGAAAGTTTTGCAACGTGAGAAGAGTATCCATAAAGAATCACAAAGGGCAGCCAAACAATTTCTGAACACCCCCTCCAATTGAGAAAATTTGCCCACTCATTGGCTGACATGAATGCAAGTTATCAAAATATATCTAAGCTGGATATTGCTATATTGAAAATTAATGCTAACGCATCAGCCATCAAAAAATATAGATGAATATTATTGGAATCGCAATACCAATACCGGAAGCAATTTTATTGGATGCCATTAAACAGCATTAAAGTAATTTCAAGGTAAAAATAAAGAATACCTTAGATCTGATTTAGAGAATTTCTATTGCACTAGAACATCAAACAAGGACATAATAGATTAAGTAACATATGTTTACCCAAAAAATAGAACATTTTTAAGTAGAAGATTATTTTCTTTAGAAAAAAGCAAGCAGGAAAATACTGGCCTCTGCCCCGTGTCTCAACAAAGAAAGTAATCCAATATGGAGAATCACAATTGGCAAAAACTTTTAATAAATAAAAGTATGAAATACAATACAATATAATTGCTAGAAAGTACAATCCAACATGGAGAATTACTGATTTTCTGGAATATTTTTATTAGAGTACTCCTAGAAAGTACAATAGAATATAATTCACTGATCAAGTATAATCACAAACTACTTAGAATTTGTTATGCGCTCAGAATATATAAAACTGCATTATAAATAATATAATAAGTCATGTGTTTATACTTATTATGGATATGCAAGATATCATGAGTCATGAATGTTGTGGACTTGGCTTTCTTTTGGTGGACTCGAAAAGTTCTGGTCAGACTAAATAAAGAGAAACAAATAAGAAAGCATCACATGCATGTAAATTGAAGGAGAAATACCTTGGAAGAATTCAAAGCGGAAGGAGTCAGAAGCTTTGAATACAAAGCACGATAAAAGCGGTCACTCGCAATCTGATTCTTGCAAGAGATCTGATAAAGAAGCATCAAAGCCTGAACCCCTATATTAAAATTTTCAGAATGAACCTGCATGTAAAGGAACAAGGAATATAATGCCTTACAAAATCATTATCCTAACTTGAAGATCAATTCCAACACTGCTTATGTTCATGACCAGCTCTTAAGCTTACCAATTTGAAAAGTACTGGTGTTTGAACCTCTATGATATCATCAGCTTCATCACTTGAAACGAAAGGAAATGCTCTGTTAACTCCCTGCATAAGAAAGAGGAGTAACACAAGTGATGCAGAATCTAGAAAGAAAATTGCTGAATATCCACCCAATCAATCCTGTCAGACAAGACGAAAGAAATTGCAAAAAAGAACCACTTATCAGTGGAAAAACGAGATATAGGAATCCTTGACAATTATAAAAAATATACTAAATTTTGTACATATACACAAACTGGCAAACAGCCGGGATTGTCCGCTGTAGACTAAACAAAGGAAAGGTTATGTAATTGCATAGTAGAGATCTAGGAAGATTGCAACAAGCATAATGCAAATAATTGCCAAACCTACATCCCATACAAGTAGACAGTATGAAATTATTAGTTAATTACCCAGTTTTATGGTTATCGTCTTCATACTTTTTTTATAAATGACTATTATACATGGGATAATAAGAAACAGTACCCATACAGAGTGGGATGTAATAAAGGACCACGAAATCTTCTATAGGACTAAGGTCTAACTGACTAAGGGTGCTTGTATATCTTATAAAGAAAGGAAAGGTTTATGTAATTGCTTAGCAGAGATCTAGGAATATTCCACAAGTATAAGGTAAATAATTGCCAAGCCAACATCCCATACAAGTAGACAGTATGTAATTACAAGTTAATTACCCAGTATCTGTGGTTATCTTCTTCAAACTTTCTTATAAATGACTATTTTACATGGGATAATAAGAAACAGTACCTATAGGAGTGGAATGTAATAAAGGACCACAAAATCTTCTATAGGACTAAGGTCTAACTGACTAAGGGTGCATGTATATCTTATAAAGAACACCTGACATTCAGGTACAAAAGGATAGATTACTTACAGTGAGCAGTGCGGATAGAAGCCGAGAATCCATCTCAACATGAGACTCCAGTTCTTTCTTGCTGTTCTGGAAAGAGCTGGTTGTTTTTTCCTTGTCCCCTTTTCCTTTTTTATTTCCATTTTTGCCACTTATGTTTTCATTTTTATACATATATTTACCATCACAGCCCTCTGAAATCAGTACCTGAAATAGGAAATGCAACAACAAGGAGAATAACCTTAAGAATATTACACGCCTCCGGAGATTCAGTTCATCAAAAACTCATCACCAGATATTTTGGATAAACAAAAACACTGCATAAAAGAGGAAAAATGATATTTATATGTACGAAAACAGCCATAAGAAAACCACCTAGCCAACCTAAAACTTTTTTGAAAAAGAAAGAGCATGCATGATCGCACTTGATGGTTTGATATCCTAGCACGACTTCATAACTGAGCACCAGTATAAGAGGCTCCCCAGGAACCTTCTAAAGCAACTAGAGTGTTCCATACACCGAGTCGAAAGGCGTTTTTGCAATTTAACAGGCTCACAATTAGGTTCTAGGTTTCACAGATATGATAACATCTCCTGATATCTGAGCTGAACAAAGGCACGTTATCATTATTTCAAGAAGCACTTCTTAACATAGTCAGCTATTGATGAACAAGTATTACAAAAGCACCTTTCGGTAGGTGATGGGACAAAAAAGGGGAAAGACATGGGGGCAATGGGCCAAGTCAAGTAAGGATCTAGCATGAACAATGACCAGCACACAATGTCGTATGTCCTAGGGATGTCTATGGTTTTCGGTTTTGAACAACTTATTGGGATTTAATCAAGGGTTGATATCATCATTCATAAATAACCATGTCGCACGCACAACTAATAAGTAGAGCATGTACAGGGGAAATCTACAATGCCATTGCCACTGTGTAAAGCATCATGAAAATTACCACTGGCAAAATTAAGCGTAGCAATCATAAATAAGTCAGAAAACATTAAACAAAGAATACCGATCTGTACTGTCAAATTTCACGGATCAAATCCCATAAGGAACAAGCTGGAATGATTCACGTCTTCCTACCTTGGCTCAAAGCATGGAACATCAAAATTAAAGGCAAGCAAGATGAAATGACAGTCAAGCTTAAGATGAACAAGAACAAGAGGAGAAAGGAGAATATATATATATATATATATATATATATATATATATATATATATATATATATATATATATATATTGGTGGGGGGGAGGATTGGGATCACAAAATCAATGTTGTCAATGCAACGAGGCGTGCTTGAGGCGCAAGGTGCTACTGGACCCTGAGACGCAAGACGCAAATAAGACGTATGCCTTAGTGTGAAGGCGCAAAAATATATGTTTTTCTTTAAAAAATAAATAATAATTATTAAAAAATATAAAATTCATAAAAAAATTATATTTCATGAAAAAAAGAGAAATATAACCACTATTCAATTAAATCAATCCAATAAAGACATACAATACTTATAACTCATAACTAGTGGCCATCAAATGAACAATTTGAGTGAGAATAATTCACAAGTTATTATGCAACATGCCAAGATCATATTCAAAAATTAAATGCATACAATATTCATACATGATAACTGATAAATGAGAACTCATAAACAATGTTGAGTAACAAAACGAAAAAGTCGGGGCTCTAAGGAGAGTTGGGCTCTTTTATTCAAACCGATAAGAATCGAAATAAAAAAACCAAAACCCCAAAAAAAAAAAAAAAAAAAAACTGAAAACAAACCGGAAAAAAAACCGAAATAAACCAAAATCATAAAAAAAAAAACTAAAACTTGAAGAACAAAACCCAAAATGCATCAAGGCGCACGCCTTGG
Organism: Chamaelirium japonicum; assembly: GCA_947650365.1. Lineage (NCBI taxonomy): Eukaryota > Viridiplantae > Streptophyta > Magnoliopsida > Liliales > Melanthiaceae > Chamaelirium > Chamaelirium japonicum. The sequence continues at coordinate 111,540,285 of OX393549.1, forward strand.
CCGCCCTGCGCCTTGCGCCTAAGGCACGCGCCTCGCCAGAATGCGCCTGAGGCGCATACCTGCGCCTCGCCTCTCAGGCGCGCGCCTTACTTCACCTTGACAACACTGCACAAGATTAAGAATATCTGACCAATTGGAAGGCATTAGCATCATCTCATCCCAGCTAGTAGTAGGGAGGCTTGAACAAGGTGTTGAAGTAGCCATGTAACTAATATCTAGCAATCACATGAATAGAATAAGGCTAGTAGCAGAAACTGAGAAAAGAGGGGTGAAAGGGATACAAAGGCTAGGTTTTGAAAAGATGCTAGGGTAGAAACTAGAAAAAACATTTACATGGGAAAAAGGGAAAAGAGGGGGGGAAAAGACATCAGTAATTCTTTATTCTAAACCCTATCCAATGATCCTTTTAAAGGAATTGAGAGCTAAGAATGACCATGTAACTAGTGGCAAGGGCTCCATCACCACTCAATAGCCAAAATCTTATTTCGGTCCCCTGGGTTCTACCGATATTTCTTTTTGTACCAAGTTTGCCATGCCACTTAGGTGACCATGTGTTTGAACATAACACACTTAAGAGGGGATCCACTCCATCAACTAACCCAGAACATAAACAAGGCAAATATAACAAAATGTGTACCTCAAAAGGCCCGAGCAAAAATGATTATAGACCACAAAGCTCCCCAACCAAATAGGAAATCCCCTCGAGTGTCTACAGCACACAACCTTAATTAGTTTTGCACAACAATGCTCCCAAAAATGAACAGCCATTTAAGCATTTTTTAGTTCTCCACCATCACATCTAGCTGCTAATCGGAACTCTTAACCTTGAGTCATGCACCTTTTGTATCTTCCCTCGTGTTCGTACTTCGTACACATTTTGACGTGAGAGATGATGCCATGGACGACCTCCTCAAACCTGGGTCTCCTTGCTGAACATCAAAGTGGTTCAGAAGCGCTTGAAGAATGGACGAATAGATCATAACATTAGCAACGCCTTGTCGTCTTCCTCATACTCTTGCTCAACTCATAGCAACTCTGATATACACCGATTGAGATGATTTAGGTGTTCCATCAGGTCTTTGCCCTCCTCGAAACCTCCATACGCATATTAAACAGTTGATTCTTCAAGAACAAATTGTTGGAGAGCGACTTTCCCATGTAGAGCACCTGCTCACATGTTGCCTTTGCAGATGTCTCTTCCATGAAGCTGTACATGACTTCATCTAACATGTGTAGTCTAATCGAACTAAACGCCTTCGGATATGCCTTCTCTCAAGCTTCATCCGTCATGTCCCTCGATACATGATCTCTCCCCATTATACACAAGAGATCTTGCGGGATCAAGACGTCCCTCCTCTTTCTTTTCCACAGAGTGAATTAGTCTTTCTATCGAAAGGCTTTAAATCGATCTTCACGCTCTCCATAGAAGTCTTCTCTTTGGCCATCTCAAGTAAATCCGATCTACCCTGAGCTTGGAGCTCTGATACCAATTATTGACGCAGAATAACCCTCACAATATTAGTTTACTCGTCGCTTGCGGAAGCGTCATAGGGTTTCGAATCTCATAACGACCCGATGAGAGAAGACAAGCAGAACAAATGATCACAAAACAAAGAAAGCAATCACAAAGACACCAGAAATTTGTTCATGTAGTTCGGAGAATCCCTACCTCTGCGGGTATTGATCACTGTCCTTTCAAACACTATGAAATTAGAATGAAGAATATAACCCTCACCTTCTTCCGTGCCATCGATCTCAAGGAAATAATCTTTCTTTCTTGATCCCTGATCTCCCTTCGTCTCTCAAACACAATAGAGAAGCCTCGAAGAAAGAACTCTGCGAGCCGTCTACGAAAAATATCGTTCTTCAACTCCTTGAAACCCTAATACCCTTATATAGTATACTATAGGAATCCCGTCAAATTAGGCCTCCAGCTTGTATAAACTTCACCCAGGTTCCCATGGGGCTCACCTGGGAGAGATCAACCTGGAGCCGAGCCCCCCGATCCTCTGTCTTTGATTTTGCCCAGGTGACCGCCAAGGTTCGCCCAGGCGAAATATGCCTGGAGCCTGGAGCTAGGTTCCGTCAAATTTCGCCCGGGTGAACTTGACTTGTAGCCAACCCTTGGTCTACCCCGTGTCGCCGAAACTGAGCCAACCTCAAACAGATTTACCCCACATACATGAGTTACATAAACCACACCAAAGTTCCAATACATCTCATGTGCAAGTGTTTGTGGTTTATGTAATGTATGTCGAACAGGTGTCAAACTTGCTAGAATTGGCATGCAGGCTATACAGCACACACCAATCGCAACAAATAGATTCATAGGACCATTCTCTCTACAACCACACCTCTGACCCACTCGAAGGATCCATCAAAAGAGATGCTAAAGGTGAACTTCATAGGGATGATAACCTTAAAGGCTTTACTAATGAAGCTGAGAAAGAAAGGTATGTCAAAAAATTAAATGCTCTTTACTCAAGTTGAATAAAACCTCCAAAATATGTACAAACCTACGTTTAGTATTATTTCAAGCAGAATTTTATAGACTAGGGCATAAGAATTAGATTATAACATGTCAAACAATCCGACTGAACAGGAGCAAGAAGTCAATTGATACCCACTCATTCTAGTTCGATGTCAAAAATAAAATATGAGTAATGTTTGTTTAAAAAGTAAATTTTTTCGACATTTTTCTTCTTCATGGCTATCACTTTAATACTTCACTATTTAAGTTAATTAAAAAACATAAGTTTTCATATTGTGAATTTCAAGAGTCTAAGATCCTAAAACATTCACGGACACATGGCCTGTCTTTTTTTTTAATATGGACATGACCCACATAATACTGGTTTTAAGGAGAGGTATAGGATGCCTAGACAGGATCTAGTACATAAATAGTGTGTAATCGGTAAGTCATAGACTCATAATAAAAACCATATAGGTTCTAGCATCCAATATTAACACATACATCTATACCAGCGAATTTGAGGTGTGATTCTTGCATATGCTCCCTCTCTCCCTCTCATGTTTCCATTCACATTATCAGATAACCTTTGAATAATTTTATCTCTCTTAATTCTTTTGTTGATGAGATTATATGGAAAACTAATGAAACCTATATTTTGCTTCTGTAAGAACCTCCTGTTAGTGCAGATTTTAACTGCCTCTTGCTTGGAGTTCAATTTAAATCATTTATTCAGTTGTTGTTACTTAAGCATTCAAAATAAGCTTCTCCTCCTGAAGGTATGCAATAAATTCTAAATTATTACTTAATTTTAACATTCCCCTATATTATTCTTTCTTTAGTTACTTATTTTTACTTTCTGCCAATACATATTCGTCTGCCTGATTTTTGTACTTGTTGTGAATAAAATAAGCATAATAGTTCCGACTTTGATCCTCTCTTTTTTGTGAGAAATTACTTTGATCTTATTTGCTGTTAACAAGCATTGTTGAGTTTATGATGAACTCATTTATATTTTCAATCTGACATCTGCAACAAACAAACACAAAATCCTGAACCTCAACTGATTTGTTGTTCCTTTTGCATAATTAACCCTGCATAAAACAAAAGTAACTGGTACATATGTACATATTTTTCTTGGATAGCATAACGTCTTCTTGCTATCATGCTTTTAGTTACATTCTTCATAATAAGAGCAATTTGAAGGTATTTAACTTGAAATTCTAAATTTCATCAAGATGCAAGGGTTAGATTATGCTAGGATGCCACTTAAAGGAGTGTAATCAAGTTAGAGTGAAAGAGACAAGGGTTTGTCTAGAGCGAGCAACGAAGACAGACTCACAAAAGAAAAGGATTAGGTTTGCGATTGGACATTGGGATTTTAACTGCAAAGTGTAGAGAATTCGTGGCTAATATGATGAGGACTTTGATATTTTTCCTTTTGTGCTATAGATGGAAACAGCCTACAAAACACCAGCAACTACCTACATCCAAGGTTCTAAAAAGCGCTAGGCGCTAGTCGGGCGGTGGGGGGCCGCCTAGCGCCTAGGCGGCCTAGGCGGGGCCTAGGCGGCTTCTAGGCGTTTTACTTTTTTTTTAATTATTTTAATTATTATTTTGATATTATATAATATATATATATATATATGTTTAAAAATTAATATAAGTTCAAGATTATCCCAAACCATTATTTTAAAGAACAAGTATATAACCATAATTCAAGATTGAGTGATTAACAAGAACAAAAGCAAACATGGTCCGCCTGGCCAGCCTCAGCCCGCTTAGACCGCCTAGTCATCCTGGCCAGCCTCAACCCGCCTGGTCAGCCTCAGCCCGCCTGGCTCGCCTGGTCCGCCTGGCCAGCCTCAGCCCGCCTAGACCGCCTAGGCAGCCGCCTAGCTCCGCCTGGGAGCTTGGCCGCTATTCTGGAGCGCCTAGGGCCTAGGCGAGGCGGTGGGGGGCCGCCTAGCGCCTAGGCGCCGCCTAGGCGGCCGCCTAGAACGCTTTTTAGAACACTGCCTACATCTGAGAACTGAGATAAACAAACTGATTACTATCAGAGTTACCAATGTCCATCAAGGCCTGAGGCAAGACATCTATGAATAGGCGCAACTCAATATCCAGCTTGGCTCGACTAGCTCACTAGTCCACTAGCACATTGCCTTCCAGATGCATGTGTGACAGGTGCACCTAAGGGATTGATGCCAGAATCCGTCTAATGTCATATACTAAAGGATTGCAATTAGCTTCGGTTTCAATGCATCCGTCTAATGTCATATAGTAAAGGATTGCAATTAGCTTTGGTTTCAATGTTCAAGTGTTGGATGACTATCCTTGAATCACTTTCGACCCATGATTCCTTCGGTTTATGTTCACAACAATCTTGACACCTTCCCAAGCTGCCCTGCCTTCCTACCGTCTGAACCATAATGGAACAAGACTGTAACCACTGCCATCACTTTCTATTCTAGCCCTAGAACAATATACCCAGCATCTGCTTTTGCAGTGTTCAAACAAACAGAGCCCTCAAAGTTAAGTTTGCGTTCGAAGTTACCAGGAGGAAACCATTGTACCGATCAGTGCATCCATTGAGTCCTCTCTAGTTGTTATTTGGAACTGTCAGCACTTGCAACTGTAGTAATCTCTTCCACTAGGCGAATGATATTGCGAACCACCAAAGGTCTTCGAAATTCCTGTTGGAAGGTAAAGGCATTCCATACCTTCCAAACTTTCCATACAGCTATTAAAGCCTATTATACATATCGTGAGGAGAGGAAGACAATGGGCGAAGGACAGTTGATATTGCTAGACAAGAAACCAAATGGAGAGGGAAAAATATAGGGTGATTGGGGATGGCTGCAGGCTTATAGGTGTAGGGAAGGATAATACTAAAGATGGGGTTCAACCATTAGAGGAGAAATACATGGATTGGATGCCAATAGTCTACGAGACAAACTGTTAGCAATAAAACATAAGGAATGGAGGACATAAAAAAACAGTAATTATTAGTGCAAGAAGCATTGGTGAGACAAAGAAGTCTCCAGTCGCGGTGGGACTTCACTAAAGGTCAACACAAAGTCCACAGCCTTTTGCCGTCATCTTTGATTAACTTTCTACAAATATTCAAGAAGTACCCTGGAATATGTTATTCGAAGATGATAGAGTTACATGGTTACACAAGGATAGGGTTGAATGCTAAATTTCACCTATGGAGGAACGCTTTGGAAGGTAAGAGTTTATGGACTACAAGTGATGTAAATTTAATGGGAATAGGAATGATAATCAAGATCTTTCAAAAATTGATGGCCAAGAAATGCAACATTATGATTAATGTCGGTATCTTGAATCAATTGTACAAAATAGTGAAGAGACTGATCAGGATATCAAATAGAATTAGAGTTGGTTGGATGAAATGGAGAGAAGCTTCAGAGGTGCTTTGTGATCGATGTATCCCTTTAAGACTTAAGTGTAAAATTTAAATACAATAATAAGGCCATCAATGTTGTACAATTTAGAAGATCGGGACCTAAAAAGGGTTCAAGTACACAAGAAGAGTGTAAATAAGATGATGTGACCTGGATGACTTGCAAAGCTAGAAGGGATAGGGTGAGGAATGAGTATAGTAAACGAAATATAAGAGTTGCAACAATTGAGGACAAAATGATGGGAAAAAGATTAAGAGGGCACGGGCATGTCCACCGGAAAGCAGAAGAGGCACTAGTAGGGAGACAGTTTAGGATTATTGTAAAGGAATCGAGAAAGAGGGGAAGATCTGAAATAACATTTATGGAAGTTGTCAGAAATGGAAAACCTTGCACTGATAACAAAGATAGCCCTTAACGGAAATGACTAGCTAAGAAGGATTCATATATCGGAACCAATATTCTTGTCAATCATCCTTATAGCCAAGCCAACCTCATCTTGTTGGGGTAAGACTTGGATGATGATGATCCATACAAACCAATTGAGATAATGCTATCAAGAGAGAACATATCATGGTGTGAAATAAAAGTGAGGTTGACCTAGCATACTATTTACCACGATATCCAAATTCTAATCTTTATCACCCAAGACTAGAAAAAAGAAAAACAAATCAGTGTCTTGCCTACGAAAAAAAATTCCACGAATGGAAAAATTATATGCAAAAATAATGGTATCGTATGCAGAAATTTATGGAATCTTATACAAAATAACAAACCTTAGAATTCTCACCTTAAAAAGTGCAAAGTATACATCAACCAAACGTTTTGCTATCTTAGGTCCATCGCCTCTTTTACTAAGGAGAATTTGACTCAAAAAGTTAACCTGTAGAAAAAGGGATCATTTATCACTAAGTGAATGACCGGCAACGAACAAAAATGTGACATTCATGCACTGTATTTGGATAAAATATGATACATCTGAAGTAGTAACAAACAGTGGGATAGACTTGATATTTGCATATCATGCATAATATTGAACATGTCTATGTCGTAAGATGTGAACTCTATCCCAGAATAGAAGTATCACATTCCAGCTGTCTATATTGGGATACTGAGTAATAAAAGATAGTCATAATGAGAATAGGATGGCTTACAAGTATTGAATTTTAGTCAACAACCACCTTTTTAAAAGGGAGAAAAACAACTAGCATACTAGGTAAGAAAAACCCATTACAATATTTGAAGTGTGAAGCAGCCTATTTTCATCCATATGGTTTGGTAACATTTAAGAAAGAGAATTACCATTAGTTCTAGAGCTACTAGCAGTTTTCTATTTACAAAGTGAAACCAGTAGTACACTGAACATGAGAAGTCAGCTAAGTTTGGAATAATATTATGAGAAAAAATAGAGGGAAATAATTCTATAATTTGAAACCCAAGGAAAGTTGGTGCCATTACAATACGATTGATGTAATCTGATCCTAGCCTTCAGATAACCGCTTCATATAGAGGCCAAGTTGGGTCAATTCACATTTCCCAAGATTATGAGATGCAACAGGCCAGGTTAGGTGTAGGGTTAGATCAATTCATATTTGTTATATGGAATTATTTTTATGTATATTTGGATTTAGTACTTGTCACAACTTTCAAGGGCCATAACTAGAGATCTGAGCATCCATTCTTGGTTTATGATGTGCTTTTGGGTGTGCCTCGATGAGGCGCATCTTCCGTGTTATAGAACCAAAATGGTGTGTTCAGACCTAGTTATCATGATTTGGAAGTGCATTGGTGGGATTAGGGACAAAACTGTTATTCTTTGTTTCCTAGTAATTACTTTGATTTCAGATTTGATGCATTAATGAAAGAAGATAATTGTTTATTGGTAGTTGATTCCAAAGTATTTCTAATTGCTCTTCCTTGTCACTAATCACTTTCTTTGATCGTGGATCTCGAGATTACTCCGTGGACTTAGTCACTCTTTCCTTCCTTTCCCTCTCTCTCTTATCTTTTTCCTCATCGTTTCTTTGGCCTTTTCACCATATAGATAATTCTTCGGTTTATCCATACCAAGTTGATATTATATCAGGCTCTTGTGGTGATGTATCATCTCGGAGATCTGATGGAGAAAAGCAAAGCATGCGGGTCATCGCAACTCACAAGTAGGGAAGCAAGGATAGCATGTTGGCCCGAAAACCGAGCCGACCAAGCCTAAAAGCCTGATCCCGGCCCGAAAGTGTGATGCTTCCCCGTGAAGGAGTGATTCCTTCTCCCCGCGGTGCGAGGACGAGGGCTATCTCAATAGTGAGATCGGTACCTATCCTCCTTCATTATCTTCATGTTACCACTTATTTTGTGGACTAAACGGGAAGAGCCAACCGGGATAGGACTTTCATCAACTACCAAGGGTCAACTAATTAAATAATAGGGCCACACCAGGAAATTGTGGGAGACCATGATGGAACAAAGGTTGAAAAATATGTCAAGAATTTCAAAGGAGGGTGGGTCCACAATGGAGGCTATTTTCTTGCCAAGACAATTGACGTAAAGATTTAGCGAGAAGAAAAAGAATATACATATGCTGTTTTGATTTAGAAAAAGCTTTAGATAGAGTACTATAAGATGTAATTTGGTGAACTTTAAGAAGGAAAGGGGTGTCGCAAGGTTATATTGAAACTATTAAAGCCATGTATGAGGGAGCAATTACTAGTGTTAGAAATTAGGGATGGCAATGGGACGAGCTAAATGGGAAACCCGACCCGACCCTATTGAGCTGGGTTTGGGATGGAACTAGTTGGGTTTGGGCGGATTTGGGATTTACGAAATAAAACCCGATCGGGGTTTGGGACGGGTTCGGGATTAACCTACTCCGACCCGACCCAATGACATATATGTTATTTTTTTTCCGTTTTATAATTTACTCGAATATAGTTTAGTATCCTATTTTATGTTGTATGTATAATATAATTAAGGAGATAATACAACTCATGCCTTTTGTTTATAAAATTTCTAGAACATATATGATTTAACCTATCAATATGAATCATATGATCATGATGTTTAACAGGTTGTAGACTTGTAGTAAGCTATACATTTTCATTGTAGTGAATATGTTTAATTCATTCAATGTATATATATATAGAGAGAGAGAGGAGTGTTACGTTGCGCTGTGCGCTGCCGGCAGTATAAATGAGCTGCGGTTCTCCTGATCGTCCGATCACGCGGATCGGCTGCGATCCGCGGCCGAAATCCCCTCCCGTCCCCCGCCCGTTTGATCATCTGCACGGACCGTCTGATCCCGTGCACGCACAGCCGGCAGCGCTCGTTTGATTGGTTGTTCGATTCCCATCCGTTGGATGGATGGGAATCGAACGGACCAAACAAAATTCGCTGTTACTGTAGCCGCTACAGTAACAGCGAATTTTGTTTTCATCCGTTAGATTCTCATCCATCCAACGGATGGGAATCAAAAAAAACACACAATTGGTCCGGATGATTCCCATCCGTTGGATCGATGGGAATCAAACGGACGAAAACGTTTTCGCTGTTACTGTAGCCGCTACAGTAACAGCGAATTTTGTTTGGTCCGTTCGATTCCCATCGATCCAACGGATGGGAATCGAACAACCAATCAAACGAGCGCTGCCGGCTGTGCGTGCACGGGATCAGACGGTCCGTGCAGGTGATCAGACAGGCGGGGGACGGGAGGGGATTTCGGCCGCGGATCGCAGCCGATCCGCTGATCGGACGGCCAGGAGAACCGCAGCTCATTTATACTGCCGGCAGCGCACAGCGCAACGTAACACTCCTCTATATATATATATATATATATATATATATATATATATATATATATATATATATATATATATATATATATATATATATATATATATATATAACCAAAACATAGCAACTGTTGTTTTATGTTATAATGAAATTAGATCTCAATATGTTCATTGCTTCTCTTAACAAAATAAGTTTAGTTTAAAATATAATCAACTAGCTTGGACTTGTCCAAATAAACATAATTGGGATAGGACGTGACCGGGTTTTTTACTAGTGTTACTGGGACGGGTTGGAGATAAGGTATTCCTTAGCGGGACGGGGTCGGGATAGGCCAACCCGTCCCAAACCCGACCCGTTGCCATCACTATTATAAATAATTGTGGTAAGACAAATGAATTTCCAGTCCCTGAGGGACTTCTCCATGTGTATGTTATTTGCAGATAAAATAGTGTAGTCGATGAGACAATGGGTTAAATGCTAAATAGGAATTATGGAGGAAGACTTTTGAAGATAAGGGTTTAAAATTAAGTGGAACTAACATGGAATATGTGTACGATTTTAATAGAAATAATAATGATAAATAAGCCCACTTGACAATTGATTGCCAAGAAATATAACTATGTGTTTCTTTTTTATATATTGTGTCAATCATACAAAAGAATGGAGAGGTAGATGATGATATCCAATAGGATTAGAGTTGGTTGAATGAAGTGGAGAGGAGCCGCAGGAGTGCTATGTGATCGACGCATGACTTTAAGACTTAAGGGTAAATTTTACAAACAGCAATAAGGCCCGCAATGATTTATGGTTAAGAATATTGGCCTTTAAAGAGAGCTCGGGATCATAAGATGAGTGTGGCAGAGATGAGGATATTGAGATGGATGTGCGGAAAAAGTAGGAGGATAGAGTAAGAAAGTAATGTATTAGAGGAATTGTTGGAGTGGCCCCAGTTGAGGACAAGATAATGGAAAACATATTAGGATGGTCTGGACATGTACAACGTAGAACAGAGGCAGCCCTAGTAAGGAGAGGGTCTCAAATTACTTGGAAGGTCCACAAAGGAGGGGAAGGCCTAGAATAATATGGATGAAAGTTGTTAGAAAATATATGGAAAAACTCCCATTGACAAAAGACAGCCCAAAACATGAATGAATGGCGAAGAAGGAATCATAAAGTCAACCAAAGTAGATGGAACAAAGCATGATGGTTATGGTTATGGCAATCCAAGACAAGCAACCCGATTGTATAGTCACATAATGGGAGAAAAAAAAAAGGACCAAATAATAAATACTGGCCGAGGAAGAATGGGTACTTTCTTGTAGTCGAGGCATAAAGCATAATAGGAGCTTATGTTAAATATTTTCATTTTGTAGGCATTATATGAAGCTTTAAAGTTTAAAGTATCATTTAGATCAGCGTACACTAGAAAATCAGCGAAGGTCCAAGGTGAATCAGGTGATTATTTTGCACACGCATAAAGGAATCTTTAAAGGATCACTTACATCAGTCAATCAGTGGAGACTAGGACATCAAGGAGATTCACAGCCAAGCACAAGTGCTCTGGCGGTTCATTTATTAATTTATTGGCTTAAAGTAAACTGAGATCACCAAACTAAAAGAAGAACACATGTTGCCTTGCGGGATAGATCGCGTCCACTTCAATTTCTAAAGAAGAAAAGTAGTCAAAAGACTCAACTTAAAGAAAAGGCAATACATCCAAATGTGAACTCCGTACCTTCTATGATTGTAAGAAACCATAGAATATTTCTCTTCACCCTTTTTTTACTTATTTCAGTTAGTTGTAGTCAGATGCCCTCTCCTTAATAAAAATCTCCAATGGACAATGTATAGGAATTGCTTCTAGGTTCAAATGTGTTTTATGCGCAGTTATATAACTGCAGATTATTCCAGAGATGGAGGTTTATTTTCTCAATCCTCTTCTCCTGCTTCGACTCCTTTTATTTGTAGGCGTGAGGATATGGCTATTGGAGATTTAATTTTTTATTGCAGATCTGTATTAAAACCAGATTTGAAACAAAATTTGCAGATTATGTCTTCGAAGCAGTCTACAGAAAACCAGATACCAAAATTTTGTTTCTTTCTTTTGAAAACTTTTCCAGTGTCATACGAACAAATTCTATTTTTTAGTCTAGACACATTAGTCTTAATCTATCAACTCGTTTCCCCTGAAGGTAAAAATATTCCTTGAATATTACTATAAATTATAGAGCTATAAGAAAATGCAAGACCCAAATTGTAGCTTGGACAACTTTCACAAACTATAAAACGAAGGTTTCAATAAAAATAGCAACATTCCAAAATATAAAACCAAAATGTGAGGCCAAAAAAAAAAAACAAGAGACTAACATGAGTACCACTAATAATTGAAAAACAAAAAGAGATAGCAGTACTAGTAGTTTTGTGATATAAAAAACAACAAAGAATCCTTTCCCACTAATATGGGGCTGGCTATACAGCACAAACTTTTTCGAGAAGTTTCCACTATAGGGGATGACTATGAGCGAGATTTTATGACCGACTGTCAGCCAAACGGTTATACTTTATGTTAGAATATTATGGTGTTATCCTAATAACAAATAGTGGCATCGATGAGAGAGACGTACTGCTTGGTATTTTGCTCGCAATCCTATATGTGGTCTAAAGATAAAAGAATCCACCTCTTCAATCACCACGGCCTGTAATATATACAAACATGAGAGAGACTAGAATGCTTAGAAATGCAGGAACATTCTAAAAAATATTATATATCTCATGTTGTCTGCTAATAAAGAGTTAAAATACCAAAAACCAAAATAATTTAGGAAAAGTTAGCTAGAGAGAGTGAACATTAATATCTTTCAACAACTAGCACTTGAAACACTTCCTCCGAAAAAATTCTTCATTTTTTTCCTCTTCAGCGTCAAAATGTACTTCAACTGAACAGGAGCAAACAGAGATTAGAGAACTTAGTTCAAAAGATCAACAACAAGCCGCAAATTCAGCACTTTAGGTCTTCTCGGAAAGCCTGGAGGTTGCCACTCAGGAATTGGCCAGCTAACAGGAAGCGGCAGGGGCTCTTCGGTGCTCAGCAGGGACTGCTGGGACAGCAGGGGCAGCGATGGCTATAATAGGGCTGCGGTGGGCGCCCCAGCAGATCCGGCACCCTGGGTGCCTTTGGGAATAACTAGATAGAAAATATAAAAATTCTATGAATCCTAGATAGAATTTTGAAGTCATCAATACTATCAAATCCCAACTTTGCATCATCTTCTGATACTATGTTCTCATTTTCCAAATAATTCATTATCACCAAAGTTGTCGATTATATCGCGACTTAGTGAGAAAGTTATCGGCGGTTTTGGTGATTTGAATAAGTTAGCGTAAAAAATAGACGATTTTTCGGCTAATGTTAAGTTCGGGTTTAAAACACGACTGTTTCAATAAGTCGGATTTTTTGTGACTATGCAAGTAATCAATCACCTCCGACTGGAGGCAGGCAACCTTCTCGGACGATCATCGCTAATGGACTCCTCCGGCAATCACCTCTTGCCAGCAGCCACCACTAATGGGCTTGGAGACTTTGGAGTGGGCTGGGCTTGAGAATTTGAAGTCCTCGAAGACTTTGAGTTCATGGACACAAAGTCCATTGAAAATCGAAGACCATGGACTTGAAAGTTCAGCGGGGTTCATGGGAGTCGGTATCTTTCAAGTTCTTCCAAGAAGTCCCCCCCGACTAACCCCCACCCCCAAAGGAAAATGGTGAGTAACATAAAGTTATACTCCAGCTTAATTACTGGCTTCAGCATTGTCTTATACCACATTTTATCATGGAATCGAAATTCAAGATCAACATGATGAATGCTAATTTATTCTCCAACAAACAGGCAAGAAAACTATGATGTGTCAAAATAACATTATGATTCTTCAACAAACACAAAAGAAAATTATAATGTCAAAAAAATATCATACTAATTTCTAAAGTAAAACAGGAAAATACCAAATAAAATTAAGAAACATATAGATTGAATAAAGCAATTAGTAGGGTAGGGTATAATGAGTTTTCTAGAACTAATAGTATCATTTTTTTCTTTATGATGAATCTTGGTAAAGGAAATTCATCAAAAAATTACATAGATAATTCATAACTTCCATAAGTGAACATTTTTTGGATAATATGTCATGTGATCACATTAACTCAATAAAGCACAAATAGAATTGATAAGTACATGCCTGGTCCTGAACTCCTGATACTTCACTTGATTAGTATGATGGGATAAAGCCAAGGTGATCGGCCCATCTAGACCAACGTAAGCATGCCAAACATGAAGAGGTACAAGCCAGGCACTTATAGCCATAAGATGGTCAATGACAATTTATGGAGTAATATATAAGCGTCTTCGTGGATATCTGACCTTAAGTACAAACAAGATAGTTTTGGACAGAATCCAAAGAGACAACAGATTTAATAAAGAAGCATTTATACACTTGTGGGTTTACCTTCATATTAGGATGTGCAGATAGAAGGCATGACAAGTGATACCCAGCAGTGGAAGCTGCCTTTCTCTCTGGATCCCCTAGCTGCATGTAGCCAACAAATGCATCATCTTTTGCACCATACTTCCAAGGGTTAAGAATTTACTACAGGAAGGAAGGGATTTTACGTTCCATTTTGAAGCAGTGATAGGTAAATTTCATAAAAGAAATAGCAAAAATAAGAACAAATATCTTCCCTTGAGAAACTTAAAAAATAAGATAAGATACAAAACTACAGAACGACAAATAGTGCCACATAACTGAAGAGATACAAGTACAGAAAAAATCACTTACTTTATTAACAAGAGCACTAAGCAGCCTACGCTCTTGTTCTGATTTACTCTTCAAAAGGATGTATACAGTCTGCAAATAACAGCAAAAGAAATATGAATGCTTATTTTATTCCATTAGAAAGATAATCTCATTGAGAAAAAAAAAATTGCAGTGATCTCCTCACGTCCTCGCTTTTTAACAACTAAAAATAAATACCAGAATAAGATTCGTAATTAAGAAAGGTATCAAAAATCAATCCATCAAAAAATTGGTGAAAGGTGGCAGCACCCATGATCGAAAGAAGGTTCCACAATTCGCAAAAAAGAAGCAACATAAAAAAGATATCCTTTTTAAACATAAAGCACAGAAAGGATAAGGAAAATGGAGTAGAAACACAAAAGATACGTTGCACAATAAAGAAACTAGGGATTTGATAGATGTGAGAACTAACCTTCATTGCTCTGTCTTTGAGATTAGGTAACATATCCTTTAGTGCTTCCTCAAGTGCAATGACGAACCGTTCATATCTGCAATCAACATTTCTAAATGCAATAAAGACATAAACTAGAAACAATTCAAATAAAATGTTCCAAATAAAGGAGCCTCAATATAGTTATTGTTAAGTAATAGACCAGAGCTAAGCACCATGGTGAATCCACTATAATTCCACCATCTATCCAAGTCTCTGAAGCCTTACCCAGCCCTCATCCTGACAGTTCCCTTTCAGCTTTTTTGGTCTACAGTAACTTGGGTTAATATGGTGAAAACATGGTGGGATTCCACTATGAAGAGATGAGAAATTGGATTCGAGGATACACATGAAAATATGAAAAAAGTACAGATAGGAATCTAGTAGAAAAAAATAGTGGAAACCTTTTACCATACAAGATAACAGGATAAATTGATTGTTTCAAGTTATTAATTAAAAATTCATTTCTAAATAGCTGCATTGCCACAAAGAACTTATAAATTTCTGCCGAATCATTCACTACTTGCAGCTCCTACTATGTTGAAAGTTACGATACATATATAGTTCACTAGAAGGAATCTGGAGATCAAGATCTCAAATATCAAACCTTGACCAAAAAGAGTAGGTAAATGGGGTTTTATTTGTTATCTTTTTTTAGTTTGTTGCTATTCATTAACGTATTTTTTAAATTATTACTAAAGGTGAGCCAGAAACTGACCCTTGATAAGGGCTCTTGGACAAAGGGAAGGCAAAGAAGAAGAAAAATGTGGATAAAAGTGGTTTAAGGAGTTTAAAGTTCCCATTAGTATGGAGGACATTACCTACATAGGAAGAGGCAACAAAACTGACTACATAATTTAATTATATGGATAGCAAAATGTGCTAATAATTTCAGAAAACCATAGTAACAAAGTTCGCCGATTTTTTAAAAAAAACGCGTTTTAAACGCGATTTTATGGGCTGCCGACTTGTTGCCGATTTTTCCCCGATTTTTATAAGTTACAAAAATCGCCGATGCTTTGCCTTTTTTAAAAAAAAAATGTTTAAAAAACGCATTTTTTTACCGATTTTTGTGACACAATCCAGGACACATGTGTGTCCTGATCACAGCCATTGGTGTCAATTCCTGTGAGCTGTGATCGGATGCCACGTCATATAAAAATGTCTTAGGTGCTTAACTGTAGGCTAAAAACTGGAATTTTGAAGGCCCCGAACTTTTCGATTTTTTCCATATTTCACCCTCGCCGATTAAAACCCGAACCCGTTTTTTTTCCCGACTTTTACCCGTTTTTTTTCCGAACTTTCCGATTTTCGCCGAACTTTTCCGAGTTTTTCCCTCGCCGACTTATTGCCGAACCCGAACTTTGTCACTATGCAGAAAACTACTCTGATCAGGGCCATAGCTACCAGCACCCCAAATAAAATGGGGATTTGTCAAACAAAAAAGAAACTACTGTTAACGAAAACTGATAAGTATCAAGGACTAGATGTCTATAAAGCTATGATGTGGGGTAGCACTAAAGAATCTCAAACAGTTTAAGTGAACCAAACCTTTGCTTCAAGCATTCCTCCCAATACCAGAATAGTAAAAGAGACCAGCCATCTTTCGTTTCAGGCAAACTAACCAAGTGACGCTGATAAAGGCATTTCAACTTACGATCTGGCAATAACCTGAAAACCAATGTAGAGCAAGAAAACGTGGAGAGAAAACCATTATAAACATCAAGAGAATACTAACTCACAGTCAAATTGAAATAAGTTAGCAGCAAAGCAATAAAGATTTAGTCAAGCTGCTGTGGTAGTAATGAAGAGGAAGGAAAAAAACACCAACCAGACACGAGTATTATGTAGGTGAGTCAAAACAAATGTTCGTAAGTACCAACTTTTGCCACTTGCCATATAAAAATGTAGTCCTTCATTCACATCTTGCCAGCATGGTAGTCAATAAATCTAAACAAATTTTAGAAAAGGTAGAAACTGCATGCGATGAACATCTACACTCTTTAATGCACTCATGGTAGCTGCCTGGGTAGGCAGGTTGATTTGGTAGCAGCATTGTCAAGGCTTGGAATATCTGTGTCAACTATCGACCTATCACATACCAAGTAGCCATGAAGCTAATGACAAAAAGGCAAGCGGGATTCTGGGTTTCTATTGGTCGGTTCTCAGGTAACAATCTATCAGTACAACTTAACCATCTAAAATTTACAAATAAGAAATAAACTTTTTACTTCTCAAGAGATTTTTTTGGGTTTTTTGTATATATACCCCTAACAAAGTTTGATATTACAAAAAAAAAACTTATGTTTTACAAAATCGATGGGCACGCTTCACATATCTCGATTTTTGCGAAAAACCTCATATGGTCAACTTAATGACCATTTTACCCTTGGCCGTCACCAGTGCTCTTATGCACCCACATCGAGCTAGTTCAACGGTAGAATGGTAAAAAAAATAGCTATATGGGTTTTCATTTTTTTTGCAAAAATCAACATGTGAAGGGTGACAAAAGAATTTTGTAAAACATAGGTGCTTTTCTGCAATATCGAACTTCTTTAGAGTTATATATGCAAAAATCACTTATTTTGAATATGGTACTAACGATAAAAAGCTCAATTGAAAGCACCACATATTGATAAACAAATTAAAATTTTGTAAAGTAGCAAGGTAAGAGTGAAAGCTTAAGCATTCTTTCAAGGAGATACATGTGGGATACAACTGACACATGGTTCTCTAGCAATGGCTTCATGTGTGCCGTTATGACACTCAAAAACCCAAACTAATCATCAGAAATAAGCAAGTTGGATTCTAGATCAGAACCCAAGGTTTGAAATTTCGATATTGCATGGAAATATTTCAACAGTGGGGAAATAGTACAATGTTATAGACATAACCGTAAGAGTAACTAAATGGTGAAATTTTTCAATGAAAAACGGACAATTAATAAATTAAGTATAGACACACTTTGAAACACTTAAATTGCATTTCTACATTATGTAAAGGTATGAAGCTCCACATAGAATGCATTTTTGTATGTGGTGCAGATGCATAGGAGTCGAAGCATAGAAATGATGGAATTTTACAACGAAACTCTGAAAAATCAAAAATCAACCATAAATATATACTTTGGAATATTCAAGTTAGATATTTACATTATCTATGTAGAATGTATTTATCTGCATGTTGTGCAGAAATACAACATACATATATATACAATTGGCCAAAGGACTTGCGGTCTCTGTTAATCGAGGATTTTACAGCAATGAAAGTCTACAATTTGTCCAGTGTGCCCACAAAAGGACTTTCTGATCTCCTTTTCTCCTTTTTTTAAGATTGAGAAATCCTATGAATTCATGAACATAGTTAATAAAAGAGGGCCCCGCATTGAGAAGATAGCAATCCAATCATATTGAAATAATATATAGATAAATATAAGGAAGCACTGATCTACAAGAAATAAAATATGTATTAACCATAAGGGTTCTCATACATTCAAGGCTTACATCATGGAATATAAAAGTCATACTTACTATAGGTTCTGCCATCCAAAACAAAGATTCATGCTTTCTAAGTGATAGGTGAATTACACTGAACCAACTGAACAAGATGGTATACAATAATTTGTTGATATATAATAGTATAACAAAATGCATTAAAAAGGGAAATACTTCACAAGTTCTGCAGAAGGATAAATAGTGCTGACCTCAGGAGGAACAACTCTCTTAGCGCTTCAAAGCCAGTAAATGCATAGCGTTTCCCAACCTTTGATGTCACCATTGCTGCATTACATGGGACCCTTAATAACTAACTAGGAAAAAAATATTTTAAAAAATACCCAAAAAATTGGCTGAATTGATAAAGTGAATTAAGGAATACATTAACATTAGTTTGAGATCACAAAGGACCTACTAATATCAGTTTGCAGAGGACTGACAAACTTGTAAAGTCATCTGAATAATTAAGGTTATAGCAATTAAACCTTCCTGTGGAGAGAGATATTGAAGCATGATGACCAGGTTATTTGCATGTTTGTATGGGTTGGTCCTAGCATTATAGCATATGCATTTTAGGCCTTGTTTATAACCAAACACTGAGTGTACAAGCCATATAGCGACAGGCCACAAAGTAATAGCATACATTACATTTGTATTGGTCACGCGAATATACGACAAAAAATATGAGAACAAAACCAGACAGTAACATGTACTCTAGTATCTTTTCCTAGCTCCTCTCTTCATTTATCCTTCGTCATCTTCATTTTTTTTCTCTTAATTTTTTTCTTTTTCACTTTCTAATCAATTACATAAGTCCCTTGAACAGATATTGTTTAACTCTGCTTTATGCTATACCAGAGACCAATTATTCACATTTATGTGCCTTCAAATGCTGATTTCAAGTTCTATTGACTTTTATCTTAAATTTTTACATGGGAATAAGGGTGTTGATCCTCCTTTTAATAGTCAAAATTAAAGGAGGCACAAGAGGGCAGTTGGCCGATTGCCTTCTTTCACTTCCAATTGTTGTAGATCTTATCCAAACTGAACTTCCCACTTTTACAGGAGTTAGGAGTCTAAATGAAAATGAAGTTGAGCACTTTAACTTGGGACCCTTTATCACACAAACCACATATGCATAATTGATAATATTACATTTATCTCTTTGCATTTCGGTAGCATCAGACCAGGGTAAGTCTAGACACTCTTGAGCCAAGAAAAACTTAAACTCTTCAGCTATTAGGACTATTTCTAAATTATATTTACATTTAAACAGTCAAATGCGTGCATA
This sequence comes from Chamaelirium japonicum, assembly GCA_947650365.1. Classification (NCBI taxonomy): domain Eukaryota; kingdom Viridiplantae; phylum Streptophyta; class Magnoliopsida; order Liliales; family Melanthiaceae; genus Chamaelirium; species Chamaelirium japonicum. Next base: position 111,560,023 of record OX393549.1, read on the forward strand.
GTCTCACCAGGCTCCTCAAGGCTCAAGCATAGTGTCTCGCCTAGGCAATGCCCAGGTCCCTTGAGGCACATGTGCGCCTAGCTGCACCCATTCCAGGCACGCCTATGATGCCCAGTTTAAAACTAATAATGTTTTCTTTTTTCTTGCACTCTTTGATTTTTTTTTTCCTCCCCACTTCTTCCTTAAAGCCATAAGAGCCTCCTAAACATCCCAACTGACTTTCTTCCCCTAAAGACACTTCAAAACCCTAAATTTGGAAAAAAAAAATCTAAGTTTATTCCCAAATATAAATTTGTTCAAATCTTCTCCAATCTGAATTCATCCCCAAATGCAAGTGAAGTGCATTTGACAAAATGAGTGCAGAGCTAAAGAAACAATTTACCCTCGACTATGGTAAGACTTATTATTCTAAGTTCTTAACATTCAATTTCTAGTTTTGTAAACTTATTGTTTAAATTCCTAACCAAGATACTATAATTCTTTAAACTTTTAATCATTGGAGATTTCAGTTGATGTTATGCTTATGCTAATTAAGAATAATTATACTCTTTATCAGTTTTTAACTTTTTATATCGTGGATTTTTCTTGTTTTTCGTAAATACCTCGTGTGTGTATATATTAATTTAAATGTGGGGGGAGAGCGTATGTAGGGGCCTCTAGGCTCCAGAAAATGCAGTCAAAAGCACAGGCTTGCGTCTAGGCGAACCCAGGAAAAGGCGAACTCCTTGCACCTGAGTTGCGCCCGAGCTTTTGACTGCAGAGATTTACAACCTACATAATTGGGACCAACGAGCATATTTTATTTGAGAACAGTGGCGAGTGGGTTAAAGGGTCAAAATGTGGTTCGGAATCAAAATCGAGTATTGAATAACTGATGCTCTTGCAGCCAGATGGGCAGTGACGCGACTAAGTCACTTTTACGACGATTCAGGAACCCAGTACAGACATGATAAGCTCTCGAAGGAAAAGTAACTCATGTTACCAACAGAATTGTGAAGGAATCTTCCGTTGAGCATGCATATATACGGGACTTGCTATAAGCAAAGAACAAGGAAGACAATCTGATTGCTAATGGCAGTACATGGATAGTAATTAAAGAACAGTACGCGGACTTACATACGAGCCCATCAAGGGACCTTGTATTGGCGATCGGATTGTCTTCCACCAAGCAAGTGAATGCCGAGACCTTATCCGCCGACGTCCCGGACCTTGCGGTCATCTCAAGAAGGCGCATGTCCCCGCTCCGCCGCCTCGTGGACTCATAATCCCGCACGTACTGCCCCAGAAGCCTCTCCGCGACCTCTTTCTTACTCGCAACCAGGCCCTTCAGCTCCTCCGCCCCCAAAGCCGGCACCTTCGTCGCTCCCGTCCCGAGAACCCTCGACTCCAGCTCCTCCGCGTCAGCGTACCACTGCCCCGACAGCGAGCTCGCCCTCATCAGCGGGAGGTTGGGGACGTTCCTCTTATCGTCCGGGGCTCTGTCAGAGCTGCCGAAGGGATCGAGCTGTAGGGGATGGGGCTTCGGCAGGGGCTTAGCATTGGAGCCCTTCTTCTCTGTCGCCTTCTTCTTGTCGGTGCCGTCGATCGAGTCGGCGAGCGACGGTTTGGGGCTTACGGTTTTGGGGGGTTTCGGGGGTTTTAGGGGGCCGGACTTGCGGAAGTCGGAGTCGTCGAAGCCGGCGGCGGAGGAAGAGGCGGTAGGCGGAGCGAGGCCGAGAGAGGAGGCGAAGGCGGCGACGTCGGATTTGATGAGCTCGACGTCGTCAGGAGTTCGCTGGGGTTTCTTAGGTTTCAAGACCGCCATCTCCCCCATTTCTGCTGCTGCTGCTGCTGCGTGCTGCGAGCGGACTGCGGAGGGAGGAAGAGGGGCTTTGGAGGGGTGGCGGTAGGGTTTTTACGGGTTCGGGTTAGGGTGGCCCAACGGATCGGGTCCAAATCGAGAGGGAGGGAACGGTCGGGGTTGATTGCGATTCAGCTGAAGGGAGGTCATAGGATCGAATCCCGGGGTTTGGCTTACGGCGTGGTCTGTCGTAGGAGTGGTAATGGGTCGGGTTCGGGTCGGGTTGAGACATAGATACAAGGGCAAAACACCCAATCCGAACCCGAACCCGACCCGTTTAATAAACGGGTCAAAAACTTAAACCCAAACCCGACCCTCCTAATAACGGGTTGACCTGACCTGACTTGTTTAACCCGTTTAATAAATGTCAGATCGGGTCGAATCGGAGTCGAGTTGGGTCAACAGTATCCATATAAATCGGTCGGGTTGGACTAGGTTGGCAATGGTTGGATCAACAGAACACATGTAAACCGGTTTAGTTATGTCAACTCAGGTCGGGCTGGGCAAGGTTTGATCGAGTTGGGTCGGGTTGGGCCAGTTTTGACCGAGTTTGGTCAAGTTGGCTCAAGTCGAGTCGCATCAGGATGTTGACGAGTTGACACTACACATTTAGTAAACGGGTCAATCAGGTTATAAGTTTAAACCCTAACCCGATCCATTAATAAATGGGTCAATCGGGTCAACCCGTCAACTCGTTAACAGCCGACGAATGGGATTCACCCAACCAAACGATCTCCTTCTCCGGCCCAGCCCACCCTCCTTCTCCGACTCTGTCACCACCCTGCCCTCCTTCTCCAACTCCTGCCCTGCCCGCCCTCCTTCTCCGACTGCGGTTCCGCCCCGCCCTCCTTCTCCGACTCCGGCCTCGCCCCTCCCTCCTTCTCCGACGGATGGTTGTACCGGGTGAATCCCATCCATTGGATGATGGAAATCGAATGGACCCAAGGAGGTAGGGTCGAAGTCGGAGAAGGAGGGCAGGGTCGGAGTCGGAGAAGGAGGTCGAGGCAAGGCCGGAGGTGGGGTCGGAGTCGGAGAAGGAGGGCGGGGCTGGGGCCAGAGTTGGAGAAGGAGGGCGGGGCCGGAGTCGGAGAAGAAGGTCGGGGCGGGGCCGGAGTCAAAGAAAGAGAAGGAGGGCTGGTCGAGGATGAGTTCGATTCACTAGGCGGGGCTGGGTGCTGGAGAAGGAGGGCGGCGCTGGGGCCGGAGTCGGAGAAGGAGGGCGGGGAGATGCCGGAGTTGGAGAAGGAGGGCGGGGTGGGGCGGGGCCGGAGTCGGATCGCCAGGATCTCAAAACGGGGAAGACAACCTCACCTACCCCGATGTGACAAAAAGCCGCAGAAAGCAGCCCACACGTTATTCGCACTATCCGTTCGATCTAATAGAATCGAACGGTTCACAATCGCAGCTCATATATATATAGAGGAATGTCTGCGTGATAGCTCAACACATGACAACTCAACACTCTACAGAGCACCGCACTCGAAGTCAACCATCAATCGACTGTTAGAGGGAAACCGTAATAATTTTCCCCCATAGTTTGGCATCGTCTGTGGGATCCTGCCCAATCAAGCTACCACCTCCGAGCTTCCCAGGTCCTATCGGTCATGCTGCAATTATCGACTAGTTCGAGCGACCTGTTTGTCTCCATTTAGCTATACCTGAATGGCGAAGACACAACCCGTGGATCAGCCGAAGGGAAGCTATCTACATCAAAATATTCAATACCCTATGACTCGTTAAGGAGTTGTAGGTATGCAACGAGTCAACATCCTGAACAACAATCTGTTGTGGACTCGCGGAGTTATCGGTCGACTGACCGTGCTGCTCAAGCTAACCTCGACAATCTCCTCAACTCGCCGATGCTACTCCTCAACGTCTAGGGAAAAGCGCACGTCTCTCCTATAGCAGACCCTCCTGCGACATACCAAATCTCGGCAGAGGACTTCCAACTTTTCACCTTCATGAACAGAATGATGCTTTCATGGATCGTCGTTAAAGCAGGGGTGGATCTTCATACGTCAGCCACCGGTATCAACGACGGAGCAAACGTCCACCGATCTTGCAACGTGTCCCTGCTCCTTCCAGACGATCCGTCGTCGACAACTTTCGGCAACACCTTGAACCTTCTTCAAAATGACCATCGCACATCCCTCCTAGATAGACAATTTGGGAGCTTATCGACGAGTTGACTCAGCATCTCCAACCTCTCAGTTCTACATCATCCTCTGATCTCTACATCGTGAGTGATGTTCGGAACGAAAGACGTCACCCGAAGACTCCAATAACTGAGGGATTGGAGACAGCAAACCCTCAGGCATCCTCCGACATTGCAAATTGTCCGAAGATTCAACCGTCAACCAAGGGATTAGAGACAGCCATCCCTCGAGCATCCTCAGGCATTACAGATTTTTCTAAGATTCAACCGTCAACCGAGAAATTGGAGACAACCAACCCGGCCTCGGGCATCCTCCGGCATTGCTGATTGTCTGAAGATTCAACCATCAATCAAGGAATTAGAGGCAGCCAACCCTCGGGCATCCTCCGGTATTGCAAATTGCCCAAAGATTCAACCGTCAATCGAGGGATCGGAAAATGACAACCCTCGAGCATCTTCAGGCATTATGTATTGCTTGAAGATTCAACCGACAATTGAGAAATTGAAAACAGTCAACCCTCGAGCATCCTCATGCATTGCAGATTACCTGAAGATTCAACTGATAATTGAGGAATTGGAGACAGGCAACCCTCGGGCATCCTCGATCAGGCATTATAGATTGTCTAAAAATTCAACCGTCAACCAAGGTATTAGAGACGGCCAACCCTTGAGTATCCTCATGCATTATAGATTGCCCGAAGATTCAACTGTCAACCGAGGGATTGTAGATATCCAACCCTCGGACATCCTCTAATATTGCAAATTGTCCGAAGATTCAATCATTAACCAAGGGATTGGAGACACTCAACCCTCGGACATCCTCCAGCATTACAGATTGCCCGAAGATTCAACCGTCAACTGAGGGATTGGATACAGAAAACCCTCGAGCGTCTAAAGATATTACAGATTGCCTAAAGATTCAACAAACAACAGAGGGATTGGAGATAGCCAACCCTGGAGTATCCTCATGTATTGCAGATTGCTTGAAGATTCAACCAATAACTAAGGTATTGGAGACAGCCAACCCTCAAACATCTTCGAGCATTATATATTGCCCAAAAATTACAGGCCGATAGACAAAGGTATGTCATATATGTCAACAAGTCCAAGGATCTATCATTAGCACTCAAAGACAAATTTCGAGACAGGTCTCGCCGCCTCAGCATGCACTAAGCTCAAGGAGACAGTCTTGGTACTCAAAAACAAAGTCTGAGGTGGCGTCGCAGTCGTTACCTCGGTATTCCAAGGCCAAGGACCTATCCTTGGCACTCGAAGACAAAGTCCGAGGCACTATCACTGCCACGGCATTAAACAAATCCAAGGACCTATCCTTCGCACTCGATGACAAAATCTAAGACGACATTCAATAAGTCCAAGGACCTATCCTTAGCTCTCGAAGACAAAGTCCGAGGTGTCGTCGCCGCCTCGGCATTCAACAAGTCCAAGTACCTATCCTTAGCACTAGAAGACAAAGTCCGACACGTCGTTGCCACCTCGGTATTCAACAAGTCCAAGGACCTATCCTTGGCACTCGAAGACAAAGTCCGAGGCACTATCGCTGCCTCGGCATTCAACTAGTCCAAGGATCTATCCTTGTCACTCAAAGACAAAGTCCGAGACGCTATCGCCGCCTCGGCATTTAACAAGTCCAAGGACTTATCCTTGGCACTCGTAGACAAAGTCCGAGGCGATGTCGCCGCCTTGGCATTCAACAAGTCCAAGGACCTATCCTTGGTACTCGAAGACAAAATCCGAGGCACTGTTGCCACATCAGCATTCAACAAGTCCAAGGAGACAGCCTTGACACTCGAAGACAAAGTCTAAGGCATCGTACCTACCTCGGCATTCAATAAGTCCAAGGACCTATCCTAGGCATTCGAAGACGAAGTCTGAGGCGTTGTCACCGCCTCGGCATTCAACAAGTCCAAGGAGCTATCCTTGGCACTCAAAGAGAAAGTATGAGGCACTATCTCCACCTCGGCATTCAGCAAGTCCAAGGACCAATCCTTGACACTCGAAGATAAAATCCGAGGCGTTGTCGCCGTCTTGGCATTCAACAAGTCCCAGGAGACAACCTTGGCACTCGAAAATAAAGTCCGAGGCACTGTCATTGCCTCTCCATTCACAAGTCCAAGGATTGATATTTAACACTCGAAGAAAACATTCGAGGCACTATCGCCGCCTCGACATTCAACAAATCCAAGGAGACAGCCTTGGCACTCGAAGACAAAGTCCGAGGCATCGTCACCTCCTCGGCATTCAACAAGTCCAAGGACCTATCCTTGGCACTCGAAGACAAAGTCTGAGACGCCGTCACTGCCTCGGCATTCAGCAAGTCCAAGGACCTATCCTTGGCACTCGAAGACAAAACCTGAGGCACCATCGCCGCCTCGGCATTTAACAAGTCCAAGGACCTATCCTTAGCACTCAATGACATTCTGAGGCACCGTCACTGCCTCGGCATTCAACAAGTCTAAGGACTTATCATTGGCACTCAAAGACAAAGTCTGAGGCACTGTCGCCGCCTCGGTATTTAACAAGTCCAATGACCTATCCTTAGCACTCAAAGACAAAGTCCGAGGCACTGTTGGTGCCTCGGCATTCATCAAGTCTAAGGACCTATGCTTGGCACTCGATAACAAAGTCTAAGGCACGTTGCAGCCTTGGCATTCAGCAAGTCCAAGAACCTATCCTTGGCAGTTGAAGACAAAGTCCGAGGTGCCGTCCTCGTCTCGTCATTCAACAAGTCCAAGGACTTATCCTTGGTACTTGAAGACAAAGTTTTAGACACCGTCGCCGCCTCAGTATTCAACAAGTTCAAGGACCGTACTCGAAGACAAAGTTTGAGGCCCCGTCACCGCCTTGGCATTCAACAAGTCCAAGGACCTATCCTTGTCACTCGATAACAAAGTCTAAGGCGTCGGTACCACCTTGACATTCAACAAGCCCAAGGACCTATCCTTGGCACTCAAATACAAAGTCCGAGGCACCGTCGTTGCCTCAGCATTCAACAAGTGCAAGGACCTATCCTTGGTACTCGATGACAAAGTCCGAGGCGCTGTCGTCGCCTTGGCATTCAACAAGTCCAAGGAGACAACCTTGGCACTCGAAGACAAAGTCTGAGGCGACCATCGCATCGGCAATCAATGAGCCTAAGGACCTACCCTTGGCACTCGAAGACATTCAAAGACATCTCGAATAACATTCAATCAGAGTATTCAATAGACATTCAAGATGTTCAAAGCGAGAAACATTTCAAACACAAGTCATCTAAGCCAAAAAAAAAAAAAGTTCTTTATTCATTCAAAGGCAAATACATGGCTACAAACTCAAGAAACAGAAAAGGACACAAAGCTACTCAAAGATTTATTAATGCTAAACTCTTTCGATGACTGAGTGTCTGAGCACTTCTTCACGGAGGCTACCACTTTGCTCGTCGTCTTCATCAAGCTCGCATTGCCCACCTTGAGCTGGTTGATCTTCTTCTCCATCGCAGAACGGGAGGCAGCCTCGGCACTCTATAACTTCCTGACCTCCTTATCACACTCCTTTAGATCTTTAATAGTAGCTCGGGCCACCTCTAGCTCTAGGCAGCGCGCGTCCAGATGCCCCGAATCGAGTCCATGAGGACTTGAGCTTCAACAACCTTATGCCTTGAAGCTAAGGCTTCACTTCGAGCCACCGATAGCTCCTCCGTCCATTCAGACAGGAGCTTCTCGATCATCTCAATCTTAGCCTCTTGCTTCAGGCGAGCGCTCTTCTGGGCAATCTGGATCAAGCCGAAAGACTGCAACAATGAGACCAAGTCAAAAGACCTCAAGTCAAGCCAAATACCATAGCTTGGTAGCATACTTTGTTAAGTAAGATATGGTCTAGGGCTTGTAAAAACCATGGTTGATTAATAAATGAGTTGATATTTATAGTAGAATAGCTTAGTTGGTGCGTATTATACGTGTTCTATTTACTAAACTGAAAAGAGCCATGGCTATATAGTGGTTTATCTGAGTGGGAGACTCAGTTGATTAGTACTATTAGCCTAAATTGTTCGCAGTTCTAATTAGGGTTAGTCACCTTATCAGGTTAAGTTGTTGGAATGACAGAGCATGGGTTTCTTCACCATGGTCATTGCCAAGCACAGTGTTTGTGGCTGAACAGAACCAACACGGTACACAGATTGGTGAGCAGACACCAGTGCACATAGCCGTGTTTCTGCTTAGGGTAATAAGTCCTAAACTCTGAGGAACCATGATCGGTGGACTAACCAGTTTGGGTAACTTTGGTTCACCAATGTGTGAGGGATCTAACCACGACCCAATACCACGGTGCACTGGGTTGCCGGGCTGGCGTTGCATCGGCATGCCACTCCTGCAGGCTATTCACATCTCCATTGGGAGGTGCGTTCCTTGGTTTGACATACACCGTACTAAAACCAGGCCTGGTGGTTAATAGTTAAGTTGTTAGACCGAATCCGGTTGTTTGGCCAAAATAACCGGAGGTATGATGTGTTAATCAACCTGGAAGGAACCTAGTCATATGGTCACTTGAGTCTGACGGTGCTCTCCACCGCTCAAGTTGACACATGGCACCGAGTGAAGGGACATCTAATTACCTAACTAAGTAGAGAGCAGGGGTATGCGAGAGAGCTTAGTAAGTCTGGGAGAATTGGAGTGCAGCCTACGTCGCACTCTGGGTGGCCACGCAGGTTAACCGGGACCAGAGGATTGACAGGGACACTTGGGTAGTGTGTCGATCGGGTCCGGTTGGAAGCCATGAATCCTAGTCCCTGAAGGTTCCACCTTATCCACGATCGTTACGGATCATAACTTTCTCCTTGTCTCACAGCACAATATATATGAGTTGAAGAAATAATGCCTTAATCGTCCTGTATTTCGTGAGTGCATTGCACTAGGGCATGGTGGTTGCACAAGACTAAGTGTGTTTACTAGGGAGCAACCCCAGAGTAGTGTAGGGACACACGATGTTGCCATAATTCCATGAGGAGTTCATTCCGTGTGTGCGTGTCGTACTAGAACACGGTCTGTGTGTTTAGTGATTTTTACTATAGAGGCACCCCGCGTTTTACTGAGGGCACCCCAGTAAATAGTAAAAACACTATTCATCATGCCATGGTATGTTAAATAGGTATGGATGAGGTGCCCTAAGTGTTAGAGTACTTTATCATGCACATAGATGGACCATGTATGCTTCCGTATGAGGTGGATGGCCACCAGATGCATAGGGGCATTTTGGTCATTTCAAAATATCCCACATGCCCTAGTGGTCGCCCCCCTCATTAGGGTAAATATGCATGGCCATCAAATTCATATTTAAAGGGATTAATTCAAATTTGAAATGATTTGAATCTATTCCCTTTAATTGCAAAACCAAATATGGCAACTATACAATAGTGGGCATTTATTTTTGAGGATTAATGAAAGAGAGAGAAGGGGGAACGGTTCATATGGACAAGGGGAGAGGGGGGGCATGGTTTTCAAGACATATTAGGCAAGGAAAACCGAGCCTCATTTAGATTTTTCAGAGAAAGACCGATCCCTTTCTCCCTTGTGTTCGGTTTTGGCCTCCCTCTCTCTCTTGGGCACTCATCTCTCTCACTCTTTGGTTTGACCTAAGGTGTGAAGAGAAAATCTTTTTCATCTCATCTTCTTCTCCTCATAGAGTGTGTGATAAAAAAGAAGAGAAAGCTTGCACTCCGAAGCACTCAGAGATTGGAGTGCAAGGATCCGGGTCGATTCGCGAGATCGGGTGTACCCGAAGAAGAACAAGGCTTCTCCCACGCACGTGGATACTTCCGTCATCATCAACTTGGAAGATTAACATCGCGCTGCTAAATCCCGCACGGAGGTATAATAAACTAAATCCTAGATCTATTGAATTACATACATAATTTTTATGCTGTGTTTCGATAGATGACCATAGAGGTTCGTTTGCATTTCGTTTTAATCTTGCGCATTTGATTGTTTCTTAAGAAAATTTTAAAAATGTATCGCACACTGTATCAATCATAAGATCGAGTTCGGCTTCCGTTGCGCCTCTGATTTGTTTCCAACAAATGGTATCAAAGCCATTTTCGGTGTGCGATTCACAAATTTTTTTTCTATGAATCGAATCAAATGCGTATTTGATGAATGAATGCATTCACCGGGGTTTGCATGCGCTAGATCATATATGCATATGTGTTGCATGCTATGTTTTCCTGCAGGGCGTCACTACCAAAAAAAAAAATGATTGCATAGTTATTTTTTGTTCTTTCTGTGATGGATGGTTGTAAGTAGGTGGAGGTTGTTCCACGGCTTGGTTTTGTCCGGCCAATTATTTCTATTCTTGTACTTTCATTATTCTTTATCCTAGGAAAATGTGTACGAACGAGCGATTGCTTGGAGCATACTAGATTTTTCAATTACAGGCTGAAGATTTGGAGGATAAGATCAGATGGAAAATCCATTACCGGAAGATCGGATGTGGTGGGCCAAAGAAAGAGATATCCGGAAGATGCCATGAACGGGATCATCAGAGCATTGCTAGTGAAATTATATATTCTAATGTTGTAGGTATTAGATTGTGGGATGCCCTTTCCCCACTGTTTGTGGGATGCCTATTCCCCACTTGGTCCCTGCGACCATTAGGTTAGATCTCTATTTAATGACACCCGTAGTTTAATTGGTATTTGATGGTAGTTGGATCCATAATACTCAGTTATGCCATCGTTAGGTTAAGGTCCGACGGAGGTTGTCAGATGTTCCTAATTGGTTTGACATCGAAACCAATAGTGATGTGGTGATCATCTATGACATCATACATCAAGTTGCATACGAGGAGTCATACTAATGGGAGACCTTTCCTTGTATGTCTAGAACATAGGCTAGGATCTAGAGCACAAAGGGTAATGATCATTTTATTTAGTATCGAAGGCTTGGAAAGTACGTAATGTGATTCTCGGGAGAAAGATGATAACTCATGAGTATCCACTGGATAGGGACTATGGTCCTCTCCAAGTCTATCTATACTTCATAAGAGGTCTTAACTCTAGTGGGAGCACGGTATGACCAGGTTCTAGGTCTAGGTTGTCGCAACCTAGGATCGAAAATACTTGAATTAAAATAACCCTCACTATAATTAAAGGATATGTAAAAGGACTCAGTTTGAGTACCCCTGGTCTCCACGGCCAACTGCTGAATTTTCGGGTGATAGGGTATGGCTCAACATCGCCCTCGGGTGAGAGTTATTTTCTGTCATTGTAGCGCTGGAAAAGGTACAAGTCGTCTTTATTGCGCAAAACCAGATTACAAGTGTGGCCGGGACTCGGGTGGCTCGGGTGTAGCGAGTCCGGGTTACGGCGAGTTTTGATCAGGGGATTGTGGGAAAGATCTTCTGGAGGATCCCTTTGATCCGCGTCTCCACGTGGTGTTCGTGCGAGAGCTCTGAAGGGGTTGCCCAGGACAGGGGTCTTTACAGGGTGAGGGTTTTGGAGAGGCTAAGGAATGTCCACCATTGTTTTGTCCCTTCCGTGCTTCGCGCTTTCTCGGCTAGGGGGTTTTTCGGCTTCGTTCCTCGGTCTTCGTGTCTTCCTCGCTCCTTGCTTGACCTCGGCGTCCTTGATCGTCGGTTCGCGGCGTCGATCGTGCTTTTGGCGTCGGCTTTGGCTTCGGCTTTTTGGCTTTGGCCTGGCTCCGGCGTGGCTCTGGCTTTTGCTTTGCTTCGGCGCTTGCACTTGGACGTAGCCGGGAGAGACTTGCGATGCTTTCGTTCTTCCGGACTTCGCGTCGTATCGGCTAGAACGTGCGGTGCTTTTTCTCGTGGCCTGCGTAGTCGCTTGGCTTTGGCACTTGCGTTGCTTTGGCGCGGGCTTTACTGGGGCTTTGCTTTGGCTTCTTGCGTTGGCTTTAGCTTCAGCATCAACTCGCTCTTCTTCTTCGAACGACATGGGCTACTTCTCCGGTGCTTCGACGGTTTATGGGTCGGCTGGACTTCTCTTCTTCTTCGGGCTTCCTTGGCGTGATCGGAGTCGAAGGATGCTTTCGAAGATGGTGGGGGTAGCACCGGTATCCGTGCGACGGTTGTAGCATCGGCTTTTGTTGGTGAAGACGGCGGGGGTAGCGACGGCCTCCGTGCGATGGTTGTAGCGTCGGCTTTTGTTGGTGAAGACGGTGGGGGTAACGACGCTTCAGACGGTCTGCTCCAAGCTTTCTTCTTCGTGGATGGCGCAGGCGTTTATTGAAGACGATGGGGTGATGACGCTTCGTTTCTCTCCTCCGGGCTTTGGAGCTTGATCGGGATCGAGGATTTGTTTGAGCCGACGGGGTAGTGCCGCTCCGAGCTTCTTCTCCGGCCTTTGCTTCTGGCGTCATCGGAGTCGAAGGGTCTTCTTCTCTGAGCTTTATTTTTCGTGCACGGAGTCGAAGTCTTGATCTTCGTGTGCAAAGGTCTTCACGTTGATGAGGGCTTTCAGTGGACTAAGCCGATCCCTCGGGATAGGCTTGCCCGTGCCTCATGAAGCCTTGGGTAATTGAGGAAGCGTCTCCTCTTCTGCAGAGCTCCCGTGCTTCGTCTTCAGTCTTCAACCATCGACCTTGAACCTTCCCCCTCCCCCTCTATTTATAGGCAAAAGGAGGGGGGGAGATATGGGAAGTTTTTAATTTTAAATCCCTTTAATATCTCCCCCATAATTGCCATGGATTTATTCATCCATTGATGAGGGGAATAACATTTATTTGCTTTCCTTTTCCTGGCGAGGCAATTAAGGCTGGATTTTGCACACGAAATCGATGGCGATCCGGCGCTTCTTCTTGTCCGTCGGATCGAGGGATCGGCGCAGATCCGCGCATGAGAAGACTTCGTACGCAACCTCCCCCCGCGCATGGCGGTAGTTCTTTCCTTTTCTTTCTTCTCTTTCCTTTTTCTTTTCTTTCCTTTTCTTTTCTTTCCTTTCTTTTCTTTCCTTTCTTTTCTTTCCTTTTCTTTTCTTGCCTTTCTCTTCTTTTTCCTTGCAGGGCCGGCCGGCCCTCATAGGTTCGGGTCATAGTAGGGGCCGGCCCCATGGGGTTCGAATCCCCTAGTAGGGGTCGTCGCCCCCCTTGAGTGTGGGGTCCGCTCCTCTTTTGTTGGGTGCGAATCGGGTCCGGGTCCGCACTGGTGCGTGCAAGTTGGGTCCGAGTCGAAACGCACGTCGGGTTTGCATCCGCGTTGGCACACGTAAGTCGGGTCCGGGTCAGACGAAATTCGTGTGTCTACAAATGCCCCCTCAAGGACGAGTGCGTCGGTGAGAACGTGTAGGGTTTGGACATGTAGGAATCGTAGAGCGCTTGTCCTTGATTCCTTTTGTGGGTGGGGTTGGGGGTCTATTTAAGGACCCCTACCCCCTTCATCCGACATTGTGCTTCTTTGCGAAGGTTCTGTCGGCTTCTGGAGACCGCCGTCGGAAGAGAGCTGCCTGGGGTTGCACGCGACTTGCTCCGTCTTCCCGGTGTCGCCTCTTTCATCGGCGGCGATGGTGCGCGATTTGGAGGTCGTTGCGAAGACAGGATCGAAGCGACGATGTGGCGAGGACCGAGGCGGGGAGGATAGAGGAGCGCGGCTGAAGTGCGGGTCACCTTCGCTGCCTCTCTCTTCCTCTTTCTTCTTCTTCTTCTTTTTCTTCTTTTTCTTTTTCTTTCTTCTTCTTCGGCTCCGGCCCGTGCTAAGGAAGCAGCAGCGGCAGCAGCGGGGGGCCGGCGCGCAGGCGGCGGCAGGGCTGCGGCGCGGTGGCGCACGGGCGGCGGCGGTGCGCAGGGTGCGCGGCGACCGAATGCGGGCACGGGGGTCGCGGCGACCGGGTGTGGGGATCGCGGTGGCCGGGTCGGGCTCAGCCGCGACCGGATCGGAGAGGGGAGGGCAGCGGCGTCCCCGAGTTGGGCGCCCCCCCCTTTCCGACTGCGTTGGCGACGGGGCCGGGTCGGCCCCGACCAGATCGGAGGAGGGGGGTGCGTGCGGGCCCCCCCTCTCTGCTGTCTGTCTCTTTTTTTTGAGACTTTCTCTTTCTTTCCTTTTGCACTTTCTCTTTTTTTCCTTTTTCTTCTGGTCTGCGAAGGCACCGGTGGTAGCAGCGTTGGCTCGTGGCACACGGGCTGCGATGCGGGTACGGGTTGACTGGCGAGTGACACAGTGCCGTGCAGCGGCCGAATGCGCAGGTGGCTGCGGCGCGGTCGGCCGACACGGGTGGTGTCGGCGCAGGTGGGACGTCGCGAGTCGTGTCGGCGTAGTTGGGTCAGCGCGAGTCGTGTCGGCGTAGTTGGGTCGGTGCGGGTGGTGTGCGGACCCGCGGGAGTGTGGTGCGCGCCCAGAGTCGGGTGATCCTGACAGGTTTTTTTTTTTTTTTTTTTTTGCGCACTTGTCTTGACTTGCTTCCCTTCATGGTTCTCCAGGGTTCGCGTCTTTGAGAGCTTGACTTCGCCGGGGTGGATAGCTGAGGACCTCTCCGATGGGAGGAGGTGCCTTCGCTTCCCCCTTACTCGGGTGCACCGTTATCGCAACTCGAGGCGGGATGACCTTCTGTCGTTACTCCGTGTCTTTGTCCACGAGCGTATCACGGAAGATGGAGTTGCGGATGCGACTTGTGGGATGCTGAAATTGAGCGAGAAGATCTATACTGACGAAGGGATTTCCATGAAGCTTCTCCGGCCGAGCTTGAGTACTCATTTCCACCATTGTGATGAAGATTTCGTGCTCACTCCGGTTGTTGCCTCGAAGATATGCTCCCGATTGACCCGATGGGGTACCGATTCTTGGCCTTGGGGATACATCCAATACCTTTGCGGTTTCCGTGAATGGATGGGCGAGCTCTACGAGGTCTTTGGCGCAGAACCTGAGATGAATTAATTAGCCAAGTTTCTGGCGCCGGCTCGTCGAGAATACAGCCGTCCTGAGGGGATGTATCGCGCACTTTGTGAACTCTGGTGTCCGGACACCAATACTTTCCTTACTGGAGCGGGGGAGATAGGAACCTCACTTCGCGACGTCCACATCGTCTCCGAGTGCCCCGAAGTGCGGAATTACTACCAGGAGGAGGTGCCAGCTTTGAAGGATCTGTTGGACAGTAGCTTCGCTCCGAGTTCCTGCCTTCTTCTGTTCAAGGCATACGCCATCATCGCGGCGCGGGACCAGTCAGATCGAGTGTGTCCTTCTTCTTGGGTTGACTTCTGGTTCAGAGGTGAGTATAGGTCGCCGGCGCCTTCGGCTCACCCGATGTGGAAGGTCGCTCAGATGAAAAGGCCTCCGCTTCGTTCTTTCGTGAGGCCTATTGACTCTTTGGCTTGAGAAAAGCACTCAATGGTGGGAAAACAGTGTCCCTGGGAGATCCTCGGTCTGAGGCATGACAGCGAGGAGTGGCGAGCGGTTTACCGAGCCGCCGGGCTGGTCATCTTCCTCTGTCGATTCGTGATTCCATGTTCTGGTGAGGTTATCCGTCCGGGGACCTTCCTCGCAGCTTCCAGGATGGAGAGGGGCGAGCTTTTCAATCTGGCCCCGGCCATATTATGTGCCTTGTACCGGGCTCTCAGTGGGACTTACTGGGACTTGTCCGGCTCGGATAAGGCCAAGGAGGAGCTTGGCCGGTCGGCTGCGTTCGAACCCTTGCACTACTTGTACGGCTGGATAGCTCTGCATTTTCCAAAGGGGATTTTCGCCAGACGCGGGCATCCAGCTGACTTGCCGTTCCTGCCCGGGATAGGGGGGATTTTAAATGCCTTTATCAGTTGGGAGCGTCCGAGAGAGTGTGCTCGCACCCTTTTGAGGAAGATGAGAAGCGCCGATTTTGAATTTCTGTCGGAGCATTCGGTATTGCCTTTGGAGAGGTCGACTGTCTACGACAACGAGGAGCTCCCGGACAACCTATACTGGAACATGGTCAGTTGCCGCCCTAGCTATTTGGTTTGGCGAAAGGGGGACGTGGTGGAGGTGGAGCAGTACTCCCCTCACCGCTTTACTCGCCAACAGGGATTTCGACAGGAAGTTCCTGGCATGCCTCAGCAGTTGGAGGGGCGCATCAGTCCGCAGGAGGGTTACCGCTTCTGGGCTTCTCTTTACGCTCGATCGACTGGCAGTAGTTTCTTCCCTGGGACCAAATCCGGGTTTCGGGATGCCGCCACTCCGGAGTACTGCAAGTGGATTGAAGGGCGAGTTTCCCCTTTGCATGCGAGTTTCTCGGTTGACGTCTTGGTGAGCAGCGAGTTTAGGAATTTCTGCTTTAACCATTCTACGGGAGTGGAGGACCGTCGCCTCCGACTGGGGCTTCAGAGGGCGCAGAGGAGCTGTAGCTGTCTTTCCAGTGCTCGTCGTGTCCCTTCTTCAGTTCCGACGTTAGACGCCGAGC
This sequence comes from Chamaelirium japonicum, assembly GCA_947650365.1. NCBI lineage: Eukaryota > Viridiplantae > Streptophyta > Magnoliopsida > Liliales > Melanthiaceae > Chamaelirium > Chamaelirium japonicum. The sequence continues at coordinate 111,576,382 of OX393549.1, forward strand.
TTACTAGTGCCCCTGGGGCATCTTGTTTCCCGAAGGCCGAAATTGAGGGTGTCCCTCCCAAAAGAAGAAAAGTTTGCATTCCTCGCGGGATGGTCCCAAGGGTCTCTTGTCTGGTGGAGGATGCCGAGGAGCCTGGACTTCTGAAAGATGAAGTGATTCCTCCGTCTAGGGCTGCTTCATCTGACCACATAGGTATGGAGTTCTCTTTATTTTGTTTGCCCTCTATGTTCAGGACGTTTCATCACGCTGAGCATCGTATCTTCCTTTTGACCAGATTCCGTTATAGTGGTAGAGCGTGGAGCGAGCTCTTCGAAGGTGCCTCTCGGGCACTCGTCCACTGGTGCTGCGCAAGGGGTGCGTGGGGTATGCGGGCTAGATATCCCTCCGGACGATCTGGATCTCCTCGGACTTTGTGGGGAGAACTTTCCTAGTGGCGACATCGACCTGGACGGCATCGATGTTGATGCTTTGTCTTTCCACGAGGAGGCTGAAGTCTCGAGCGTCGATAAGCGGCATTCCCCGGTCACTGTACCCTCGTGCCCGTTAGAGGAGACGGTTGTTGCAGCGGTAGCGGCGGTTTCTCCGGTTCTGCCACCCTCGTTGGCGCAGGCGGCTCCTGTCGCGGCTGCAGCGGCGGGTAGGTCTTGCCTACCTACTCCGAGGCACCTTGCCCAGATTTACGGCCGAGGAGTAGAGTCTCAGAGTTCCTTCTCGCGAGCTGCCGGCAGTATATCAAGTCGACGTTGGAGCCTTTCCAAGCTGCTGGTTTTGGCGCCCTTCAGGACTGGTGGTCGACGGACAGTGCGGAGTTTTGCGCGAGCCTGAAGGAGTTCAAAGTTGACAGCTCTTCTTTCGTCGCTCAGATGAACCAGCTTGTGACCGATAGCGAGGCTTATCGATCCCGGTGAGCTTTGTTAGAGGGGAGCTCCTCTTCTGAGTTGGAGGCTGCTGAGGCGAGTCTAAGTCAGTCAGAGCACCAACTTGCGGAGGTCACTTCCAGCCTGTCGAAAGCTCAGAGGAAGATAGAGTCTGTGCGCGCCTCACTTCGAAAGGCGGAGTCTCGTCTGGAACGAGCCGAGGCCGCGGAGAGCGCTTTGAAGGCGAGTTACTTAAAGCAGCAGTCGGACTTGGTGACCCGTCGTGAGCTTCTGGCCGCTCGTCCCGTGGAGCTTCAGCAAGTGGAGACGACTAGAGAGGAGTTGTTGTGCCGTCTTCGATCTCTGGGCACCTTCTTTTAGTTGTTCTTTGTCTGGCTGTTTTTTTTCATTGTAGCTTTCCTTTCGGGACCTATGCCATGTATCGCCTTTTTTTTATTATCTAATAATATCGCTTTATTTCGTCACGTCTTTTGCATGGACCATTGTTGGCTTTTTCTTTTGGTCGGACTGAACCTGAAGTAACTTCTCAGGCTGCCTACGTACCCCCCTAAGGGGGATCAAGTCGCACGTAGTTCATTTTTTTTTTTTTTTGCGCAAGGGGTGTGGCCTTGCTTTAGGCATAGTACCTTTTGAGGTACTTACCATTGATAGGGCCGAGTGTCAGCCCTTCTGGCGTGGTGAGGAGATAGGCACCGTTGGAGTAGACTTCCTTGACGGAATGCGGGCCATCCCACTTGGCATCAAATTTCTTCCCTCCTCGATGCGAGAGAATGATGGGGCGTTTGACCGCCAGTACCAGTTCCCCTATCTGGAATGATCGAGGACGAATCTTCTTGTTGAAGGCGCGAGAGAGCCTGGCCTGATAACACTCCAGATGCTGTTGAGCTTCGAGGCGTCTTTCATCCAGTGCTTCCAATTCTGCTAGACGGAGCTGGGCGTTGTCGTCGCTGGTGAGGCCTTCCTGGATTGCTATCCTGAGCGACGGGATCTGGAGCTTGAGCGAAAGAACGGCTTCCACACCATAGACGAGGGAGTACGGTGTTGCTTTCGTCGGCATGCGGAAGGACGTCCGGTAAGCCCATAGTGCTTCGCCCATGCGTTCGTGCCAATCTTTCTTTGTCTTCGAGACGGTTTTCTCCAGCAGCTTGCATAGAGTCTTGTTGAAGGATTCTGCCAGACCGTTGGCCGGAGCGTTGTACATCGTCGAACAATTCTGCTTAATATTGTACAATGCGCAGAACTGGCTGACGGCAGCATTCTTGAACTGCTTCCCGTTATCTGTTACGATGTAGCGGGGGACTCCATAGCGGAAGATGATGTCATTCTGGATAAAGCTGATGACGGAGTGCTTTGTAAGTTCCCGCAGAGGCGTCGCTTCAGCCCACTTGGAGAAGTAGTCCGTTGCTGCCAAAATATAGAGATGTTGCTTGGATGACTTGGGCAGGGGACCGACGATATCGAGTCCCCACCCGTCGAAGGGCCAAGACGCGATTATCGGGTGCAAAGGCTCCGGAGGTTGACGGATGTAGTCCCCGTGCATCTGGCAAGCTTGACATCTCCTCGCGTACTCCAAGCTGTCCTTGATCATGGTAGGCCAGTAGTATCCCATCCTCCTGACGCGGAAGTGAAGTTTCGGACCGGACTGGTGCGATCCGCAGATTCCCGCGTGTACTTCTTCCAGTGCGGCTTCTGCTTCTTCTTTCGCGAGGCACCTCGGGAGTGTGCCATCGTAGCTTCGTCGGTACAGCTCGCCGTTGAAGTGGTAGAACCTTAGAGATCATCGACGGATGTCACCTTTGCACTTCGGATCTTCGGGGAGTTTACCATGAACGAGATACTCCACAAACAGTTGCCTCCAGTCTTGTTCTTTAATCTCGATGACATGCACCGCGTTGGTTTGAACTGGTACTTCGGGCGGACCTTCTTCTTCGGTGATGACGAATCTCCTGCAGACGGGGACGACGAGCGAACGTTCATCTGGAAACGGGAGTGTAGCCGCCAGATTTGTGAGTGCGTCAGCTTGCTGGTTGAGGTTCCTGGAGACGTGCTGAATGGAAGCAGCCTTGAGTTTGCCGAGGAGCTCCACAGCCCGTGCATGCAACGGTACCAGGTCTTCTTTGTTGACTTCGTATGCCCCCAGGACTTGCTGGATCACGAGTTAGGAGTCTCCAAAAATCTCTAGTCCTCGAAGCTTCATTTCGTCGGCCAGCTCGAGACCGATGAGTAGGGCTTGATATTCTGCCACGTTATTGGAACATGATTCCGATAGTAAGAATGAGAAGGGGAGTATTTCGTTGTCCGGAGTGACGAAGATGACTCCGGCTCCCGCTATGTCTTGCCTTGCTGCGCCGTCGAAAAACATTTTCCATGTTGGGGCGACGTCGACGGAGAACACTTCTTCATCTGGAAGATCTTCTGATAACTCCCATTCCGCCGGGAGAGGGTATTCCGTAAGGAAGTTCGCAAGGGCCTGCCCTTTAACCGCTTTCTATGGTACGAAGGTGATATCAAATTCAAGTAGCAGGAGGGCCCATTTGGCCAGGTGTCCGGAAAGCACTGGTCTTGACATGATGTACTTGAGGGGGTCGGCCTTCGATACGAGTCTGATGGTGTGAGCCAGCATATAATGTCGCAGCTTCTTCGTGGCGAAGATAAGCTCTATGCAGACCTTCTCGCTTGGGGAGTAATTCAGCTCTACGCCGACGAGAGTGCGACTGAGGTAGTAGCAAGCTGTCTCCATACCAAGTTCATTGTTCTGAGCCAGGAGTGCCCCCAAGGACTGCTCCTGGGCAGCAATGTAGAGGATGAGCGGCCTCCCTTGAACTGGTGCTGATAGGACTGGCAGCTTCAGTAGATATGCTTTGATGTTTTGGAGTACCTCTTGGCAACTTTCATCCCATTTGAATGACGCTCCTTTCTTCATGAGGCGACTAAAAGGGTGGCACTTTCCGGCCAGGTTGGCGATGAATCTTCGGATATAGGCCAAGTGCCCTTGGGGGCCTCTGAGGTCTCGCACTGTCTTTGGTGCGGGCATATTGACGATAGCATCAATCTTGGATTGATCTATCTCAATGCCACGATGTCGGACGACGAAGCCAAGGAACTTGCCTGAGGAGACTCCGAACGCGCACTTGAGTGGATTCATGCGGAGTTGGTACCTTCGAAGCCGTTTGAAGATTAGTTCGAGATCTTGTAGATGTGCCGACTTCTTCTTGGATTTCACCACGAGGTCGTCGACATAACACTCCATGTTTTGATGAAGCATGTCATCGAAGATTTTCTGCATAGCTCGCTGGTAGGTTGCTTCCGCATTCTTCAAGCCGAACGACATTACCTTATAGCAGTAGATTCCTTTCGGTGTGCGGAATGCCGTGAGCTCCTCGTCCTTGGGTGCCATCCGAATCTGATTGTAGCCCGATGATCCGTCCATGAAAGTGAGCACCTTGTGACCTATCGTCGCGTCGACCATTAGCTCCGTGATTGGCAAGGGGAAGTCGTCCTTTGGACATGCGTTGTTCAAGTCTCTGAAGTCCACACACACTCGGTTTTGGCCGTTCTTCTTTTTGACTGGGACGACACTAGAGATCCATGTCGGGTACTTGACCTCTAGAATGAAGCCGGCTTCGATCAACTTGTTGATTTTGCCTTCTATTTGGGGTACTAGTTCTGGCCGGTAGCGTCTTTGTCCTTGCTTTATAGTGCTGGCTCTGTGTTTGACGCTGAGCTGGTGCACTGCGATTTTGGGATCGAGGCCCGGCATCTCCCTGTAGGACCATTCGAAGACGTCTCTGTATTCTTTAAGCAGTTTGATGTATGCGGCTTCTTCCTCAGGGGTCAAGAGTGTGCTGACGAATGTAGGCCGAGGCTCCATCTCTGTGCCCACGTTGATTTCCTTCAAGTCATCAACGGTGGACTGCCCCCCTTCTTCGAGGACTGGCGGGGCGTCGGGCAACTCGTCGTCCGAAGTAGAAGTATCACCGTTGTTGGGATCTGTAATAGAGATATGATTGACGGCAGCCATGGGTGGGTGGATGGGTGTTGAAACGAAGTCCTCGATTGGCATTCCCAGACGATCGAATACTGACTTCTTCTTTGATTGCTTAGCTGACCCGAGTCTTTCGAACACAGACGTGCGTCTTCAATTCGACCGGTTTTTACCACCTCTGATTTGCTTCTGGAGCAAGGCTTGGCATCGAGCTCCCGGTCGTCTTCTTCTGCTGTCGGGACGGCTGGGGTGGGTAGAGCGTGCATCGGAGATTGTCGATCCTTCAGCTGCTTCATCTACCATCTTCGACCCGATATAGTTCGAGGTGAAGGTCTTCTTTGTTGCGATCCTGACGACCATCGGAGTTTTGCTAGAGCCAATGCCTTGGCAGTTTGGGAGAATTTGTTCACCGTTTTGAAACAACCGAGCTTGAGTTCTCGTCATCTCATATGGCGTCGCTGCTGGGGGAAGTGTGCCCATGGCGCTTTCTTTGTTGTAGCCGGCTCTGAACAGCAACTTGGCAGCGTTTTGCCCCCAACTCCCTTTTGGCTTGAATCCGAGTTGATTTGGGTTGACTGATTCGATAGGTCTGCTCGGGTTTGGAGCTTGCGTCAGACTGGGTAATGGCAACGTCATTTCTTGAAGGGTGATGACATTGGCCTGTGATAACGACGGGGCCAGCTTCCTTGTCGGAGTAGAAGGTGATCGCTCGGATTTACGGAGCCACTGAGGCGCGAGACGCAGGACTGGCATCGCTTGGGCGGGCAACGGGGTATGTTGCATGGCTCTTGACTTGGGGCTGATGCGCATCCTTTGTCTAAATTTTGGCATTCCTTGGACCTTGAGTCTTGCCTCGTCAGAAGGTGGCATCGGATTTGTGGGAGGAGGAGTCTTATCCTGCTTCACTTCTTCAATCTTCTGGGCTCGAGGGGCTTTAGCTGGAAGAACTTCCGCGACTAGGCCCTTTGTTTGGTAGAACTTAGCGTCGGCCAAATATGCCTCGGCCTCATTGAATGGCTTGTCGTCCGCAACTATGCACCTCTCTACGCCTTCTTCGTAGTACTTGAGGCACTGGTGCCAGGTGGATACCACGATGCCATTCTCGTACAGCCATGGTCTTCCCAATAGGAGGCGGTATGACGTCTGGCAATCGATGATATGGAAGAGGACTATTGTATCCAGCGGGCCGATTGATAGCTTCAGACGGATGATTCCGATAGTGGACTGTCCGCCCTGGTTGAACCCTTGAATGACCAACTGACTCGACGAGAGCTGGTCGTTGGTGATGCCGAGTTGCCACATTGTCTGGATAGGCATGATGTTGACGGCGGAGCCACAGTCCAACAGGATTCGGTTCACTGGCTTCTCCTTGATGTATCCCGAAACGTAAAGAGGTCGGTTATGCAATCGCGGCCCGAGTTGCAGGTCCTCATCCGAAAAGGTTATCGTTGCATCACACGAGGCCACAGCTTTGCGCTCTTGGTCATCTTTCCTTTTCCTCTTGTAGCCGTCTGGATCGGCTAAGGCCGCGGCCATTGCCAGGCGAGCCTTCTTCGGGAGATGCAAAGCTTCTACGAGTGGCATGTGCAGGATTGCTTCGTCGTGAGAGGCGGTGCCCCCTTTGTCGGAATCGTCTCCCTCATCGATGGAGTCGCCTTCTTCAGAAGTCTCGCTTTCGTCTCTTCCTTCCGACGTCTTATGAACTTCGACCATGCAACAAGACACCTTGATATGTTGGTCCACTAGGAGGAAGTGATCCGGGAAGAACTCCTGCAGGGTTGTCAGCTCTGGAAGGCTCTGCTGAAGGAGATCGTCTTGGCTTGCTGGCGGCACTTTGAACGCCTTCCTCCCTGGAGTCTTGGTTTTCTTCTTGTAGGTCTTCCGCTTGGTGAACCCCCTCATCACACGGTCTTGTTTGAGCTTCTTTTCTTGCCACGGCTTTCGTCGCCACGGTAGCATGACCCATGCTTCTTCATCGGTGGATTCCCCTCCGCTAGGATGATGGTCGACAGCAGCAACTGGTTCCCTCGAAGGCACTTGTTCTTCCGGAGGCTCTACTGACTCGTCTTCCGATCCCCAGCTGGTGGGCTTGATTTCTTCAGTTGAAACCGATAGAGGCTTTGAATAAAGGACGTAATAGTCGAACTTCCCCGAAAGCTGGCCTAGCAGACCGACTTTCGGATCTCCTTGCTCGTATCTTTTCCGAAGAGCGCGTTAGGATATAGCTTGACTGGAAGGGACTTGCTCTTCTTGAGGCTCCACTGGCTCGTCTTTCGATCCCCAGCCGGTGGGCTTGATTTCGTCGATTGAAACGGACGGAGGCCTTGAGTAGAGGACGTAATAGTCGAACTTCCCCGAAGGCTGGCCCAGTAGACCGACTTCTGGATCTCCTTGCTCGTATCTTTCCCGAAGAGCGCGTTGGGACATAGCTTGACTGGAAGGGACTTGCTCTTCTTGAGGCTCCACTGGCTCGTCTTCCGATCCCCAGCCGGTGGGCTTGATTTCGTCGATTGAAACGGACGGAGGCCTTGAGAAGAGGACGTAATAGTCGAACTTCCCCGAAGGCTGGCCCAGCAGACCGACTTATGGATCTCCTTGCTCGTATCTCCTTTGGAGCGCTCGCTGGGATGCAGCATTGCTTGGAAGAGGTACTGGCGTGAGCGATGGTTGCCCCCAGGGCAGCGGTGCTTCTTCCTCGGTGAGCGCAGGAGTACGTTGACATCGCTTTGAGACTTTTGGCTGAGAAATTGACTTAGCGGTTGGCGCTTGACGGTTGATGCGCAATTTGGGCATGCTTCGTCGAGCAGCAACGAGTACTGGCGAGAAGGAGCCGAAGGTGATGGACATCATGTTGGCCGTGGCAGCCTCTCCGGAGTCAATCTCTATCTTCCCTTGCTTTGCAAGCGCCATGATTCTTTCCTTGAAGACGAAGCATCTTTCGATGGGATGACTTACCACCCGGTGGTATTTGCAGAAGAGAGGGTCGTCGACGCGATGCATCTGCTCGGGCCTCTTCGAAGGAGGGAGCTCTATCATCTTCTCTTGCAGCAGTTGGTCGAACATGGAGGAGACTTTCGAGTCTGGGAAGGGGTACTCCTTGGCTTCGAGCTCCTCGAGAGTCATCCTTTGTCTTGGCGACGGAGACGGTGGTATGGCGACTCCCTTCTTCTGATCCAGCTTGCCACCGATCTTGAGCGGTTTGGAGGTTGAAGCGACGTCAGCAACATTGACTTGTTTCGGTTTTGGTGCCAGTGGCTTGTCCTTCTTCTCCACCTTCAAGAAGTCTTTGTTCTTCGAGTCCCCGCGGCTTGCTAGGCTGAGTTCCATGTCGTGAGCCATAGTCGCGAGTTCTTCGAAAGACCGAGGTTTGATACCTTTGAGGATGTAGAGCAGGCCCCAGTGCATGCCTTGGGTGCACATCTCGATGGCCGAGTCTTCAGACAAGCGGTCTCGTGAATTCAGCGCAAGGTTCCTCCATCTGTCGATGTAGTCGATCACCGGCTCGTCCTTCCTTTGCTTGACTGCAGTAAGCTCGGTCATGCTGACGGTTCGTCTAGTGCTGTAGAAGCGGTTGAGGAACTCCCGCTCCATCTGATCCCAGCTGTCGATGGTCCCTGGAGGAAGATCAACGTACCAGTCGAACGCGTTGCCTTTGAGGGTGCGAACGAATTGCTTCACCATCTCGTTGCCATATGTGCCGGCATTATTGCAGTTCTCGATGAAGTGGGCGACGTGCTGTCTTGGATTTCCCTTTTCGTCGAAGTGCTGGAACTTTGGTGGCTGGAATCCGATTGGGAAGCGTAGCTGCTGGATCCTCGCAGTGTAGGGCTTCGAGTATGCCGCTGTGATCGGAGGAAAGCCACTGCCGTGGGAGCGCATCATGTCGGCTATCAACACTTGGACTTGCTGAGCATTCATCGTTGCTGTTACTGGAGGTTGTGTGGCCACCGAGGCGCTGGGGAGACGACTTCCACTGGGACGGGAGCCGAGGAGAGCGCTGGAGTAACTGCTTGAATCGTCGGAACAACCTCTGCAGGAGCGGGAATTGAAGACGGAACTGGAGCGGCTACTGGAGAAGCGACGGGTTGACCGACTGCTGCAGTATCCTTTGCACTTAGCTTTTGGAGCAGAGTGTTGATGTGACGATCCTTCTCCTCCATCAGCCGAGTAATTTGCGCCATATGCTCGCTCATCTGCATGCCTTGGAGCTGAAGAGCGGACGGAGGATGGTGACGGAGAACGTCTCGGTGTTGCATGTTCGCATCCTCGCCGTCATCATCGGAGACGTAGTTACACCGACTTGCTTCTGGCTGATGATTGATGTTTGCCCCCTGCAGAGGAGGTGCAACGTTCGCTGGAGAACCCGAACGGGCTCGGGGCTGGGGCTGGTCCTCCCCAAACTTCTGGACATGGACTCCAGGATCGAGGCTCGTTTCTTCATGCACCAGGGCCTCGTCGCCGCTTTGGCGAGCATCTTCGGCAGTAGCTTCTGGCACAAAGACGTCCGCAAGAGTCCGAGTACACCGAGTGTAGACGCGTACCATCGGGGGAGGATCACCCTCCGGATTTACTGGATCACCGTGTCAGAGTAGAGGAGACTCGGCGATTGGTGAGAGGCTTGGAGCAAACACATCGTTGTTTGTTCCGGCCATTGCAAACTTCAAGCAGCTTCTTCAGCCGTACGGATGAAAGGAGAAGAGGTCCCCCTGGGCGTGCCAGAAATCTGTAGCGCTGGAAAAGGTACGGGTCGTCTTTATTGCGCAAAACCAGATTACAAGTGTGGCCGGGACCCGGGTGGCTCGGGTGTAGCGAGTCCGGGTTGCTGCGAGTTTTGATCAGGGGATTGTGGGAAAGATCTTCTGGAGGATCCCTTTGATCCGCGTCTCCACGTGGTGTTCGTGCGAGAGCTCTGAAGGGGTTGCCCAGGACAGGGGTCTTTACAGGGTGAGGGTTTTGGAGAGGCTAAGGAATGTCTACCGTTGCTTTGTCCCTTCCGTGCTTCGCGCTTTCTCGACTAGAGGGTTTTTCGGCTTCGTTCCTCGGTCTTTGTGTCTTCCTCGCTCCTTGCTTGACCTCGGCGTCCTTGATCGTCGGTTCGCGGCATCGATCGTGTTTTTGGCGTCGGCTTTTTGGCTTTGGCTTGGCTCCGGCGTGGCTCTGGCTTTTGCTTTACTTCGGCGCTTGCGCTTGGACGTAGCCGGGAGAGACTTGCGATGCTTTCGTTCTTCCGGACTTTGCGTCGTATCGGCTAGAACGTGCGGTGCTTTTGCTCGTGGTCGGCGTAGTCGCTTGGCTTTGGCACTTGCGTTGCTTTGGCGCGGGCTTTACTGGGGCTTTGCTTTGGCTTCTTGCGTTGGCTTTAGCTTCAGCATCAACTCGATCTTCTTCTTCGAACGACGTGGGCTACTTCTCCGGTGCTTCGACGGTTTGTGGGTCGGCTGGACTTCTCTTCTTTTCCGGGCTTCCTTGGCGTGATCGGAGTTGAAGGATGCTTTCGAAGATAGTGGGGGTAGCACTGGTATCCGTGCGACGGTTGTAGCGTCGACTTTTGTTGGTGTAGACGGCGGGGGTAGCGACGGCCTCCGTGCGACGGTTGTAGCGTCGGCTTTTGTTGGTGAAGACGGCGGGGGTAACGACGCTTCAGACGGTCTGCTCCAGGCTTTCTTCTTCGTGGATGGCGCAGGCATTTGTTGAAGACGACGGGGTGATGACGCTTCGTTTCTCTCCTCCGGGCTTTGGAGCTTGATCGGGATCGAGGATTTGTTGGAGCCGACGGGGTAGTGCCGCTCCGAGCTTCTTCTCCGGCCTTTGCTTCTGGCGTCTTCGGAGTTGAAGGGTCTTCTTCTCCGAGCTTTCTTCTTCGTGCACGGAGTCGAAGTCTTGATCTTCGTGTGCAAGGGTCTTCACGTTGATGAGGGCTTTCAGTGGACTAAGCCGATCCCTCGGGACAGGCTTGCCCGTGCCTCGTGAAGCCTTGGGTCGATGAGGAAGCGTCTCCTCTTCTGCAGAGCTCCCGCACTTCGTCTTCAGTCTTCAACCATCGACCTTGAACCTTCCCCCTCCCCCTCTATTTATAGGCAAAAGGAGGGGGGGAGATATGGGAAGTTTTTAATTTTAAATCCTTTTAATATCTCCCCCATAATTGCCATGGATTTATTCATCCATTGATGAGGGGAATAACATTTATTTGCTTTCCTTTCCTGGCGAGGCAATTAAGGCTGGATTTTGCACACGAAATCGATGGCGATCCGGCGCTTCTTCTTGTCCGTCGGATCGAGGGATCGGCGCAGATCCGTGCGTGAGCAGACTTCGTACGCAACCTCCCCCCGCGCATGGCGGTAGTTCTTTCCTTTTCTTTATTCTCTTTCCTTTTTCTTTTCTTTCCTTTTCTTTTCTTTTCTTTTCTGTTCTTTCCTTTCTTTTCTTTCCTTTTCTTTTCTTGCCTTTCTCTTCTTTTTCCTTGCAGGGTCGGCCGGCCCTTATGGGTTCGGGTCATAGTAGGGGCCGGCCCCATGGGGTTCGAATCCCCTAGTAGGGGCCGCCCCCCCCCTTGAGTGTGGGGTCCGCTCCTCTTTTGTTGGGCACGAATCGGGTCCGGGTCCGCACTGGTACGTGCAAGTCGGGTCCGAGTCGAAACGCGCGTCGGGTTTGTATCCGCGTTGGCACACGTAAGTCGGGTCCGGGTCAGACGAAATTCGTGTGTCTACAGTCATGTCGGAGGCTTAGCAGTCTCCTTCGGGATATGGTGGTCACAATGCCAGGAGATAAGGGCTTTTTCCGCCCTCGCAGGGGCCACATGAACTCCCATGTTATGATTGGCTAGGCTTGTGGGTAAGTATCCGAAGTACCCGTGAGGCTACCCGTTGCATCGCATGGAGATCACGGGGGGCTGGCCAAAAGAAAATCATGGTCCATTATAGCCCGTCTATGGCAGATTTGTATTGGGTCCGAAAGACATGCTGTGAGCGGAGGATGCTGCACACTGCCCCCTTGGGCGGGTGTATCTGAATTCGAGATCTCATATATATGGTAAAATTAATCCATAGATATGTCTCCGCTTTGAGGGTAGCGTTGACATTTGGATATAATTTGACTCATTTTAAAAATACCATAAAATGAGTTTATGAAGCATTCTAATATATTCCCATTTATTTTTCAGATGACCAAACTAGACCCCTTATCTGACATCCTAAATGATAATAAGCTTGCGGGTCCTAACTATAAGGACTGGAAACGCAACCTCATTCTTGTTCTGAGGATTGGTAAACACACCATGGCCCTAACCACTCAGGAACCAAACCTACCGAGTCTAGATGCCACTAAGACAGAGACTAAGGCTTTCTCCGACTGGCGAGATTCTAATGAGATGTGCAAGTGCTATATCATAGCTTCCTTGCAGACAACTCTACAGAAGCAAGTCAAAGAAATGTCTGATGCTTCTGAAATGATCCTATACCTCAAAGAAATGTTTGAGGGGTATAGCCGCGTAACTCGCTACCTTACAATAAAAAAGCTCGTTAGCACTAAGATGTCTAAAGGGACGTCTGTCCGGGAACACATGCTGAAAATACTCGGGTTCCAGAACGAACTGACTACCATGAACATTGTGCTAGATAACGAGGTTATGACTGATATTGTCACGCCCCAGAAATCTGAAGACCGATCCCTGGGGTGTGAAATGGGAAAAAGAAGAGGGTTCTGGGTCTGGTCAATTAATTACACCAATTTGGGTTCTCACAGGGCTTCTACGCTCTCTAATATGAAAAACAAGAAGGAGAGAGAAACAAGAGGGGAATATTTTAAATTTGATTTTTCAAAAAACATTTTTATTAAAAAGCAAAGAAAGAGAAATGTCAATAGAGAGAAGATATTATCTAGTCAAGCTCAACCTTCAAAAGTCCTATCCTCTCAGTATGTGTGACCTGTCGGTGCCACTACATACTGACAGGAGTCTATCTGAGGGAGCACGAGGCTCAAGCCTCTTACGGCTAGCCAAGTGGTTTCACCCACTACCTAACACTCAGGTGCACCAGTCTAGGGTTCCTATCTACAAGGTTAATCAATTTAGTCATTTATATGCACTTATATTTTCATCATGATCTATCCTAGGCTTGGGGCCTTGAGGAGAGGCCTACCCAAAAGAATTCAGCTGGAACCATTGCAACTACAACCATAGAATACTAACTAACCGATAAAAACACTTATTCCAATACAATTACAATGTCTGAAGAGAAAAGACTACAAGATTAACGTACTAAGCAGAAAGGTAACACTGCAACTCTAACTCCGTCTCTGGACTCCTACTGCTACTCCTGAGCCTCCGGACCTGCAACTGAGCCTACTCGTGGGAAAGAGTAGCCCCCAATAGGAAATTGGGAGATTAGCCAAATTATTGGCTAGTGACATCCTAATAGTTTATAATAATATGAAACAACTAATCTTAATAAATTAAGATGAGATCTATCAGTTCTAGTAGAATCAAAGTTTGCAGAATGATACCTAAACCTATCAATAGTCTATATTCACATGCAATTCCTACTGTCACTAGGTTATCTAACATGAAGTTCATTCAATGTTCTACAGCATTAAAGAACAAATTTAAATAAGACGTTCATATAAAGTCACGAAGTCATCATGTAAACAGTCACTCAATTCTAAACTCATATACAGATAAAACACACACTATCAAAATGTGAACCCCGGATATTTTGTTCATCCTGCCCCCGGTCGGGCATTACTATAGAGCCTTTTATTTCGATATAGAGGGCCAACTCTCTCGCCGTGCATCCACCAACACCATGCACTAGTCACCCAGATGATCATAAGGGGTTTCCCGTCTTTCACGGTGGAGCTCTACCGCCCAACTTGCTTTACTATGGGGACTTCAACTCCCCGGGACAGGGCTGCTAGGCCAATCCCTACTCGAGGGCACCTCCTATTGGCTTTACCACAACCCTTGCCCATGACCCCTAACCTACTTAACTTCGGCTGTACGTGCAAGGTGGTTCACGGCCCTTGCGCGCACGGGGTCCCTACCCTCTAATCAGGTAGATTCACACATAACATCTTTCAACATATTTACTGAAGCTACAAAAGGTATATTTAATGCTTAACAATTTCCAACAATTTACCCCTGGTCTCGTACTGCTCTCGCAACCCATGCGACATAATAAATAAATGAAATAAGACACTCATCCCAGTGACCTGTGTGCTAGGGTTGCCATACTCCTCTTAGGATGGTGGGCTTCGATAATTATTAGTTATTCAATTTATTGTTTAATTTAAGGGAATCCTAATTACGGTGTCCATACAATCAAAAGCAATCATTATTATTATTTTATTAATATTTTAAGCATGCGTCGCCGGACTCGCGACTCCGCATGCAAGGCGGGGTCCACTTGACCACATGCGACGATGCCCGGCGGGGCCCGCATGCAGTGTCATGGACACCTACACTTAGTCATTCTCATTTCCCATTATTAAAGACCACGCAAGGGTAGTAGATGTCACCTGGTTGCCGATCGCACATAACTCCTGCTAGCTGCCTCTGATCCGTCTCCACTGGATCACCATAATCATGGTCTGATAACAAACACAGCTCTATATCACAATGCTATCGATTAAAACATAAGAGTCAACGATGAGGGTTCTATGCCAAGGATAGTCGGGAACCCTCGATAGGGGACCAATATTGAGTCGACAGCACGCATATCCGTGTGACTGAAGAACTCGAACCTAAATAATACTAGGCCAATCAAGTAAACAGAAGCTAAACCTACTCATCGAATCGGGCTCGAAGAACACTTTCCGATGGTTCCAGTTTCGCTGGAATCCGACTTCGGTCGGATGGTTTCGGGTCAAACCACGTAGAACCGGTAAAACCGATCGCATGGTTGGTTCACTAGGGTAGAAGAGATTCTAGGGTTATCTTCTAGGTTTAAAAGGTAGGGCTCAATGTTCTGAGCACAATGCCGCTAGTTTCGTCCGAATCCGAGTTCGGACGATGAAACAGCGGTCAAACCACGGTACCGTGATAATATCGGGTCCAAGGATAAAATAGGGTATTAAACTGTAATATTACTATGATAAACTATGGCCAATAGGTAGTATTTTCCGAGCCGGTCGAAATGGCGCTGGTTTCGTCCAATTCCGAGTTCGGACGGAGAAATGGCAGTCGAACCAAAATCGACTGGTTCACGGGTCTGGTTCAAGTGAACCAGACCGGTTCACTAAGTGGGTCGGTTCTGCAGGTCTGCTGTGTACTTAGGCGGGTCGGGTTGCTGTGCAGTCGGGTCGGGTCTGCAGTATTAATATTTTCTAAAAGATCTGGGATAGATTTTTAATTACGGATTGGTCCCTGCTGTCTTTCTTCTCAACGAGAAACAGTGCTCTGGTTTTTGCCCGATGACGCGGCGGCGGGGTGACCGGTTTGAGTGCGCCGGCGGTGCCCGGCCGGTCTCCGCCGCATCACCCTCATAGGGGAGGCGCGGGAGGAGGTGGCCGGTGTGCCGTCGGAGCCCGGAAAGACCCTGGCCGGAGGGGTTTGTGGTGGAGGGTGCGGCTTCGGTGGCTTGGGATGGTGCCGGCGGTGGCTTGGGGTGATGCCGGCAGTGGATTGGGGTGACGATCGTGGGATCTCCGGTGGCGTTCTCCACCCGAGTGGGCCGCGAGCAAAGGAGAAGAGGGTGAGGTCGGGTTGGAGGTCCGACTGCGCGTCGCCGTAGGCCGGTGGCCGGGTTTGGTTTGTTCGGATGGAAGAGAGGAGGTGGGAAGGGGGGAGGGCTGACCTGGGTGGTTCGCCGGAGTTGGGGGAGGTACTCGGAGGGGGCTGCGGCTGCTCCTCTCTCTTCTCCCTTGGTCTCTATCTTCTTCTCTCCCTTCTTTCTCTCTCTAGTTCTCTCCCTCTCTAGTTCGATCTCTCTCTCTCTACGTCCTTCTCTCTCTCTCCCGTTCTCTCTCTATTTATAGAAAAGGGGGAGGCTGTGATGAGAAGGGACGGGGGATAGGGTTGGTTAAGGGGATAAAGATAAGAAAGATTGGGATAAGGGCTAAAAGATATGGATTTGTCATCCCGAAATCTTACCCGATAATTACCATCCGAATTTCGGATTTAAATAACTGGGGAGGGAGGTCAAGAGAGCCTAAATTATGCTAGGAGACCGGGAGGTAGGCTCTAGGGCTGGTCAGGCTCGGTCCCGAGCTCTGAACCGGGCTCGGTTGGAATCCGGGTGCGATTCGTCCATCAACCGGGCTGAAAAGAATAATAGGTTGTAACTATCAAACCGGAAGTCGGAATAGGGCCCGAGAGGATTCGTTGGAAGGTCTCGTCAACGCGAACGTGTTAGCGCTTGGTACATAATTTTCTGACTTTTGGATCTCCCGAAAAGAAGGAAAGACTCCAAAACTCAAAATAGCAATAACTATTCACCCAGGTGTCGGATCGACCCTAACTCAGGCTCATTGGAAGGCTCTCTCAGAGCCTCATCTAACGTATCTTATTTCTTTACGATCCGATCACCCGATCTCTTGCAAGAAACAAAACAGCTACAACTATCGACCAATTATCGTTTTTCTAGGGTTTACCTGCCGGGCTGCCGAAACTGGCTGCGCATACACATGATCGTTGCACGGAACGCACTATCGTGACATGCTCGAAGTTACGGAGAATGTGAACGTAAAACATCTCATAGGTTTACGATCCATTTATTGGGAAAAAGCCCAAAGAAAAAGTCTGGCTGTAAAAAGACGAAACTAGTCATGGAGGATTTCTATTATTCTCAATTCTAACACCATAGGTGTTACAGATATCTTCCTTGTGTCCCTGTCTGGAGCCTTTGAAGGCTTTGTCACTAACTTCAACCTTAACAAGTTGGAGATGACAAATGCAGAGCTTTTTGGAGCTCTCCAGGCAGCAGAAAACGGGTTCAAGGTTAAAGGTGAGGCATTAAGTGCTAAGCGCAGGGCTGCTCTGAAGGCTAAGAAGCCTATGAGCAAGAAGCCTAAGAACAAGAAGCTGAAGGCAGGACCTCTGCAGAGCCATGTGGGGACCTTTAAGTCAAGAGAGATGAAGTCACCAAGCACGAAGTGCTTCAGATGTGGCGAAAAGGGCCATTGGAAAAAGGACTGCACAAAGCCTCAGGTGCTGCGACAGGTAATTCACAGATACTTGTAGTTGAGTCACTTCTTTCAAGTAGCAGTTCTTTTGCATCTTGGATTGTGGATTCTGGTTTCACTAACCATGCTTGTAACTCTTTACAGGGGTTCCAAGTAAGCAGAAGGCTACTTGATGAGGAAGTGGTCCTGAGCATGGGGACTAATGTTGTTGCAATCGCAGAAGCAGTTGGAGATGTTTATTTATCTTTTTTTAATGAAAAGACTTTGATTTTAAGAGACGTATTATATGTACCGTCTTTGAGACGTAATCTAATTTCTGTTTCTTCTATGGTGAATGATCGTTATTTAGTTCTTTTTGATACATCTGGTGTGTCTATTAGAATTAATGGAACCTTCATTATTAGAGAAATAGTTCAGAACAGTCTCTATATTCTAAGTCCTAAATTAGAGAAAGAAAACATAATCGCTTTGAATATTAACTCATCTAAACGTAAGAAACCTTCAGAAAATCTAACTCTATTGTGGTATCTAAGATTTGGGCATATTGCCTCATATAGAATTCATAGGTTGGTCAAGGCCGGGCTTCTGGAAACAAATCCCTCGGAGATCCTTCCAACCTGTGAGTCTTGTCTGGAGGGCAAAATGACTAAGAGGGCTTTTAAAGCCAAAGGGAATAGGGTCACAGAGATATAGAGTTAGTTCATTCTGATGTATGTGGACCCATGAGCGTTCAGGCGATAGGAGGCCATGAGTACTTCATCACGTTTACTGATAATTACTCAAGATATGACTATATCTACCTAATGCATCGAAAGTCTGAGTCCTTTGACAAGTTCAAAGAATTTAGAGCCAAAGTTAGAAAGCAGACTGGTAGATATATGAAAGCCCTTCGGTCTGATCGAGGAGGTGAGTACCTATCGGACGAGTTCCTTGGGTATCTTAGAGACAGTGGGATTGTATCCTTGTTGACTGCTCCAGGTACACCACAACAGAATGGAGTTTCTGAGAGAATGAATCGGACCTTGTTGGACATGGTCCGTAGTATGATGAGTTATGCTAGTTTACCGACCACATTTTGGGGATATGCCCTATTAACAGCAACTTATATCTTAAACCATGTCCCATCTAAATCAGTGCCTCTAACTCCTAAAGAACTGTGGTCAAAGCGAAAACCTACACTACAATATTTCAGAATATAGGGATGTCCTGCACATGTGCGAAAGGACAAGAGGGATAAGATGGAGACTAAGTCTAAGGTATGTCTGTTTATAGGCTATCCTAAAGAAACAAAAGGTGGTATATTATATAATCCTGAGGATAAGAAGTTACCTGTTTCTACGAATACCATCTACCTAGAGCAGGACTATAATATGGACTACAAGCCAACCAGTAAGGTAGTTCTGGAAGAGCTACTGGGTACTGGTGGAGGTAGCACATCCGGTAACATAGAGAGAAGAGGTAACATTGAAACTAGTATACCAGAGATTGTAGAAACGAATCGCTCAGTACCACCATTACCTCGACGCAGTGGGAGACAAATTAGAGCTCCTGAAAGATACTATGGAGAGACTTTATTAGTCGATCCAGAGATTCAGGAGGATGATCCCTTGAGCTATGATGAGGCGATGAAATCTTCTGACAGTTCTGCTTGGCAAAAAGCCATGGAGGCAGAAATTGCATCTATGTCCCAAAATAATGTCTGGACACTTATTGCACCATCACCCAATATTAAACCTATTGGGTGTAAGTGGGTGTACAAGAAGAAAAGAGGACCCGATAGTTCCGTTGAGACTTATAAAGCTAGATTAGTTGCCAAGGGTTTTGCCCAACGAGAAGGGATCGATTATGACGAGACCTTCTCACCGGTAGCTATGCTTAAGTCTATTCGAATCCTCTTATCCATCGCAGCCCACTATGATTGGGAGATCTGGTAGATGGATGTCAAGACAGCTTTCCTCAACTGGGATTTGGAGGAAGACATATATATGATGCAACCTCCAGGTTTTGAGTCAGTAGGTCAGGAAGATCTGGTTTGCAAACTTCAGAGGTCCATCTATAGACTGAAACAAGCATCCAGAAGTTGGAATATCTGTTTTGATCAGCCAATCCATTCATACGGATTTGATCAAAACGAGGATGGACCTTGTGTGTACAAAAGGAGTGATAATACCACAGTGGTATATTTAGTACTTTATGTAGGTGATATACTACTGATTGGAAATGATGTAGGAACATTATCTATAGTAAAAGTTTGGTTATCCTTGCAATTCGATATGAAAGACCTAGGTGAGGCGAGTTATGTTCTAGGGATTAAGGTAACTTGAGATCGCCAGAACAAGATTCTCTCACTCTCACAAGCTGCTTATATAGATAAGATACTGGCCAGATTCAGCATGTAGGATTCCAAGAAGGGTTTCTTGCCATTCAGATATGGCTTGAAATTATCTAAGGATTAATGTCCTAAGACACCTGAGGAGAAGGCAGAGATGCAGAAGATACCCTTTGCTTCAGCAGTGGATAGTCTAATGTATGCCATGCAGTGCACGAGGCTAGATATCTGTTTTGCAGTAGATATGATGGGT
Source organism: Chamaelirium japonicum (assembly GCA_947650365.1). Lineage (NCBI taxonomy): Eukaryota > Viridiplantae > Streptophyta > Magnoliopsida > Liliales > Melanthiaceae > Chamaelirium > Chamaelirium japonicum. The sequence continues at coordinate 111,595,941 of OX393549.1, forward strand.
CGATTTCAGTCGAACCCGGGTCCAGCACACTGGACTGCTGTAAAGAGTATACTCAAGTACCTTCGTCGTACGAGGGATTATGAGTTAGTCTACACTTCACAGGACCTGACGTCGATTGGATACACGGATACTGACTTTATGTCAGATGTGGAATCTAGAAAATCGACTTCAGGTTATGTTTTCATGTTAGGAGGAGGAGCAGTAAGTTAGCGGAGTGTGAAGCAAGGTTGCATCGCAGACTCCACCACTGAAGCTGAGTACGTCGCAGCGAGCGAGGCTGGAAAAAAGGCGGTGTGGCTCAAAAAGTTCTTATTGGACTTAGGGTGCGTACCAGAGGCTCAGTCACCTATTATCCTTTGTTGTGACAATAGTAGAGCGGTAGCACAGGTCAAGGAGCCAAGACACCACCAGAAGAGGAAACATATCGAACGCAAGTTCCACTTGATTCGACAGTTTCAGAAGGAAGGGCAAGTAGCGGTGACCAAGATAGCATCTGCAGACAATATTGCTGATCCCTTTATAAACGCGATTCCTGCAAAGGCATTTGAGCAGCATGTAGAAGCTATGGGAGTTAGAACCGTTTTTCCTTGCTAGACCAAGAGGGAGATTGTTGAGTAAGATATAGTCTAGGGCTTGTAAAAACCATGGTTGATTAATAAATGAGTTGATATTTATATTAGAATACCTTAATTGGTGTGTATTATACGTGTTATATATACTGAACTGAAAAGAGCCATGGCTGTATAGTGGTTCATCTGAGTGGGAGACTCGGTTGATTAGTACCATTAGCCTAAATTGTTCGCAGTTCTGATTAGGGTTGGTTGCCTTATCAGGTTAAGCTGTTGGAATGACAGAGCATGGGTTTCTCCACCATGGTCATTGCCAAGCATAGTGTCTGTGGCTGAACAGAACCAACACGGTGCACAGATCGGTGAGCAGACACCGGTGCACATAGTCGTGTTTCTGCTTAGGGTAATAAGTCCTAAACCCTGAGGAACTATAATCGGTGGACTAACCAGTTTGGATAACTTTGGTTCACTAACGTGTGAGGGATCTAACCACGACCCAATACCACGGTGCGCTGGGTTGCCGGGCTGGCATTACATCGGCATGCCACTCCTGCAGGCTATTCACATCCCCATTGGGAGGTACATTCCTTGGTTTGACATACACCGTACTAAAACCAGGCCTGGTGGTTAACAGTTGAGCTGTTAGACCGAATCCGGTTGTTTGGCCAAAATAACCAGAGGTACGATGTGTTAATCAACCTGGAAGGAACCTAGTCATATGGTCACTTGAGTCTAACGGTGCTCTCCACCGCTCAAGTTAACACATGGCATCGAGTGAAGGGACATCTAATTATCTAACTAAGCGGATAGCAGGGGTATATGAGAGAGCTTAGTAAGTCTGGGAGAATTGGAGTGCAGCCTGCGTCGCACTCTGGGTGGCCACGCAGGTTAACCGGGACCCAGAGGATTGACAGGGACACTTGGGTAATGTGTCGATCGGGTCCGGTTGGAAGCCATGAATCCTAGTCCCTGAAGGTTCCACCTTATCCATGATCGTTACGGATCATAACTTTCTCCTTGTCTCACAGCACAATATGAGTTGAAGAAATAATGTCTTAATCGTCCTGTGTTCCGTGAGTGCATTGCACTAGGGCATGGTGGTTGCACAAGACTAAGTGTGTTCACTAAGGAGCAACCCCAGAGTAGTGTAGGGACACACGATGTTGCCATAATTTCATGATGAGTTCATTCCGTGTGTGCATGTCGTACTGGAACATGGCCTGTGTGTTTAGTGATTTTTACTATAGGGACACCCTACGTTTTATTGAGGGTACCCCAGTAAATAGTAAAAATACTATTCATCACTCCATGGTATGTTAAATAGGTATGGATGAGGTGCCCTAAGTGTTAGAGTACTTTATCATGCACAGAGATGGACCATATATGCTTCCGTATGAGGTGGATGGTCACTAGATGCATGGGGGGCATTTTGGTTATTTCATAATGTCCGCATACCCTAGTGGCCGCCGCCCTGCTCATTAGGGTAAATATGCATGGCCATCAAATTCATATTTAAAGAGATTAATTCAGATTTGAAATGATTTGAATCTATTCCCTTTAATTGCAAAACCAAATATGGCAACTATACAATAGTGGGTAATTATTTTTAAGGATTAATGAGAGAGAGAGAAGGGGGAACGGTTCATATGGACAAGGGGAGAGGGGGGGGGCACGATTTTCAAGGCATATTAGGTAAGGAAAACCGAACCTTATTCAGATTTTTCAGAGAAAGATCGATCCCTCTCTCCCTTGTGTTCGGTTTTGGCCTCCCTCTTTCTCTTGGGCACTCAACTCTCTCACACTTTGGTTTGACATAAGGTGTGATGAAAAAATCTTCTTCATCTCATCTTCTTCTTCTCATAGAGTGTGTGTGATAAAGAAGAAGAGAAAGCTTGCACTCCGAAGTACTCAAAGATTGGAGTGCACGGATCCGGGTCGATTCGCGAGATCGGGTGTGCCCGAAGAAGAACGAGGCTTCTCCCACGCACGTGGATATTTCCGTCATCATCAACTTGGAAGATTAACATTGCGGTGCTAAATCCCGCACGGAGGTATAATAAACTAAACTCTAGATCTATTGAATTACATACATAATTTTTATGGTGTGTTTCGATAGATGACCATAGGGGTTCGTTTGCATTTCGTTTTAATCTTGCGCATTTGATTGTTTCTTAAGAAAATTTTAAAAATGTATCGCACACAGTATCGATTCTAAGATCGAGTCCGGCTTCCGTTGCGCCTCTAATTTGTTTCCAACATACTTACCATGTTTGTTGATGTATGGACCACGTTCTCGGGGTCGGCATGGTAGGCTCCGACAAAGTGGCACAGCACCGCCATAAAATGATCGGGATCGAGCTGGGCGGCTAACTCCTCATGCATCGCCTTCGCCTTTAACGCCTTTGAAGCCTTCGGCTTCTTCACTATAGGGTGGGTGACCTGCTTCCTCCCCTTTCTCCTAGGTAGTTCGGAGGAAGGGACTCTTAGTCCCTCAAACACAACCGGCAGTGCTGCTTGCTCCTTTTTTGGAGTCTCAGCACATGGAGTATCTGCACATGCAAGGCAAATCACTCGGTTCAATGACAACAAGGCGAAATACAGGAATGCTAAGTGTAACACTTACCAACTCCTGCTATGCCGATGGCAGGTTGGTCCAACTTATATGGGGAGTGGGTCGAGGAGGACATCTTTGCTGCTTTCTCCTCCTCACCCTTCCCCTCTATCAATACTGCCAACGTGGCAGCCATCACTACCGCAAGGTCGATCAGCTCGATTACGACCGGCTCTTCTTCACTGATGTTGAGCGTCCATTTGGTGCGATTTATCATTTCTTTTTCATGCACATAGCGTTACTTTGCTACGTAAAACTTTCATAATGCACGTAAACTGCATGAGTCTCTTTGCACCACGATATAGTAGACTTTCATACGAACCCAACGGCATATTGGTTCGCTCTCATACATTGCATGCATGAAAGATACAGAGCCCCATAGTCCAAATTATCCTTTTATCGATAATCGCGTTTGAATCTGATAAGCGTCATTTCATCTGTGTTTTTCAGGGAATTGATCCGGTTTTCGATGCAGTCAGCTCAAAGACTTCATGACCAAGCCATGGATATTCTCACGATAATTTGACGGAGGCTGTACAGCTCGTTTGGAGGCTTATTCTGAAGAACGATGAAAACGGACAATTGCAATGAGTCGGATGAGAGAAGACTTTAACTGAGCCGATGCAATGCATGATACGAACTGGAAGAGGACTACAGACATACAAATAGGCGATGATGGGTTTGATGATGGATTCGGATTACGATGACCAAAGCCTACTCAAGTTTTCCGCATGATCCCATTGCGCTTGAACCCAGTTGTACCTATTCCAATCCTACTTTCTCTCTTCTCCCCAAGATCACAGCCATCCCTTACACACAGCCGTCCGATCCCTCTCTCATGCCCAAGCCAGCGGCCAGCTCTACCCCCATCACACCCGCCCAACTTGGCGTCCAAACATCATTCCCTGCAGTGCACCCGATCCCACCGATCCCATGCAGACACTACCATTTCGATCGTCTCTCTCTCTATCTCCTTCCATAACCGACCCCGAGAATCTCTCTCTCTAGATCTCTACACGAACTTCTCTCTCTCTAGCTGGATCTCCTTTCCATCTTCGAGCCGTCCGCACACTCCCGATCGGCCCACGCGCGTTCTCTCTCCGGGATCCGCTCTCTCTCCCGTTTCCTATTTTCTCTCTCTAGTCCGATACTCTCTCTCTTTCCATTCTCTCTCTATCCACCCGATCAGCCCCCTAGCTGTACCCGAACTTCTCTCCCACGTTTCTCTAACTAAATCACAGCCGTTCCGTGCATCAACCCATGCACGTCCGAACCCTCTAGTCCCTCTCTCTCTCTAGCTATTCTCTCTCTAAAACAACTGACCTCTGTCCTATATAGGGGGGGTCCAAACCATCAGGGGGAGGAGGCTTTGGGCGACCGTACCTAGCTCCCATCACCCACCTTAGCCATCTACCACTTAGGACAGAACCCATCACCACCGGACCGGAGCCACCATCTCGATCCATCTTCCCATCACCGGCTTCCATCATCGCGCCATCATCGAGGCTACGACGTGATCAAGCCAAAGCGAAGAAGCATCGAGGAAGGAGATCAAAGAAGACGAAATCTACGGTGCAATCTTCAAAGATGATCTGTACTTCGTTTCTTTTTAATTTTTCCCTTGATGTAACAAAACTCATGTCTAGCTAAACCGCATGCTAAGGCCGAGATGAAACCCTAGATCATAATAGATGTTAGTTTATTTTATGTGTTCTATGCCGAGCTTTTCATCGATAATATATGATTTAATTTCGGATTTGCTATGATGATTTAATAGTTCTCACATGGTATTGTCATGCATGCCTTGTAGTTAACATCAGTCGTCTTGTTAATCAAAGCCCAGTTCTATCGTTTAAATAAAGCTTAGATCCATTGTGCTTAATCTTGACAATCGATGCTCTGCTATGTTAGCTTTGATCCATTGTGCTCTATTTAGACAATCGATGCTCTGCTTTATTACTCCATACTTGAAATTAAATCATGCTTATGTCATTAATCTCGTATTAAAGGTTTAACGATCGCATCTCGAGAAAGCACGGGATTTGTTTCCCGCATGCTACTCGCATAAATTTAGAACACCATAATCTAAACATAGCATCTACGATGATCTAGCGGTGGATTCGACCGCCTTAGTATCTCATCCATATCCAAACTTTCACACTGCACCGCATTACTTTAGTTAATTGCATGCTTTAATACTGCTTAGTTACTATTTCCATCACAATCTTATAAAACCAAATCAACAATATTGCTCATTAAGTAATTTAGGTTTAAATAGTTAATAACCCTAGATTAGACCGCTCCCCTCATTAGCAATCCCTGTGGGATCGACCTCGTAATACGTACCGCTCCTACAAAGCGATTCGTGCACTTGCGAGTTATAAATTAGATCAAATTAACCCCTTAATTTAGGATTAGTTTAGATCGTATCAAGTTTTTGGCGCCGTTGCCGGGGATTGCAACGGAGCTTTCGAATTTAGGTTATTTCATTTTTGCCCTATCTCGTTTAATTAGCTTAGCTATTATTCTCTATTTCTAAAAAAAAAAAAAAAAACAAACAAAAACAAAAACTTATTTTCGAGCGGTGTATGTCCACGTGGACTCGCGTGAACGGTCGCTTAGTTCGAAACGAATCATTAGATTTTCCTCTCACCTTTGTGGGTAACGTCTCCATCTTTAATACAATGGCGAATGGAAATCCACCTCAAGCGATGACCCTGAAGGAGTACATGTACCCTACTCGGTCCACTCAACCTTCTAGCATCACGCTTCCAGCTGCTACAGCTCACTTCGAAATTAAATCTGGCATGATACAGATGCTACCGGTCTTCCGTGGCATGGCCAATGAAAACCCGTACCAACACGTTAGGGAGTTTGAAGATATCTGCGGTACAATGAAATTTAATCAAGTTACTGATGACTCTCTGAAACTTAGGTTATTCCCATTCTCCCTGAAAGAAAAAGCCAAAGCTTGGCTAATTTCGATACAACCGGGAACCTTTACGACCTGGAAGAGTCTAGCTGAAGCATTTTATAAGAAATTCTATTCCAAGCAGAAAACTGCTATTGTACGTCAATCCCTCAACATGTTTCATCAATTAGAGGGAGAGACTTTCTACACGTACTTCGAAAGATTCAAGGATCTTCTACTTGAATGCCCTCATCATGGGTTTGAAAAAATTCGACTGATCCAAATCCTTTACGAAGGTCTCAACTATACGACTAAGACTATGGTAGAATCTCTCTGTAATGGAGGATTCACCGAGAAGACTGTCGATGAGGCCTGGAATTATTTCGAAGAAATGGCAGAGAATACCTTAGAATGGGAGCCAGTTAGTGTTGACCCTAAGAAACCCATTGCTACTAGCAAAGGAGGTCTTTATAAACTCGGATCTAGTTTCGAGGATGATGCCAAAATGGCGGCACTAATACGAAGACTCGAAGCCTTAGAAGTAAACAAGGAGGCGAACACTACTGCGTCTGAACCTACTAGATTTAAGGAATCCCCCATCTGTGTCTTGTGTGATGGAACCGACCATCTAGTCGAAGATTGCCCTGGTTTACCAGTGGTTAAAGCTGAGCAAGCAAATGTGCTTGATACTTTCCGTAAGTTCAACCAAGGTAATAACCCTTACAGTCAAACCTATAATCCTGGTTGGCGAAACCATCCAAACCTTGCTTGGAAGCCACCACAAGGGTATGGAGGAGGATCATCTTTTCCAGGTCCTAACCAATACTCCTCCTCTAATCAACAATATCGATCCAATAACCAGTTCAATCAAGAGAACCAAATTACTGTGGCACCACAAGCACCTCCCTACATCCCTCCTAATCAAAGAAAGCCATCTGTAGAAGATATGCTCTAACAAATTATACAGAAACAGGAGCAATCTGAAAAGGACAATCAACTTGCCATAGCTAAATTAGAAATTCAATTCGAACAACTTGCAGCGTCAGTAGGAGGACGAGAGAAAGGCCAATTTCCAAGCCAAACAATTCCTAATCCGAAAGGACAAAGCTATGGCCAAAACTCTTCAAAAGGCCAGTTTGAAGTGGGAACTACCTCCAGGGAACCCCATAATGAAGTTCAAGCAATCCATACCTTACGATCTGGCAAGGAAGTGGACAATCAAGTTCAATATTCAGATGAAAACCAAACCAATACTGAAACTTCTAATGAGAACCATAATCAACCTGCTCAAGAGGATACGACAACTCAAAAAGATAAAGAACCTGTCGTTGAAACTTGCACAAGATCTTATGTACCCAAGGCCCCATTCCCACAGCGCTTGCAAGCCAATAAAAAATCTAATCAAAATGAGGGCATCCTAGAAGTCTTTAAGAACATGCAAATCAATATCCCATTCTTGGATGCCATCAAGCAAATACCCTCCTATGCTAAGTTCCTCAAGGACCTTACTACTATTAAAAGAAAAACGTCTGTCCCTTGTGCTGCTACTATGGCAGCCCAAGCCTCCTGTTTTATCCAACAGACTGTTGCACCCAAGTATAAGGATCCGGGCTGTCCAACTATTTCTATAGGAATAGGAGACACAATAGTGGAAAAGTGTCTTCTGGATTTGGGTGCTAGCGTTAACCTTCTACCCTATTCGGTTTACACTCAATTAGGTTTGGGGGAGTTAAAACCCACAACCCTGACGTTACTTTTGGCCGATAGGTCTGTAAAAATTCCAAAGGGCGTTGTTGAAGATGTCATCATTAAAGTGGACGAATTCTACTTTTCTGCTGATTTTGTCGTCCTTGACACTGAGCCAGTCCTAAACCCCAATAAACACATTCCTGTAATCTTAGGTCGACCATTCATTGCCACGGCGGATGCTGTTATTCGATGTAGAAATGGAGTAATGACACTTTCATTTGGCAATATGAAGGTCGAACTCAATGTCTTTCGTAATAGCGTGCAAACTTCTGACATGGATGACGTTAAAGAGGTTGATATGATTGAAACTCTGGTTGAAAATACCTTTGATATATCTTATTTTAGTGACCCATTGGAACAATGCTTAGCCCATTTCGGACTAGACATGGACATGGATGCATCCATTAGAGAAGTCAACACATTGTTAGATTCCGCTCCTCCCATGGATATAGGTCGATGGAAGGCTAGGATAGAACCCCTACCAGTAAATAAATCTATGCCTATTCCATCAATCATCGAACCTCCAAAGTTAGAATTGAAACCTCTCCCTGACACGTTGAAGTATACTTTTCTTGGTGACTCTGAAACCTTGCCTGTTATTATTTCTTCACAATTAGACAAGGACCAAGAAAAACAATTACTTGACGTCCTACAAGAACATAGAGAAGCTATTGGGTGGACTATAGCTGATATAAAGGGAATTAGTCCTTCAATAGTCATGCACCAAATTCATCTCGAAGAGAATTCTAAACCCTCGAGAGAATCACAAAGGCGACTAAATCCCGTTATGAAGGAAGTAGTGCGAGGCGAAGTGATGAAGTTACTTGACGCGGGCATTATCTATCCTATATCCGATAGTCAATGGGTCAGCCCCGTACAAGTCGTTCCTAAAAAGTCTGGTGTTACCGTAGTTGCAAATGAAAACAATGAATTAGTACCAACTCGAGTCCAAACTGGTTGGCGAGTTTGTATTGATTATAGGAAGTTAAACGCTATGACTAGAAAAGATCATTTTCCCTTACCTTTCATTGATCAAATGTTAGAGCGTTTAGCATGTCATGCATACTACTCATTTCTGGATGGCTATTCGGGATATAACCAAATCCCAATCGCTCGTGAGGATCAAGAGAAAACGACGTTCACATGTCCGTTTGGTACATTTGCCTATCGTCGCATGCCTTTTGGGTTATGCAATGCACGGTATGCACCTGCTACCTTTCAGCGGTGTATGTTAAGTATCTTTTCAGATATGGTAGAACGATTTTTAGAGGTCTTCATGGACGACTTCTCAGTTTTTGGATCTAACTTTGATGAAGGGCTTTATCACCTCTCTCTTGTTCTGATCCGCTGTAAGGAGAAAAACTTAGTTCTTAATTGGGAAAAATGTCACTTCATGGTCAAATCTGGTATTGTCTTAGGTCATATTGTATCAGATAAGGGGATAGAAGTTGATAAAGCCAAGGTGGATCTTATCTCTAATTTACCACCTCCCAAAACTGTCAAAGAAGTGCGATCGTTCCTAGGACACGCTGGCTTCTACCGTCGCTTTATTAAAGACTTCTCTAAAATTTCTAAACCCTTATGTGACCTGCTAGCCAAAGACGTCTCTTTCGAATTTACTCCTGCATGCTTGAATGCCTTTGAAAGGCTTAAAACTGAATTAATATCAGCACCCATCATTCGACCTCCAGATTGGAATGCTCCATTCGAGGTGATGTGCGATGCATCAGATTTCGCTTTAGGTGTAGTTTTAGGGCAACGAAGTGCTAAACTCCCCCACGTCATTCAATACGCTAGTAAAACTCTTAATGATGCTCAACTCAATTATTCAACCACTGAAAAAGAGTTATTAGCCGTCGTCTTTGCCCTAGACAAATTTCGTCCCTACCTAATTGGGTCAAAGGTTATCATTTTTACTGATCACGCTGCGCTTAAGTATCTTCTCATAAAGAAAGACGTTAAAGCTCGATTAATCCGATGGATTTTATTGCTGCAAGAATTTGACCTCGAGATTAGAGACAAAAAGGGATCGGAGAATGTAGTTGCCGACCACCTATCTAGGCTGATAGTTGAGCCAATGACAGAACCTACACCTATATTAGAAACCTTTCCAGATGAGCAATTAATGTTAATCTCTCATACTAACACTCCGTGGTACGCTGATATTGTAAATTACCTGGTCACATGACAGATGCCTAATACTTGGATTAAACAAGAACGAATGTGATTCATATCGAAGGCCAAATGGTATTTCTGGGATGAGCCATATCTATTCAAATACTGTTCCGATCAAATTATCAGACGATGTGTCCCTGACTGCGATCATAAACAGATTATGTCATTTTGTCATGACCACGCATGTGGTGGACACTTTAGTGGTAAGAAAACCGCTGCAAAAATTTTGCAGTGTGGTTTCTATTGGCCGACCTTATTTAAAGATACTTATGCTTATTGTAAATCTTGTGATCGTTGTCAATGTCTAGGAAAAATTTCAAAACGTAATGAGATGCCCTTAAATCCAATTCTGATCGCTGAAGTATTTGATGTTTGGGGCATTGATTTTATGGGACCTTTCCCTATGTCTTATGGTTGCCAATACATTCTAGTCTCTGTTGACTACGTCTCAAAATGGGTTGAAGCAGTCGCATGCCGAACAAATGACCACAAGGTCGTGGTCCAGTTCCTTAAAGAAAATATTTTTGCTAGATTTGGAACTCCACGTGCTATCATTAGCGATGGAGGTAAACATTTCTGCAATAGAATTTTTGAAGCATTAATGAAAAAGTACTACGTCACCCATAAGGTAGCCACTCCCTACCACCCTCAAACTAGTGGGCAAGTTAAAATTTCAAATAGGGAGATAAAGACGATTTTAGAGAAAATAATTAACCCTAACAGGAAGGATTGGTCACTTCGGTTGACTGATGCCCTGTGGGCATATCGTACCGCTTTTAAAACACCGATTGGAATGTCTCCATATCGCATAGTCTATGGGAAGGCCTGTCATCTGCCAGTCAAGTTAGAACATAGGGCCTATTGGGCGATCAAACGATTGAATTATGACCTCGATAAGGCCGGTAAACAAAGAAAACTTCAACTCGATGAGCTCGATGAGATTCGAAATGATTTGTATAATTGCGCTAAACGATATAAGGATCGAATGAAGATCATGCACGATAAGATCATAATTCGGAAGGAATTATATCCAGGCCAAAAAGTCCTATTATACAACTCTAGATTGCATCTGTTCCCTGGTAAGTTAAAATCACGTTGGACGGGACCATACATTATTGATAAAATTCACCCATACGGTGCGGTAGAACTCTTAAATGATAAGGATGGAACAACTTTCCAAGTTAACGGTCATCGTATAAAACCATACCTTGAGTATCTGACCCCAGAAGTTGAAGAGGTACTATTGGAAGATCCTGTTTATCAGGATTAATTTATTTATCTACAAAAAAATCCTCTCTTGTATAATAGCTGTTAGTTTTGTTTTTATCATTTGCTATTTTTTAGTTTCAGTAGAATGTCTGCTATTTATTTTTAGTTAAACTATGATTGTCTTTTCTTTTTCTTTGTGGCACTGACATTTTGCAGGAAACTATCATACAAAACACTTTTAAGGTATTATCCATCCTTACAACTTCGTACTTTCATTTTATATATATGTCCTTCAAAAATGCTATCATATAATGCTACCATCTCATTCATGAGCATGTCTAATTCATACATTGAGGACAATGTATAATTTAAGTTTGGGGGTGTGGTATATAATTTTTGCAAAATAAAATCCTGTTTGCATCTAGTTTTTGCAAAATTATCAGTTTTTGTTCTTTTCTATGTTTTTTTTAAAAAAAACAAATAAAATAAAATAAAATAAAATTATTATTATCATTGCATCAACTTACGCTATAGTGGGACAGCTCGGCACATACATCTTGGCGTATGTGTGTCTAGTCTGTAGTCCCCTACCAAAACTATAGCGTTCGTATAGAAATCTATAGGAATTTGCATTTGCATGTTTTTATTTTCTTTTTCATATTTTAGTTTCTTATCGTATTACTTTTGCTGTCCTTTTTGATCTTTTCGAGAAAAAAAAAATTATCTATATATATTTTATCTTTATTTCAGATTTTGTAGTATAATTCTATTGTATTCGAATAGGACTATAAGGCACTTGGTAATCAAGGTATAAAGTCCAAGGATTAGCTAGAAAAAGTATGTCTAATATGGTTCTGACCCTTAGTAACCTTTTAGAGATTGTCAAAACAAACTAGACTTGACTTTCACTTCACATCTGGCTTACACCTCTAGGGTCTAGATTCAAAGCTTTCATATCACCTAATAGTCACTTGGAGTCCTGATGAACCATGCGGATCTGGTTTACTTGGTTTGAAAAAAAAAAAAAATATCATTAGAAAAGCGACCAGTGAATTCTAAGGTATAACGGAAAGGGCTACCTATTAGCATGGTCTAGGAACTAATTATATAAAAGTCTTAACTTGTATGCCCTAGTATGAGTGAAGCCTGGTCGATAGGGTTATGAGAATGATCCTATAGATGCAGAGTGAATCAAATATAAAGGCAACATGAGGATGGCTACCTAACTCATGAGAGCGTTGGCAGCATGTCATGGGCATAGAGTGCAGCTGGCATGGTACAAGTTAGGAAGGGATATATAATTAGATCCAGAAAAAAAAATGAGACCGGAAAAAAAAGAGAAAAAAAAAGGAAAAAAAAAGAGAGAAAAGAAGAAAAGAAAAAGAAAATAGTGTGAAAGCCGTCGTTATAAACAATGTGGGGAAACTGGAATATCACATATAAAGCCGAAAGGTATTAAGGTGAATATCCACAACTCTCACTAGCCTGTCTAGATTAGCTGGTTTTGACTCAGGTTCTAAGGTCGACTTTGACCGTTCTAGGAGACTGTTAGAATGTTATGAATGTAGAGAACCAAACCCCCAGTTGTGTTTAGCTCAGACAGCACCGTGCACTCGAGCATAGTTGACCTTGACCTTTTCTAGTGGGAAACTAATAGTTAGAACCTAAAGTGCTTACTTCGAGAGCCGAAGCTTGGGCTAGATACCTTGTGAGTCTTATGCCTTAGAAATTCTATTTTTGAGTACTTTTTAATTATGCTATGAAACCGAATTTTCTTATTTCTTATTTATATTTTCAAAAAAAAAAAAAATTTTGAATTTTGTGGGTAGATTCACTGCAAACCCTCACGAGACAAAACTCGTCCACTGGGGAAACCCAGGGGTTTAACGGCTTGTTGCACGTACTAAGTGCAATCGCGATTCCTGCGAAAGTGAGTTAAGTTATTTTTATTCTTTTATTATTCTCTTAGTTTATTTTGTTTTCTCGAGGACGAGAAAGATTTAAGTTTGGGGGTGTGTTGAGCGTCCATTTGGTGCGATTTATCATTTCTTTTTCATGCACATAGCGTTACTTTGCTACGTAAAACTTTCATAATGCAGGTAAACTGTATGAGTCTCTTTGCACCACGATATAGTAGACTTTCATACGAACCCAACGGCATATTGGTTCGCTCTCATACATTGCATGCATGAAAGATACAGAGCCCCATAGTCCAAATTATCCTTTTATCGATAATCGCGTTTGAATCTGATAAGCGTCATTTCATCTGTGTTTTTCAGGGAATTGATCCGGTTTTCGATGCAGTCAGCTCAAAGACTTCATGACCAAGCCATGGATATTCTCACGATAATTTGACGGAGGCTGTACAGCTCGTTTGGAGGCTTATTCTGAAGAACGATGAAAACGGACAATTGCAATGAGTCGGATGAGAGAAGACTTTAATTGAGCCGATGCAATGCATGATACGAACTGGAAGAGGACTACAGACATACAAATAGGCGATGATGGGTTTGATGATGGATTCGGATTACGATGACCAAAGCCTACTCAAGTTTTCCGCATGATCCCATTGCGCTTGAACCCAGTTGTACCTATTCCAATCCTACTTTCTCTCTTCTCCCCAAGATCACAGCCATCCCTTACACACAGCCGTCCGATCCCTCTCTCATGCCCAAGCCAGCGGCCAGCTCTACCCCTATCACACCCGCCCAACTTGGCGTCCAAACATCATTCCCTGCAGTGCACCCGATCCCACCGATCCCATGCAGACACTACCATTCCGATCGTCTCTCTCTCTATCTCCTTCCATAACCGACCCCGAGAATCTCTCTCTCTAGATCTCTACACGAACTTCTCTCTCTCTAGCTGGATCTCCTTTCCATCTTCGAGCCGTCCGCACACTCCCAATCGGCCCACGCGCGTTCTCTCTCCGGGATCCGCTCTCTCTCCCGTTTCCTATTTTCTCTCTCTAGTCCGATACTCTCTCTCTTTCCATTCTCTCTCTATCCACCCGATCAGCCCCCTAGCTGTACCCGAACTTCTCTCCCACGTTTCTCTAACTAAATCACAGCCGTTCCGTGCATCAACCCATGCACGTCCGAACCCTCTAGTCCCTCTCTCTCTCTAGCTATTCTCTCTCTAAAACAACTGACCTCTGTCCTATATAGGGGGGGTCCAAACCATCAGGGGGAGGAGGCTTTGGACGACCATACCTAGCTCCCATCACCCACCTTAGCCATCTACCACTTAGGACAGAACCCATCACCACTGGACCGGAGCCACCATCTCGATCCATCTTCCCATCACCGGCTTCCATCATCGCGCCATCATCGAGGCTACGACGTGATCAAGCCAAAGCGAAGAAGCATCGAGGAAGGAGATCAAAGAAGACGAAATCTACGGTGCAATCTTCAAAGATGATCTGTACTTCGTTTCTTTTTAATTTTTCCCTTGATGTAACAAAACTCATGTCTAGCTAAACCGCATGCTAAGGCCGAGATGAAACCCTAGATCATAATAGATGTTAGTTTATTTTATGTGTTCTATGCCGAGCTTTTCATCGATAATATATGATTTAATTTCGGATTTGCTATGATGATTTAATAGTTCTCACATGGTATTGTCATGCATGCCTTATAGTTAACATCAGTCGTCTTGTTAATCAAAGCCCAGTTCTATCGTTTAAATAAAGCTTAGATCCATTGTGCTTAATATTGACAATCGATGCTCTGCTATGTTAGCTTTGATCCATTGTGCTCTATTTAGACAATCGATGCTCTGCTTTATTACTCCATGCTTGAAATTAAATCATGCTTATGTCATTAATCTCGTATTAAAGGTTTAACGATCGCATCTCGAGAAAGCACGGGATTTGTTTCCCGCATGCTACTCGCATAAATTTAGAACACCATAATCTAAACATAGCATCTACGATGATCTAGCGGTGGATTCGACCGCCTTAGTATCTCATCCATATCCGAACTTTCACACTGCACCGCATTACTTTAGTTAATTGCATGCTTTAATACTGCTTAGTTACTATTTCCATCACAATCTTATAAAACCAAATCAACAATATTGCTCATTAAGTAATTTAGGTTTAAATAGTTAATAACCCTAGATTAGACCGCTCCCCTCATTAGCAATCCCTGTGGGATCGACCTCGTAATATGTACCGCTCCTACAAAGCGATTCGTGCACTTGCGAGTTATAAATTAGATCAAATTAACCCCTTAATTTAGGATTAGTTTAGATCGCATCAACTGACATTTGGGGGGACGACGCCAGCTCCTCCCCTAGCCTCAAAGATGGGGTTGTCATAGCGAAAAGAGGACTCCTTCGACGTCTCCCCTTCCTCCTCTACTACCTCAGCGCCCTTTCGGTTGGAGGGACTTCTCCTTACGACTTCGAAGTCGTAGGCCATCTCTACATGTTTAGCCCCCTTCTGGGACTCCACTTCCAGTATTGCCTCTATTTGACGAGGCTAGGGTGTTGGAATTAAATCCTTTTATCAGAGTCACAGTGGAAGCAAAAGATAGATCCAAGGATCTCATGGTGTATGTTTCATTATAATCAATTCCACAAATCAATCTATATGCAAATCTATGAACCTAGAAAATGTGTGGGCACCCTAGAGGCATACTACGATCTATGAAAGATATGCATGCATCTAGTTAAGTATTTATAATCATCATACCTTGCGGATCTTTGATCTGAGAAGAACAGATCAATCATTGATGACGAATCGCATGCAAATCGAGAAAAAATTTTGGTTAGCACCTTGTTCTTTGCGAAAGAAGGAAACCACGACATCCTATCTCTGAGTGCAAGGACGACGTGCTGACGGAGGATGGCATGTAGCAAAGAAGATGACGCGCCTCGCATGCCTCATCTTCTCTTTCTCTCTTTTTATTCCTTCTCATTTCCTTTCTCCTTTATTCCTCTTTCTTCTACCTCCTTTTTCTTGACCGAAACCACAGAGGGGGAGAGGGGGGTCAAATTTCTCAAGGGGAGGGAAAGAAAATTAGAGTTTTTTTCCTCCCCCTCTCCTTGTGCCTTTATAAATCGGTCACCAAGTGGCTTGCGCTAGCGCAAACCATTTGTGGCTGACCCTATGATGGCCACAAGAGAGGGGGAGTTTTCTCCAAGGGGATAAGGCCATGGTTTAGGGTTTCCCTTAACTCCATGACGCCTTGGATGAAAATACCCTTTTGTTGAGATACTGCTGATAAAGAGATAAAGTGAGGTACACTAGTCATAATCAAGTTCCATCAGCGCCTATGAGCTCATAAAATTATTCCACTCATTTTAAGATTCATATTCAATATGTTCTGAGCTATATTTCAGTATTTAGCAAAATACACATATGCCCTCCTTAACACATATGAATTAGATTATTAGGCTTTGGGCTTGCGCTCTATTGCGCTACTTTGTATCTAACATGTCCAACTAAGTCGAGGAACAATTCTTATATGCAACAACAGGGTGGAATCTTCAGGGTTCAGGATCTCTAACTCCAACCATATCTTAATTAATTGACCCGCATAGCCATCCATAGTGTGATACAAGTTGAACTCTAGTGATCTCCATCATAACCATGTTCTCTATTATACTCTGATAATCTCTAGTCTCTCCTATTAATTACTGGTGCCATGATTCGACTCTAGCGGTGGGGAGCACCGTCAGATCCCGATCGATCATATGACTAAGATTTGATGACTTGTACGTCATATATAACACCACACAACTTCCGGTGCTATGCCTAGTATCCGGAATGTCGTCAGTCATACTGACAACCACCATGCCTGGATTAATTGTGTGGATGGATTGACTCATTAAAGCTCACCCATCCAATTTTGGACATCGGATAACCTGTGCGGGTTGCATGTCACTCTAGCGCTAACTAAGTAATCCAATGTACTGTGGTATTAGATTATGGTAGGTTCGTATATATTGGCACATCAAAACACCATACAACTGGTTGGCTCAGTATACATGGTCCCTCAAGGTTAAGGACATATTATCTACAGTAGTAAGACAGTTTATATACTAGTGTTTGAATCACTGATCTGTGCATCATCTTGGTTCATGTTCAATACGTTCATCGTGTTTGGTCAGGTGAATGTGAATCCAACGTTCCCTTGGTGCCTCTACCTGCCAATAGCTTATTTCCGGTAAAGCAACCAGCATCACCAAAGCTGTGAACTTAGTTCTAGATCTACACAGAACCGGTCCACTGGGTCTCCTAACCATGGACCCACCATGCGCCTCAGTGGCCTACTGTATTCCGTAGGGTCCTTGATTATATATGAATTAACATATACCAAAGTAGTATTCTAAGTAAAGAAATAACCAAAATCATCTTTATTAATGTTAATATAGAAAATTCGCGTTTGATCAGAACACACGATCTACAATAGGGGGTCCGAGTCGACACTCGTCCCGGACACTTCCTTCTCCTCCTCCTCCTCCGACTCTTTCTCGGCTGCGCTGCCCTTATGGGTGATCAACTTCTCAATCTTCTCCTAGGTCAGCAGCGGTGGAGACTTTGGCTTCCTACCTTGGGAGCTTGCTTCGCGATCTTGCTGGACCCGACAACAACCCTCTCCATGGTTGGGGACTGCCTTGCCTTCTTTGACACGAACTTCCATTCGACCAAGTTTTTAGGGGCTGCTCCTTTACCATCCAGGTCTGGAGATCGTTCGCTAGATTTTTTGTCCTCTGCTGGTCCATATAGTTCGAATACACGGTGTCATTGTCCACGTATCAGAGAGGTAGGCAGTGGAGCAGGTTCGCCCCCCCCCAAAGCGGACTGGATAGAACCAGAACGGCTTCCATGATCAAGTCCCACAGGTTAGCTTGAGGAGATATTATCGATGACAACGGCCTACTCCGACGTCCAAGCCATATCGCCCCCGTCCTGGTAGCGAAGGATTACGTCGGCCACTATAAACTTTACCGCCTCAGGGATGCTGATCAGAGACCAGGCTCCCATCACCGATAAGAGCCAATGGGTGAATGACTTGTTCAGCTCTAGGGTGTCCTCGATCAGGCGTAACGGTGAAGCCCCCTGGAGATGTCAGAAGTCGCAGTCCTTCGTCCCTACTGTCACTTGTAGTGGTAGAAGAAGTATCCCAGCTCGATGTGGGCCCATTTATCCTTCTTCAAACCAAAGTAGCACTGGTGCAACTCCTCCTGGTAGTCCGATTCTATGTAGCAGAACGCATAGATAATCCTCCAGACGTTTCCTCCCACCTGTCCCGGGTAGATTCCGGAGGTATTATACAGACGGGCAGCAAAAGGAGGGAGTGGCAATCAGAGGCCATAGTTCAACTGACCCACGGAGATGATCGTCCCTTACACCTTCTCCATGCTTGTAATGACCGGCACTCCAGGATGTTTCGCTCAGGGCAACCCAGTCCCATTTAAATATTATTTTAAGGTCACTTCTAGAATAATTGTTTGGATTCATTGTTTGTGCTTGAACGGGACCAGGCAACGGGTCTCGGATACGAGTCGCAGGGCTGTATCGGAGATATGGTTACACGAGCTTATGAGCACGTGAATCGAGGCAGGACACATATTTGTATATAATTTTAATAATCAAATACTGTAGTAGGTTTGTCGGACCCAGCGAGGTTTGCGCGCCGATGCGTCTCGGCGCGACCCGAGTCGAGGGCGGGTCTGGCTCGGCGCGAGTCCAGATGAGTCGAGCTCGACTAGTATTAAAAAAAAAAAAAAGAAGAAGAAGAAAAAAAAAAAAATTCAAAATCAAACCCAAAACCCACCCCTAAAACCTGAACCCAACTCTCTCCTCTCTCTCTCTCCTTTTCCCTCTCAACCCAACCGAACCCAGCCCTTTCCTCTCTCTCTCTCTCTCTCTCTCTCTCTCTCTCTCTCTCTCTCTCTCTCTCTCTCTCTCTCTCTCTCTCTCTTAATCCCAAACCCATACCTTACCCCAAACCCAAACCCGAACTCGACCCCGAACCCCCCAAACCCGCTCAGACCCTCTCTCTCTCTCCCTTTCTCTCTTTCGATCTCTCTCTCTCTCTCTCATTTCTGAGATCTCCCTCTCTCTCACCTCTCTCACCCCGATCACCCAAAATCCGGCCGTAAATCCCGCCCCGAATCCCGCCGCCGCCACCCCGGATCCCGTGGCAGCCGCCCGGGATCCCGCCGCCGCAGTCGGCCCGAATCCCGCCGCCGACGCCGCCCCGGATTCCGCCCCAAATCGCGCCGACCGCCGCCTCTCCCCTCCCTTTAAAAACCCCCGGCCCTCTCCCCCTTCCCTCGTTCAGCTCGACCCATTTCCCCCACCACAGTCCAAACCCCTCACCCCCTATCCGATCCCCCTCTTCCTCTTCTCCGATCCCTCTCATCCCCTCCGATCTCTCCTCCCTCTCTCTTGGTTTCTGCCGGCGTCGCCCGACGACCGCCTCTACTCAGGTGAGAGGCCCCCCTTCAGCCTCCCTCTTTTGTGTCGCCACCCGGCCCGACCACAGGCACCTCGCCCCAACCCGGCACCCCGTCGTCGCACGGTCCCGACGCCGTCACCGATAACCCGATCTCCGGCCTCGTTCTCTATGTTGCAAACCCGACCCGACCTCCGGCACCCCATTGCCGCAACCCGACGGCCGCCACCCTATCACCCCTCCCCCGTCGTTCGATCAACCCGATTCGGCGCCCCGTCGCACGGTCCCGACGGCCCGATCCCCTATGCCCCATCGTCGACGACCCCGACGGCCCGATCCTCTGTCCACGTTGTACGATCAACCCAACCCGGCTCTGTCACTGCCGGTCAACACCGGTAGGCTGCCCGGCAATAACCCGGAGCCCCTTCTCTCTATCTCATGTGACTGTCTGTGTGTGTGTGTGTGCGCGCGTGGCCATCAGCCACTACATCGGCAGGCTGCCAACCATGGTCCGACCTCAGAGGCCTCTCTTCTGCCTCTATCTCTCTCTTTCTCTCCCTCTATTTATGAGTGGGTGAGCGCCTCCTACGAGCCTTGCCGCCCAACGACGACGAACCCCACCGGCCACCACCCAACCCAGGGTTCGCCTCGACTCCGTTCCTCTAAGTAAACGTGTGTGCGAGCGTGAGCGAGCGGGTGCGAGCACCTTGATCCCAGTAATTCTTTGGACGGCCGATGCCGACAACTCCGAACGCCTCTTTCAACTTAGGACTGATAGCATGCCTGTGTGAGTACGTGTAGTAACCGTTTATGTGCATGTGTGTGCATATGCAATCAAGAGAGCATGATCGAGCGGTACAAGCATGAGCTTCCATCCTGAATCAACATGACCCCATTTTCCCACCGATCTCCATCTCTCTCTCTTCCGATCTCTCTCTCTATATGTGGGGCTACGAGCAGCCGACCGGAGCAAAGGCATCCGGCGACGGAGAAGATCAACCGACCAAAAGGAGTTGCAGTTGGAGCCGACAACCCCCATCAGCAGGTCAGCCGCCCCCTTTCGTTTCCCTATTTTTTTTCTCTTGGTGCTGTTGAGACCAACCCGACCCCTAGCCCCTATGGCATAATCCCTTGATATGGCTAAGGCTGCCGGCACGGTAGCCGACAGATGTACAGTGGGTAAATCCCGACCAAGACCCGGCCAGGCCCCCATTTGGGCTGACGACCAACCGGCCACCTTACCACTAGTCAAATCCAGTCCCCCTCTACCCTCGCTATTGTGAGCACCGATAACCTGCGGTCGGCAGTGAAGTAGCGAGTGGCTCTGACCACCCTCGGCCTAGCATCACCCCAAGCGCCTTATGATTAGTAGCCGAGAAAACCCACTTGAGATTAATCAATCTCATCGATTATTGGTAATCGCCCCTTTTGCTAGCGGTGAGCGATGATGCGCCTTGTGCATGGCGGTGAACCACCGTACGTTATGCAACCGTACATCATCGATCACACCATTTTATGTGCAAACGAGACGGTGCCCGATGGCTCCCAGAGCATCTTTCGACCAATTCCGGGATTTGACCGGTTAAGGAAGGATAATCACCGCCAATCCGGGTCTAGGCTCGGCAGGCTTGTAATTGTCAATCTATCCCCTTGAACCCACACTAGAGGTTAGCAGGCTCGATCTCCTCGGGTCACGCTCATATCAAGGTTTAGGATACCGATGTGGGTCCAAACACCTTATGAAGTTGTTGCGCACGAGACCGACCCTTTTAGCGACAACGAGGTGCTACTTAGCAACCTAGGCTGGTCACTAGTGAGATTCCCGTGCAAACACGTCCTTTGATAAATCAAGCCGATCGTGATCGGCTTTGCCGATTTTGCCATCGACCGACGCGGTTACGACCATTTTTGTCGGAATAGCGTCATTGAACCCTAAAACGACTTCTAGTATCGGTGATACCGACTAACCAAGACTGTACCATTGGCGCATCGTTTTGCGAGCCAATAGATCGACGTCCGATGATGCCTAAAATTCTTGACTCGGCCAACTTGGCCCTAAACCTGTATTACGCAGTAGCAAGTATTGACCATGGGTCTGCTATGTGTGAATTTGACAGTGCTAACCGGGATGATCTAGCCGTAGATGGAGCAGAGACGGATCAAGGGCAGTTAACGGGAGTTTGTGCGTGATCGACAACCAGGTGACATCTACTCCCCTTCCCGTGGTCTTTGATAGTGGGAAATGAGAACAACTAGAATAGGTGTCCATGGTACTGCATGCGGGTCCCACCGGGTATCGCCGCATGTGGTCACATGGACCCCTCATTGCATGTGGAGTCGCGATTCCGGCGACGCACACTTTAAAATATTAATAAAATAATTATAATTATTGCATGGACACCGTAATTAGGTATTCCCTTAAATTAAAATATAATTTGATTAAATAATGATTATCGGGACCCACCCTACTAAAAGGAGTGGTAACCCTAATACATTGGTTTCAGGGAGTGTAGGTCGAATCGCTTTAAGAGCGATGTGATATTTAGTTGTAGTATTATTATGGGTTGCGAGAGCAGTACGGGACCAGGGTTAAACCGTTGCAAATCGATAATCACCGTATGTATTTTTATCTGTCCCAGTATATGTGTAAAAATAATCATTTATTGTGTTGAGCTTTTGGTAGTTTGTTAATATGGATAAAATATGATAATCCATGTTGTGGAAAGATTGGACCCCGTGCGCGCAAGGGCCGTGAACCACCCTGCGCGCACAGCCGAAGATCAGTAGGCTAGGGGGTCACGGGCAGGGATTGTGGTAAAGCCAATAGGTGGTGCCCTCGAAGAGGGATTGGCCTAGCAATCCTATCCCATGGTAGTTGAAGCCCCCAAGGAAAGCAAGTTGGGCGGTAGAGCTCCACCGTGAAAGACGGGAAACCCCTTATGATCATATGGGTGACTTTGCGCATGGTGTCGGAGTATGCGCGGCGAGAGACTTGGCCCTCTACATCGAAATAAAAGGCCCTATAGTAATGCCCGACCGGGGGCAGGATGAACAAAATATCCGGGGTTCACATTAGGATATATATTTTATATAATAACTATGGAATCTTAACGTGGATTATGAAATTGTAGAGCATGATAAACTAGTGACATTTAGATGATCTTTTTGTTTAAATAGTTCATTGCTAAATATAATCTAATTCAATTAGATCGGTTGTCTCATATTATTAAAGGCTACTAGGATGTCATTAGCCATTAATTTGGCTAATCTCCCAATTTCCCATTGGGGGCTACTCTTTCCCACGAGTAGACTCTCCTGCAGGTACGGAGGTTCAGGAGTACAGTGGGAGGCTCGAAGCGGAGTTAGGATTGCAGAAGTGTCATGTTTTCAGTTTGTCATATCACAGCCATTTTATTTCGGGCTATGTAATCGTTGGGATTAGTATAAGAATTATTTAGTCTCTTTTAGCGTGTTGTTATTTGGCAATGATACAGCTGAATTCTTTTGGGTAGGCCTCTCCTCAAGGCCACAAGCCTAGGGTAGATCACAATGGAAATATAAGAAAAATAATTGACCTAATTGACTAGCCCCGTATATAGGATCCCTAAACCAGGGCCCGAGTGTTAGAGAGCGGGCGAGGTTACTCAGCTCACCGTCAGAGGCTTGAGCTTCGTGCTCCTTTTGAGGGACCTCTGTCGGTATGTAGTGGTATCGATATGCCGCTCATACTGAGAGCATGGCCTTTTGAAAGTTAGGCTTAGTTATATCTCTGTCGACAAAATTTTTATCTCTCTACTATCTTTTAAATTAAAAATATTTTCACAAAAATCAAGTTTTAAATTACCCATTGTTTCTCTCTCCTCCTCCTTCTTCATCTAGGAGAGAGCTGCAGTCTTGTGAGAAACCCTAATTGGTGTAGTTAGTCGACCAAACCCTAAATCCCTTGGTTTTTCTTCAACTCACACCCCAGGGATCAGTTTCAGATTTCTGGGGCGTGACAATGCTCTCCCCGGCCAAATAGATCATCCTAGAATTGATGCCAAAGGTGTTGTAGATGATGGCCAGCTTAGGGTATGGCGCTGGAGGCTACTTGAACATGCTGACGAGCACAGCCCAATCATCATGATGACTGGATACCTTGTAGTAGCCTATGTCATATCCGAAGAGGGTCTCCTCCTCCACCGGTAGCATAGGCTACCACTGCTGGCAGACGGGGGACCAAGGAAGGCTTCATCCTTGCCCCGGGGATGCAACTTGTGGGCATAGGCGAGCTAGTCGCGGGAACCGACAATTCTCCGAATACTTGGCCCGAATCTACTCCCTTCGACTTCTTCAGGGTAATGTGAACTTTCTTTCCACCCTGACCTTGTGACCCAACAACTCTAGCAAAGTCCATTTAGAAAGTTGGAGGAAAGAAGACTCGACGAGATTAAGGTCAAAGAAGCTTAGACAAACTCTAAGAGCTCAGAGTAAAATTTTGAAAATTCTCGTAGGTGAGATTTTTTAAGCCAAAAAAACAGAAAAGACAGAAAAATCCTTGGCAGAAAAAGCGGGAAAAATCCTGGGTGGAATTCTAAGCAGCAGACTACAAGAAAAGGCCACGTTAGAATCGAACCATGTCAAAGCGAGGCTACATTAGCATCGAGCCACATCAGCACAAGGCTACGTCAGCTTTCACCCATCTCGAAACACGCCAAAGTTATTAGCGACTATCCCGCCGCACGACGACCGATCAATCGGTTGGCCACTCGTGCCCGACCGATCGGTCGATCGACCGGGTATGATTTCCAAAGGATCGGGCTCCATGACCCCTCTGGCGCCTGACCCTCTCGATCACGACCAGTTGGCAACACTTGATCGATCGACAAAGAGGTTGATCGCCCGCACCCCCGACCGATCGATCGGGCGCCAAGACCGCTCTGGCGCCCGACCCCCTCGACCACGACCGATTGGCATCACTCGACAGTCTGACGCACGACCGACCAACTCATCGATCGGGCGTGATTTCTAAAGGATTGAGCACTAGGACCCCTCTGGCACCCCCCTCGACCACGACCGATTGGCAACACCCGACCGCTTGACGCACGACCGACCGACCGATTGGTTGATCGGTCAGGCACCATTCCTAAAGGGTCGGACGCAAAAACCCATCTAGCGGTCGACACCCTCGATCATGTTCGGTCGTCCAAGACCGATCGCCCGATCGGTCATCTGCACCCGACCGACCGCACGCACCCGACAGGCCGCCTGCACCCGATTGTCTACGCTCGACTGGTCGCCCGTGCCCTGTCGGCTGGCCCCTCCAACGGCATTACTCCAACGCCTTCTACGATCGGCCCTTTGCAAGGGGTCGACAGACACGACAGTCAACCCCAAATAGCCGGTCGGCAGACAAAACTTTGGTTTACCCTTTATAGGGGTCGGCAAATGAGATCGTCAGCCCCAGACAGCAGGTCGACAGGCAAAAATTTGGTCAACCCTTGGTAGGGGGTCAACAGATGTGACAGTCAGCCCCGGAGAGTGGGTTAGCATACAGAAACTTTGGTTGGCCCTAGGCAGGGGGTTGACAGATCCTTTCCAACCCTCGTCAATCTGCCTCAACATCAACTAACCGACTTTTGCACCAACCCTGGATATTCCCAAAGCTCTATAGATATCAGACCAAACTGATAATCTAAGGAGGATCCTTATTCAATATCCTAAACTCCATCCTAAAGATCCTTCTTCAGTTATTAAGAGTTGCAAAGCTCTGGCTAAGGACTGATCTCCATTTCTATTTCCTTTTCTTTATTTCTTTGATTACTTGTACTAGTGACGCTTGGCATCTTGAAGTCACTCTACATTTCAGATATAGTGGATTCAAATGTTGCGTCTTACCGCACAGAGACGTAGGCTTCGGCCGAACTTCATCACCACATTATGTGCCAACTCTCTCTCTCTCTCTCTCTCTCTCTCTCATCTATCTATCTATCTACTCAACAGTGTCTGCGTGACAGCTCAACACTCTACAGAGCACTGCACTCGAAGTCAACCATCAATCGACTGTTGGAGAAAAACTATACGATGGCCGTAATTTCCCCTCCACAGACTTGACCGATGAATACACTAAGCCCAGACCGACGGGGAAAGGGATGATGTGATTTGATGCCACATCATTAATTCAAGGTAAATGTTCGGGATGAATAACATTGCTCGTGTAAATATATGAAGAGCATATCCCTTTCATTTGACCTCCCATCGGCACATTGTGATCATATGCTTCAATTCTTAAGCTCGGCCTGCCATACAATGGTTTCTTGATAACTTCTTATTTTTGTTTGCCATACTGATCTCCACTTCTTATTTTCTTAATAACTTCTTATTTCTTATTTTTGCTTGCATATATGTGTGGTGTTTTAATGGGTTGTTTTAATATCCTTCAACGTCTACAAGTCCTCGTAAGTGTCTTTAACTTAGACTTGATAGGGAAGATAAAATATTATCTTCTTTATTTTCAAGAAAACAAGGAAGTTTTTCTTTCTCCCCCTCTTCCACGAAAATAAGTAGGAACTTATTGGCAGGATTATTACCATTCATGTAGTTTAATTATAAACTAAGGTATGTAAGGAACGAGCAAGCTTTTCACTTAATTAATTGCCAATGATAGTTATGAGTATATTGTCAAAAGCTCAAATTTAACTGACGGAGCTCATACACTAACACCGTTAACATGAGAAATCATGTACCACAAAAAAAACAACATGAGAAATCTAACGTTCAGGGCCAATGGACTAAATTTCACGATTAACACTAATGGGAGAGGCTCTCAATTCTTGGTGCCCTTGACCTAATCCACTAACCAGGCTTATACAATTCCACTGATGATATCTAATAGGACATTATGGTATCCACTATCCCATTTATGCTCCTAGTATGACTATAGTCATATATTTCAATGGACTTCTTTTTAGGAGAAATTTGTGATCAATCCTTAAAACAGGTTTTGTTTTAAGGTTAAGGATGGCTAATGTTTGCCGTTAGCGTTAAGTGCCTCTGGATATCATTCACTGTGAATGGAAAAATACTTTTACACACAACATTACATGTTCATCTCACTCACACCATTTTTATATTCAATATGACTACTATTTTTCCTTGTCCAATGACCTAATGTGAAATGGACTTGTTCGCGACTATTATGATCAACCTGGTAGAGAGAGAGAGAGAGAGAGAGAGAGAGAGAGAGAGAGAATGAATTGTCTCTCATTTGGGACAATAGGCCAATATATATGAAGTACATGTGTGTACATCCTCATATGAGGCTCATATACCCCAAATATATATATATATATATATATATATATATATATATATATATATATATATATATATATATATATATATAGAGAGAGAGAGAGAGAGAGAGAGAGAGAGAGAGAAATGCTTGAATGCGGCATGCGGTGCGTGCGGCATCGCACCGCAGCCGTGTGATGCACGCGCTGCGTGCATGCGATGCACGCAGCAGTGCATCACACGGTTGCGGTGCGATGCCGCACGCACCGCATGCCGCAGCATAGCAGCCCCCTATATATATATATATATATATATATATATATATATATATATATATATATATATATATATATATATATATATATATATATATATATATATATATATATATATATATATATATAT
This sequence comes from Chamaelirium japonicum, assembly GCA_947650365.1. Taxonomy (NCBI): domain Eukaryota; kingdom Viridiplantae; phylum Streptophyta; class Magnoliopsida; order Liliales; family Melanthiaceae; genus Chamaelirium; species Chamaelirium japonicum. The sequence continues at coordinate 111,623,253 of OX393549.1, forward strand.
ATATATATATATATATATATATATATATATATATATATATATATATATATATATATATATATATATATATATATATATATATATATATATATATATATATATATATGGGGGCGGGGAGCCTGCACCCGGGGTGCCGCAACAACGCTGAACCTCAACCTTGTTTTACCTACCTAGAAGTTTTGAAATTGGATGAAATTTGGTGAGGGTGTTGTCTAGGGTAATATGATCATCCTCACAAATTTTCATCAAATTCCAAAACTTCTAGGGGGGTCAAATGGTCGAAGCAAAATCTGCAGATTTTAACGGTGACTGCGGACGGCTGATTTTGCTTCGACCATTTGACCCCCCTAGAAGTTTTGGAATTTGATGAAAATTTATGAGGACGAGCACCTTACCCTAGATAACACCCTCAACAAAGTTCATCCAATTCCAAAACTTCTAGGTAGGTAAAACAAGGGGGCGGTTCAGCGTTAACGCTGCACCCCGGGTGCAGGTTCCCAGCCCCCTATATATATATATATATATATATATATATATATATATATATATATATATATATATATATATATATATATATATATATATATATATATATATATAACACACGAGGCAATACATATGAATACCCCCTCCCCCCCCCCCCCCCCCCAACCATCTTTCAAACTTATGGTGGATCAAACATCGAGAGTGAATAAGAAGAGAAATAGAAGCACCCGTTCTCTCTCTCTCTCTCTCTCTCTCTCTCTCTCTCTCTCTCTCTCTCTCTCTCTCTCTCATGAAGAAACCACTGATCAGCCCCTCCTCTGTCCTCTATTCCCTGTCTGTGCAAAGAAACACCACACACCATATTCCCTAGATGCATGAAAAAAGTCACGAGATGAAATTCAATGCCTATTAATTATCTTGGGGTATCCCACATTAAATCCCCAACAACAACCTTTTATCGAGGGCACCCCCATTCTCCTGAGAATGCAGATTTTGCCGGTTTGTTAATTTGAAGCGTCTTTCAGGTAGATTTTGTATCTAATTTGATGTTTTCCTTAAAAGATTATTCATATGACATCATCCCATTACTTGTATTCTATATAGCATGATCCAATGGTTAATTATTTGAATTATGAGGGACCCCGTAACTCATCCCTCATCACTAGGGTTTTGGAGATAATGAATTGTCTCCCATTAGGGCCAATAGTCGAATATATAAAGAGTATATGCGTGTCCTCATGTGAGCTCATACAGAAAGAAAAGATGTATACACAAGGGTATACATATGACTAACATTGTCCTTATTGCAAGTCGGAACTTGTTATAGGACTGATCACTAAATCCAGCTTCGATCTTTTATTCAACACGATATTATGGTGCATATGTCGAATGATTAAGATCTTCGGATTAAGTCAAGTTTTTTTCCAACATCCAACCAATTAGGAAATGAAAAGTTAAGGTTTACCCTGAGTTTTTATCTTTATGAAAGCATTTTTTTGTATCTTTTTGTATCGATAGTACCCATATTAGAAATATACAAAAATTTAAAATAATGACGAGCCAGATGAAAGAAATTGCTTAGGGACTTTTTCCGGGGAAAAAAATTATAGCATAATATTATTTTGAAATTTATTCCATCTATTGCTCTTCTGGTCACATCAATGTCTAGCTAGAAGCCTTTTATCTTTTGGCAAGCTCACCTCTATTGTCACCAAACTCATCTTCGTCGTGCCGATCTTTTGCTCACCACAACCGAGACTGTATGTTGATGGCGATGCCACCTAAACCAACGATAGGGTCAATCTGGCCACTGGCAGAGCCAACTAAGGCCCAGTGGGGACAAGTGCCCTCACTGAGATTTCAAAGAGAGAAATTACACTTGCCCCATGAACTTTAGTTCAAAAACGCTTAACCCTTCTATAGTTAAAGAACTACATTTTGCCCCCTTCATTTCTGTTTTGATCAGCTAAAAATCACCAAATGAGATAATTAAGTAGTTGACAAAAGGGGTATTGTGCTAACATTTCAAACTTTAGGGAGCGATTTGGAGCAAAATAAACTACAGGGGGCTTAAGTGTTTTTGACCTAAACTTCAGGGGGGCAAAGTGTAATTTAATTAAAAAAAAGTTCGATTCATCTCGTTCAATTCATCCCACCTCTGCACCTCATTAGCTTACAGTGCTCGCAAATTGTAGTCCCGCACGCAGGTTGTACTGTATGGACATCACGGTCACTCTCGGATACTTGGACCAACGTTAGGCTTCACTGTCTCCTCTGCCCGAAACTCACGGTCGAAGATAATGGCATGTCCCTAACCCTAGGCTAGGCGGTGACCAAAGTCCTTCCCCCCCCCCCCCCCCCCCGAAAAAACAAAAAAACAAAGTGTATGCCAAAATCCTATTATCTCTTTCTCTCTCTTAGAATTTATGCCCCCACTAAAGTGAATTCCTAGCTCCGCCGCTATCTGCTTAGACACCACCTTCGCTAAGTTGGAGCTCCTGACATGCACCACCAGCAACAATTGTAATACCGCCCTCGCCACAACGACCTCTTATTGTAGCTGCCTTCGATAAACTCACCATTGCCATTAATGGCCATGTTGTGTTCTCAGTTGCCCTCTCCGACACCGCCATGACACCCCCACCCCCCTCCCCCTTTTCCAATTGGCACATGGACTCCATTGTCACTAACATCTCATCCCCGCCCCCATCACTGCCCTTTTTAATTTCCCTGCTACGAATGCCCTCTCTCGATTATTATTCAGCATGCATAGCAAGAGTAGTGCACTTATTCAGAATTACATCGATGGAGACAAGTGTGGTAGTAAAACCAGGCGCTCAAGTGGCGAAAAAGAGCAATAGTCAAAGACCAAGTTCACTAAGGGGGTGCTTGGGCTGCAGAAAGCTATTCCACTGGAATCTCATCCGAATGAGGGTATTTTCATAAATCATCTTTTTTAGGGTTAATTTAGTGGTTTGGCAACCGGTTGGCAGAGAAACTGACAGAACAATAAAATTTCCTTCCCAAATATTCAGTCCATCGGAATAAATACTAGTCGTTACTTTCAAAATCTGGAACCGGGAGTAGAAATGGGCGGGTTCCGGATTGATGCCAAACACCCCCTAAGTGTATGGTTTTAGCAATTTTATCAAAAATAATAACTCAGGAAAAACTAAAAAAAAATGATTTTTGCATATATAACCCCAGCAAAGGTCAATATTGCAAAAGAAAATACCTATGTCTTACAAAATTCTCCATTGCCCTTCACATATCTCGATTTTTACACGAAAATCAATATATATTGACCATTTTGTCCTTGGAGTACTCGATGTTGACAGCCAAGGTTACGTTAACCATCTGTTTTTTTATTTTGCAAAACCAAGGTATGCGAATGGTGCCATAGAATTTTGTAAAATATAGTAATTTTTCGGGTATATCAAACTTTATTAGGGGTGTATATTCAATAACTGTAAAACTTATCGGGACCCATCATATATGCTTTATTTCACCATCGACCAACCATTTGATGCATTCTTCTCGTGGGTTGCTTACATACATATTTTGGTAAATGATTTATCTCTCTTGGCTAGGGCTGGTAATTTCGGACCCGACACGAAGTTAGCGGGTCTGGGTCTGGGCTAAACAGGTTCGGGATGTAAACGGATCGACACGATAGACCCGTTTAATAAACAGGTCGGGTCCGGGTTTAGGGTCCGGACACGGTAGACCCGGGAAGACCCATTTAAAATTCAACGGGTCGTGTCAGGTCGTGTCGGGTCGGCTCTACCCGCAATCCGATACTGTAATATATAGTATCAGCGGGTATATCGGGTTAGGCCGGGTCGAGTCGAATTGGGTCGGATCGGGTAAACTAGATAAACCCATGTGATAAACGGGTCTATCGGGTCTACCCGTTTATAAACGGGTCGTGTATGGGTTTAGGATCTAGACACACGATTAGTTAAACGGGTCGGGTCCGGATCTAGGGGTTTGGACACGACCTGAAATTAGACCCGACCCGACCCATTGCCATCCCTACTCTTGGCATAATAGATCTCATGCATATCTGATAAATTAACAATCTCTCTTGGCATAATAGAAGCATATGGCATTTTTTAGGAAAAGTTATAAAAACATCCCTTGAACTATACACCGTATTTCATGTAGGTCCCACAACAGATTCAAAATTGATTTAGAATACTTACTAGGACAAGCATATTTTCGGAATAAAATTTGATAGAGGGGGCTAAATGCAGACGGAGTATAGTTTATGGATCAAAATATTCGAAAACAAAGTTGAGGGACCAATATGAAATGAGATGTATAATTTAGTGGAGGTTTTTATAATTTGCCCTCCTTTTTTTTAATGAAACTTGATTCTTTGTTGACATGTAGTTTTCACAATTAAGAGGAATGTTATAATGAGACAACAAGATTAGCTGCTCTCTCTCTCTCTCTCTCTCTCTCTCTCTCTCTCTCTCTCTCTCTCTCTCTCTCTCTCTCTCTCTCTCTCTCTCTCTCTCTCTCTCTCCTCTTAGTAGGGGTGTGCAGGATCCAAACCAAACCGACCAAACCGACCGAACCAAACCAAACCGACCGAATTTGATCAGTTTCGACACACTCAACGGATCGGATTGGATCAGGATTTCTCAAAACCGATATGATTGGATCGGTTATCGGATTTATCAATTAAAAACCGACCTAAACCGAACCGAACCGGACTCCGGTTTATAATTTACTAATTTAGTGGTAACTGTTGTGAACTTTTGTTTAATTGTTAAAACTGTACTTTGTAGTTTTTAATATTTAATGGATACGAATATTGTGGACATAACGGTATTGTTGTTGATAACTTGGTATTTTGGTAAGTAATGTAGTATCATTTTATAATTTTTGAAATAATCATTTTAAAGTTGAAACTATGCCCAAATAAAAAAAAAAACTAGTAAGCATATAGGCCAAAGCCCAAACCGACTATCCAATCCAATCCAAACCGACTTTAATTGGATTGGATTCCAGTCTCAATCGGTTTGGATCGGATTGCAAATTCTCAAAACCGACCTAGGTTGGATCGGTTTGGGTTTTGCCTAAATAGGTCGGTTTCGAACCGATGCACACCCCTACCTCTTAGGCTTCCATGTCTACTTTACTTTATTTTACAAATGATGGAGGAAGAAGACTAAATCAATCATGCAAGGGAGGAACATGTAAGTCCACTTTTATTTTAAAATGATGGAGAAGAAGACTAAAGGAGTTGCAAGAGAAGAAGCAATTGTGAGAGAAGAAAGCATGAGAACAACATGGTAGTATATTAATCGACCGTGACGGGGTATTGATTCATGGAAATAGTTGGAGGATATTAAAAGACCTTTCTCTTGCATGATTGATCGATATATAATAGTATAATATTAAAATGGAAGACTCCCTCCCATGTTTTGACACGTGCGTGGACGTCTTTTAAAGTGTTAAAATCCTTATTTCATGTGTGAACGCATTCAATTTTAAAACATATTAAAAACCTACCATAAAGATAATAAATACTCATTCAATGGCATTTAATGGTCATTTGATGTTAATATCTTCTCTCTCTCTCTCTCTCTCTCTCTCTCTCTCTCTCTCTCTCTCTCTCTCTCTCTAAAAGTCAATTTCACTTACTTCAGATTTCACACTTATTCGATCAATTGTGATGTCGTTTGTGCCAAATGGTGTGCATCAAGCTCATCGGGCATTGCCCGGATTTCTTACTAGTAGTCTTTAAAAAACATACAATTCTATTTGGTTTTAAAATGATGAAAAAGAATATCACACCAATTGTAAGAGAAGAAGCAATTCTAAGAGCATCAAGCGTGAAAGCATCATGACACATGGCTAATCGACCGGTGAAGGGATCTCACTTCATGCATGTTGAGATGGTCATGCCTCACACGGGTTAGTCCCACATCGGTAATGGGAGCGGGTGATGGGCGATTTATATACCAGCCTTGGATCTCCCCTTACAAGCCGGTTTTGTGAGAAGACGAGTATCTAAGGGTCTGGATTCGTCACATGGTATTAGAACCAGACCCGCTCCGGGAGCTCCTCCCGATAGTGTCATTGTCAGGCGTGTCTTGTGTAAGAGGGGGTGCTGAGATGGTCATGCCTCACATGGGTTAGTCCCACATCGGTAATGGGAGCGGGTGATAGGTCGTTTATATATCAGCCTTGGACCTCCCCTTACAAGCCAGTTTTGTGAGGAGGCGAGTATCTAAGGGTCTGGGTTCATCACAATGCCGCATTGGTCGGTGTAAGTCTAAGTTCATGTGGTCCTTGTTTGTGTGGATGGAACGAGCAAAACAACATGATCTTCAATCAATCAACAACACATAGGCAATGATGTAATCAAGAAAGCAGTCTATTGCTTCCTATAAGCTGGGGTGAAAGTAGCCACATGGAAATATGAACAGAGGATCAAGTCTGGTGGGTGGCAGGGTCGAACCTTTGTAATCTCTCGTTCTACCGATAAACTGATAAGGATCGAGATTAAACCCTGTCTTATTACAATAGAAGGATTTCTCGAAAGAAATCTTGGACCTAGACTCGACCTATATAATAAACCGTGCAAGGTTTCAGCCAAAATTTGGACCCTAAAACACATTAGGGCTATGCAGAGCCAAGTCGGCACCACTGGGTAGTCGGATTAGGATTAGGTTTCTTGGTGTTAAGTTTTGGTGAAATAATTAGATTCTGTTTGGCTTAGTAGTTCGCTCTGTGTACACCACGCTTTTTTGCTCCAATTGACTGTTTGTACTGTTTTTCAAGCCACACTTTTTTTTTTAGATCCATTGTGCCTCGAGTTGTAGATTGAATAGATCTAGGGCAGTCCTACAAAATTCGGAACCGCAGCCGAATCAAAATTGTTAAGATATCGAACCAAATAAGGGTGGTGTTATTTGCACCCACAAAATGACTGACACCCCAATATCATGCACACACCCCTGGTTAATTTTGATTTTTTACTATTGCCCCCATTTTAATAATGCACCCAATATAAGGGTTTGTCTTTCCATCCTTCTCCTCCCCTTCCACCCACCATCGTCGTCGTGTACTCCTCCTCCTCCCCATCCTAATCAACTCGCCGCAACTGCCGTCCCATGCACCTCACCACCACCTCCTCATCTCTCCTTCTCCTTCCCTTCTTCTTCTTCCTTCTCCTCCTCCTCCTCCTCCTCCCCACCTTCTTCCTCTTCCTCCTCCCCCTCCCTTCTGCCCTACCTCCTTTTTTCTACAAAAGCCGAACGACATAGACAGTACCATGTTGGCCAAAAGTAACCAACAACTATGCTGATCGCTCCCGATCAACATGTCTGTATGAATGAGGAGGAGGAGAAAGAAGGGGGAAATGAGGAGGAGGTGGAATAGTAGACGAACGGAGAGGTAGAAGGAGGAGGTGGTGGTGAGATGTAGGGGACCAGCAGCTCTGGTGTCAGGAAAATCGGGTGTGTGGAGGTGGCAGAAGGAGAGGAGGAGGACAAGAGGGAGAGCTAGGCGGACCTAGAGGCGACGACGACGACAATCAGAGTAGGGAGGTGGCATCGATGAGGTGCATGAAACTAACGCTCGGTGGCTTCGACGGTAGAGATGGCGATGTGATATCAATATGGTGTAGATAGCAATCAGTCATTTTTAACAGTTTTATTTTAGGATATGTCCCGATAACTTTTTCCTTTTAGCCTAGATCTATGTTTCTATTGGGATTGGTATGTCCTATACACAAATTCCAGCGATAACGACATTTGATTAGGATCACATCTACTCACACACTATTGTGCATGACATGCATAAATCCACTAGTCCACATTAGTGTCATTGATGTGACTTGGGTATATGGATGAGATATACATATAGGAGATATGAGTCACTATACACACTCGTGTAGCTTCGCAGTCAATTGCTAAATTGCAACACACCGACCTTCTCATATTGAAGAGATGGCATATCTCGACCATCGATATGAGATACCAAGTTAGGTAGTATTGATGTAACCAGAATACATCGAACAAAATCAAAAGAGGAAACCAATCTTAATAATTATCATCCAAGACCATAAGACCTCTACTGTTAGTTAACTAGAACCACAATCCTATGATGTGTGAGCCATAGGTTTGGTGTTCTCTACTTTAACCTACCAATCAGTTAGGTCTGATGATGGACCAACACTTGGTAGTTTGCACTGATTAGAATGGAAATGCAAGTAATCCTTAAAATTCCATATCTCCTTAGGGAAAAAAAAAGGTGTTTCATTGAGTGACTCTTATATAGGGCTGATCACCAAGGCTAGCCAATCGTACACGTACATAAGGTGGTGATCACAAAGCTTTGAGATGTAAGGAAGCTTTGAGATGTAAGGACTCAAGTAGGTGAACTAATTTGAGAGAGACAATCGACACTGGTCTCAATTAGTTTCAAGGACACTAGATTGGAAGGATTCAAGTGCAACATAGCAGGGTAAAGGGTACTCGCATAATTATTAATAACCTCAGAGTGCAACAATATCTTAGTAGTGGTTGTAGATATTATTCACTAGTATGGTCTAGTCATGAGATGACTAAGACCATGGCATCAATGGAAGCAAAGGTTATCAGGGTCCCAAAGATTCCAATACTTAACCACCTCTAACAGTCAAGCGAACCTAACCCAATGCTGTTAGGATTTATTGATAGTGGTTGACACCACCGAGACCAGTAAAACTAAGGGCATGTGGATTAGGAGACTTAGCTTAGGTTTACCTAAGCGGTTCCTTCCTAAGATCCTTTACCAGAGGAAAACCTAGTTTGACTAGGGTTCCGCGATGGGATCCACCTAGTGAGTCTCAAACTCGTGGAATAAAGATATAAACATTACAGTATGGACAATAGCCACGTGTGATCCATACGGTTTCCTAGGATTACTAGGTTGACTAAGTTGACTTTCTTCGGAAAAAAAAATCATAAGTGGCATCTAGGGTTAAGTTGGCCCTCGGACATTCTAGGAAAAGTCATAAGCAGGGGCGGACCTACATTGGGCCTAGGGGGGGCTCAAGCCCTCCCCCAATTTGGGAAAAAAACAAGGTATATTACACTTACCCCCTTGAAGTTTAGCTCAAAAACACTTAACCCCCCTATAGTTTATTTTTTCCAAATCACTCCCTAAAGTTTGAAATGTTAGCACAATACCCCTTTTGTCAACTACTTGATTTCCTCATTTGGTAATTATCTGATCGAAGCTGAATTGAAGGGGGGCAAAATGTTATTTTTTAACTATAGGCGGGTTAAATGTTTTTGAGCTAAACTTCAGGGGGGAGCAAAGTGTAATTTCTCAAAAAAATAATTCTAGCAAACTTTTGGTTGCCAACTTCATATGGAGGTGGCCACCACCGTCTCACTGGCCACCATCCCTCGCCAGCCAATATCCACTGTCATGCCACTGACCCCCACCTCCACCGCCATATGAGCCACTCGTCGCTGCCGGCCACCACCCGTCGCCGCCACCTGTATTGGTGACCCATGGCCGACTCGCCGTTTGCCGGTCATCGACGCCCACCACTGTCCAGCCAACACCCACCGCCTTCTATCACCTCCCGCACACGTGGCATCGTCGTAGAGTTCATCCCATGGCCCTTAGTGAATAAGAATCGAGTGGGCATCAGGACCTATTTATAGGTTTTTGGGAGTATGTATGAAATCCCCCCCCCCCCTCCCCCCTGGCAAAAAAAAGAAAAAAGAATCAGGTCTATTATTTACAACTCATGCACCCCGATCGAGTCGGTCAATTATAGTTCCAAATTTTCGAAGGACTCTTGAGGATCGAAATTCTTCTTCACTAGAAGAAAAATCCTAATAGGCCTTTTGTTGCGCGATTGAAGGAAGGGTAGGGACGTTGTCACGTTGCCTGCCGATGCCTTCGACTGTGAGGCAATGACTGTAGTTACTTTTTAATAATTATGCCCCTCCTGAAGAAAAATCCTGGGTCCGCCACTGGTCATAAGAGCCCAGTTTAGTGGACTTTAATGACTTCCCTAAAATATAGGAGGTGTCATAGGTGACCCGGAATGGAGTGCAACTCCATCACCCTCTAAGGAGATAATATTTTTGGAATGCAGAGGCATTATCGTAATTGTCCAGGTTGGATGTTATAAAATAATTAAATAATAATATTTATTTTTTTGTTGGTTTTCTAGTTTGACTAGGGGAAGCCATGACACAAGTTAGGGTTTGACCGTAGTCAAACTAGGCTAGTACGCAAGCAATCTTTCTCGACTTAAAGGGGTGTCAGAACATGAGGGTGCCACTTGGAGTGTATTAACCGCCCCCGAATTTTGGCCAAGGGATAAACCCTAGCTGAAATCCCTATATGGGAAAATTTATAGGAGATTTGAGAGGGATTTCGGCTTATCATAGGCCTAGTCGCCCCTTTGCTTAGTCATCTAAGCCAAAACCAAAGCCCCCCCCCCCCCCCTCCCCCCGCGGTGTTCGACCAAGAGAGAAGAGAAGGAGAAAAATAAGAGAAAAAATAGAGGAAAAAAGGAGAAGGAAAATAATCTTCTCACCTTCATACCTTGGATTCGTTCGTCTTCGTCATGCATTTACATGAGGATCATGAAGAAAGAGATGACTCCCACAAATCCACCATCGCGGCTCGTGTGCGTGGAATAGGCATTGAATCAAGAAGATTACGAGATCAAGATTCACGTTTCGTTCTTCTTCGTCTTCAACAATGATCTACAACCTTAGGCAACTATAAGTTTTAAAAAGTAATCATCTTATAATCCTTAGATGTGGTAAATGATAATTAATTAGATTAATTTTTTTTTGCCATGATAATTTATAATAAGTTATTATCTAGCATTGGTGTGAATTTCGGTTTAATCCGATGTAAAATTTTTGCCTTTCGGCTTTTCGTCGGATATTTAAAACCCTTATTCCTATACCACCTTTTGTATGGCAAAAACCCCCGCAATGCTTCAGCCGCGTGCTTTGAAGCCAGCAGTTTCAGCATATTAATTGTAACGACTTAATTCGTTACTAAAAGACTAAAATAGTCAGGATAAGTTACCGAATTTATTAAATTGTCATTGTTTATAAAACCGTCCCCCGATCCCTACGAAACGTCTGGCCAGATTCAAAAATGATAGTGGGATCACTATAGATGCTATAGTGATTTCATTGTAGCAGCTACAATGAAATCACTGTAGCTACTATAGTGATTTCACCATGGCTGCTAAACAAACTTTGTTACAGTGAAATCGTTGTAGCAATAATACTTAATTTTATAATAATGATACTCAATTCTCTACTTTGAAATCATTGTAGCACTGAATATCATTTCATATAATTGAGTGATTTCACTGTAGTGCTATAGTGATTTCATTATAGCTTTTATATCTATTTAAAATGTACTTAATTATATAAAAATAATACTCAATTCCCTATAATGAAATCACTGTAGCATTGAGTATCATTTTAAACTAGTAATTTCCATGCTTGTCAGCTCGAACAACCGCCTTCGGCAGCAACACTCCCTCGGACAGTCGCCTTCGGCGGGAAAACTCTTTCGGATGCGGCCTCGGTGCAAGAGATAGTCATGCAAAGAGAGAGAGAGAGAGAGAGAGAGAGAGAGAGAGAGAGAGAGAGAGAGAGGTGAGGGAGGAGGCTCTGTAAAACGGGACGTTCTTGTGCAAAGGCTCTATACGTAGGGGGAGATAAAGGTATCACAAAATCAGCCGGGTTTGAATCTCACAAAATCTGGATCGTTCAATGCACCCACAGAATCCGTTTGCAACAAAACACCTGTTAGTCTCGGAGAGAAATCAGTTGGGTTTGAATCGCACAAAATCCGGACCATTCGATACACATACGAAATCCATTTGCCATAAATCACTTACCATTCTCCCCTCCGAAAATAATAAATGACAAAAAATCAATCGGGTTTGAATACCACAAAATCCCTTTTGCCATTCTCCCTCTCGGTTGTATGCTACGCAGGGGCCATTGTGATTGAAGATATATGGGGTAGCAGGCCCCAACACATAAGGGTAGTGGCCCCCCGGCACTCAGAGCGTGTTGATAGGCTTTGGGGGCAGTGGTCCCCGCGGTTGTATGGTACGCAGGATGTGCTCAAAATTTTCCCACTGGGGTGCGCGTCAAAATTCTCCCCACCTTACGGTACGTGATCCCGAACTGTGAGATGGCGGGTCTTATGCATCAGAGCCGTCCGATATAGGTCAATGTCCCCTCAGGCCGGCCCTAATGCCCTATGGCTCTCGACGCATCCGCCTGTCACCGTACGGTACGGGAAACCGGATGGGGCACGGCTCAAGTTTGTTAGGCTTTTCAACAGAATAAAATATATTTTAATCGACAGAAGGCGACGAAGAAAGTCTTTTAATATACCCTTTTTGCCCTTTTTCTGTCCCACGTTTTTGGGGTTTATGTAATTATATGCGGATTGGAGGCGGCCGCCGAAGCTGTGGATTACTTCCTCCGCAAGATCCGGACGCCGACTCACATACGTCCAAATCTCTCTCGTCACCTCAACTCCAAGTCCCAAGACTCCGAACCCAAACGCAACGAGAGAGAGAGAGAGAGAGAGAGAGAGAGAGGTGAGCGGCGGCGGCGGCGGCGGCGGCGGGCCGTCTCTTACTGCGGATTTGGCGATCCGCGGATGTTCTGTATCCTGTACTTGAAGCAGCCGAGGGGGAGATCGGCGACGTGGTGATCCGCCGCCGGCGTTAGCTTCTGCTGAGTGGGCTGCCTTCTCCCAACCCCCCGAGCCCCGTGGCTCGGGATACCGATCGGTATGGACACAGACGGTGATCCGGTAGACGGGAGGCCCGGTGATGCCGAGAGCTGCTGCCTGCAGAGTTTCAGACTCTACGAGACCCGATCCGTGAGCACGCTAGCTACTTCCTATAATGTCCCCAATCTTTCCGGCCGATTAACCTCATCAAGATGTGATTTTTTTTTTCTTTTTTCTTTATCTTAATTGTATCAAACGATCTAATTTCTCTCTGTTTGGTTACAATTTCAAATTTTTTGTGCATATTTTAAATTCTCTTGATTTTTTCCATACAGTTATATCTTTGAATAATCCTCCAACAGTTAGTAATATCATTTTTCTTGCTGATTTTGTTATATTCCGGTAATTGGTCGATTGCAAAGGCTGAATCTTGAATCCTTGATGCTGAGCTTTCGGTATAAGATATTCGTCGGTTGTATGATTTGTTATGTTGTGGGCTTTGTGCTTTTAAAATTTTAATTACATTGATACTTACCATGAGAGATCTCAAAGGGTTTATGATTTGTTCTGTTGTTGCATCATTCCACAGAACTTGTATATGATTGGGAGAGACAAGAGCAAGACACTGTGGAGGGTGTTAAAGATTGACAGATCAGAACCTTCCGAGCTGAACATCTACGAGGACCCGACTATGTATTCGGAAAGTGAATGCCATGACCTAGTGCGGCGAATTCATGAAGGGAACAGGCCGACTGGTGGGCTTAAATTCATCACCAACTGTTATGGGATCATCGGTACGCTAAGCTATGACTCCAGTCTTACGTAGTGCCGTGATAGAATTGCATGACAATGTGTTTCCTTGTTCCTTTTCAGGGTTTGTTAAGTTCCTGGGGCCTTATTACATGTTGCTCATCACGAAAAGAAGGAAAATTGGAGCCATATGTGGTCATATAGTGTATGCTATCAGCAAGAGCGAAATGATTATGGTTCCAAATTCTGCTGTGCGGTCCAGTATGGCCTATTCTAAGGATGAGAACAGGTCTTTTGTTTATTATACATGTGAATAAATGTGTAATATTTGTTGTATAGTGGACACTGTAGTAGTTACTGTTGAGAACACACTGTCATTGTGTATCGATAAGATAGAAGTGTCACAGTGTTGCGATTTTATTTTTGGTGTTGACATGTTCCCATTTTTCGAACAAACAATCTGAACTTTATGAGTGCTTACCGTTCACCAAGACCTATGCACTGTGGACACTACCTGAATTGTCAGAATAAAGAATCTTTAAAATTTTCATTAGTGTAGCATCCCTGCGCTAGCCAACCAATACCAAGTTCCTTTGACATCAAAATGATTCAACGTCCTCGATTAATTTTTGTTACCAATAGATGCTTCTTAACGAGGATCAAGTTTACGTGTGTATAAGTATCAAACTCTTCCTTAAAATGGTTGTGAATTGTTGAAGACATCTCTGTTCATCTTCAAGTTACAACAGTTTCTTGGGGCGTATTGCCAGATCGGTTACTGCTTTCGTACCGAGGCAAACTTCATGCAGTTTTGAGGTTGTTATAAAATGTTCATTTGATACGAGCTATCAAAGATAAGAACTTCAGGTTTCTTCCTGTTCTTACTGCTGTTGCACTATCGGTTCTGCTGCCAAACCATTGCATCACTTTTTTCCTTTCCCTCAACGTTTTCAGGCATTCACATTTTTTTTGTTTTTCCTTTTTTGGCATAGATATAAGAAGCTCCTACGCATGGTGGATCTCACGAAGGACTTCTTCTTCAGCTACTCATACCATGTTATGCATAGTCTTCAGAAGAACTTCTGCGATGGTGGCGCAGGGCAAGTTCCATATGAAACAATGTTTGTCTGGAATGAGTTTTTGACCCGTCGAATTCGGAATCAGCTCCAAAGTACTATGTGGACAGTTGCATTGGTTTATGGATTTTTTAAGCAGGTGCTCTTGATAAGACTTATTCTTGGGGATTTGTTGGAATATTTTCGAAAGATGATTGTTTTCTTAAAAATATACTCTTCACATCTTTTGGGCTATGTTTTATCTTGTTGGCATGCTTTGTGAGTCATGGATATGACGGCAGTGTAGCGGTAATACGAATATCCACCAATTATTGTTTGAACTTTTAACATCGAGTATGGCCTATATGGACAAATTTATCCCGGAACCTCTGTTTTTGTTAAGTCCTACTGACCATGCATGAAAAGGATCTAAAACATCTACAGCATCTTGTTGAATATTCGTTTTGCATACATCAAACAAGGTCCATCTTTTGATCACATCTGCTTAATTTTTCTTATTTTTATTACTTTTTATACATCACTGATTTTATCTGTGTCATATTCTAGCTTAGAATTGGATTATGAGCATAGAAGCGGAACATAATCTAGTTTAGTATTGAATTATGAGCATAGAAGCAGAGTTTGAACAGCTGCACAATTAGAATGGGTGCATGGGTAGAACCGTTGAAATGGGTGGCATGAAAGCAGGGCTTATGTGATGTCGTTTGATTTGAAACGATATCTTAACCTATGCGGCAGGCTGGCAAGCTACACCATATGTCAAGAAGCTAAAAGAACCTTCAGTGCTACATGAATTAGCGATTAGACGATTCAAAGGCAGGATCTGCTCTTCTCATTTTCTCATAGGCCTGTGTAATTAATATCTGATGAGCCCTATGAATCCACAACATTTAGAAGCTTACATTGAATGATTTGCTTTAAATAGGCCTCATTGCCTAATTAAAAACTTTGTGTGTCATTGCTAAATTTTCTTTTAAGAATTTGTACCACATTATCACTTGTCTTACAACATGATGCTGTTAGTTAGTAGTAACATATTGCATTAATCTGTCCACGTGGAGTAATTTCTAAATGTGGATCCAGTTTGCCAGTCTTTTTATGTTCCATCACTCTTAGATACTACTTTACATTTTTCTATTTAGTTTATGATTGAGAAATATATACTGATGGGTCAATTTTGTGTGTCAAGGCCAAACTTTCACTATCTGAGAAGGATTTTAAGTTGACACTTATTGCTAGGCGCTCACGTCATTTTGCTGGAACCAGGTTATTATAAATCACTCTGGAGTGAATTTTAATTATTAGGACTGATTGGAAGTGGCATGACCAACAAAAATTTCATTATGCTTTCTATTTGCCAACCTTTTGATTTTGTTTCCTTTTTCTTGATCAGGTACTTAAAGCGTGGTGTTAATGAGAAGGGTAGAGTGGCCAATGATGTTGAAACTGAACAGATCGTGTTTGAGGACACATCTGGAGAAATTCCTAGACAAATAAGTTCTGTTGTGCAGATTAGGGGTTCCATACCCCTTTTTTGGTCGCAGGAAGCATCATGGCTGAATATTAAGCCTGATATTGTCTGTAAGTTTTTGACATTTCATATCATTCTGCCTAAAATAGTATCAAGAAATCTTACGTTATTTCTGACTCCTCCGTTCCCTGAGTCCCCCCTCTTTTTCAGTGCATAAGAAAGACATAAATTATGAAGCTACTCGGTTTCATTTTGACAATCTTGTAAAGAGATATGGAAACCCAGTAATTATTCTCAACCTGATTAAGGTAGGGTCTTACAACTGACTTCTGCGCTGGTCCAATAAGAAGTACATGACATGTTTGTATCTAGAATTTTAATGTCTACATAATGAATTCCATAAAAAAATTTGGAATTTAACAAGTATCTTAGAGTCACTTACTTGATCATTCCTATTTTGCCTTTTCCCTATTCTAAACAGAGACGTGAGAAGAAGCCTCGGGAATCTATATTGTGTGAAGAATTCGCAAAAGCTATTGTCCACTTAAATAAAGATTTACCTGAGGAGAATCGTTTGAGATTCTTACATTTGGATCTTCATAAACATTCTCGGAGGTATTTTTTTGCCTCCTTGTTTGAGGTTTATTCTAGTATAATCTCGGATGGTAATGGACTTTTCAAATATATTGTTTTAACACATTTTGTTTGATAAAACCTTGTTTTCAGAAAAGGTTTAAATGTACTGGTATTATTGGGCAAAGTGTCGGCATATGCTTTGGATTTAACGGGCTTCTTTTGTTGCCAAGTGACGCCAGCTATAGGACTTCAGCGTTATCTGACATGGCCTACCCTTGTGTAACTCTCTTGCTTCATGCGAACCATCTTCAAACTACACACCTTTTGTTTCAGATAATCATATTTTTCTTGTATTCTTTTAGATGTTTTAAAGTAGTGCACAATTACATTCTGTATCTTTCTTGCAATTTCAAATTAACATAAAAGGTTGCTTATAGGTTACATGGTTGATATTAGTTACTCAGTTAAAAGTATTATTTCTAGCTGGCATGTTTTGTAATAACCAGACAGTGTTTTGTAGTTGCATTCTAGGACATGCTACCACCCAGGAATAGTTCATCTATCCTTTGCCCTTGTCAGATTTTCATGAACTTAATCTCTTACCATTTCTAGGTATTTTTTCTAAGTTGGAAAATGCTTCTAGATGCTCTTGTTTCTAATCTGCAAAATGCTTCTAGATCCTATATGGAAGCACTTTATTTGGTTATTCTGTCATTGGAGTCATGCGAAAGTATGAAGTATTTTACTTCTGGAAGGAGAGAAAGTGATAAATAAGCTTTTTAAGGAAGTGGTAGAAGATTAGGGCGTGAGGAGGAATGTTGAGACAGATTCCAAGAGGTAGATGACATGTGGGGGACTGACTAGTTGACTGCAAGATAGTGATGAGTGATGACGGAGTGAGGTTGTTAGAGGAGGTAGGCTTTAGGTTATGTCAAGAGATGATAATTAGATTTTGGTACGATAATCGGCAGTGTTGTCAAGATGTGATCCTAGGCGATGCTTAGGCGACAAGGCTCCTCGGAGGGGTTTTGACGAGGAGCGTCTTGTCCAGTATCCACTTGTATAAGTCATGCACCTAAGCGCGCCTGGACACGTCTAGGCGCTTTAGAAAAGACACACTCATTTCATTATTTTGGTGACTTAGCCCTAGCAAGCTCTCAGCCCTCACATAGTTGATATAGTTGATGTTTTATTGGATTGAATCACTACAGTTGGAAGAATAAAGTTTCTTTGTATAGTTTCTTCATGTTGCATTTGAGGTAGGTACTTCAAGGTTATACTTTCTGGTATATAAGGTACTGTGATTTTATATTGTTGCACATCTTACTACAATTAATTGTTCGTAAGTTGTAAATATTTAGACTACACGTAGTACAAAATACAACTGATATTATGAGTACATAATATAACTGTATATATACATGTGAATTTTATACTAGTATATATATGCTTAGTATTTTAGTTCTTTTAATAGGCCATGAAGCATAGACGCCACTCATATGTACATATACATATTTAATATTGAGATTACATAATAAAATCTTTAATAAACCACAAATCATATAGCCATGAAGTATTGGATTCATATATATATATATATATATATATATATATATATACACATACACATAAACATAAGTTGACTAGGCGCGCCTTAGCCCTTAGCGTCTTAACATTGATAATAAAATTAGATAACCCTCCCACATACATGAATTTACTAGAATCCCCATGTTACATTAAGTTAAGAAAACTACATAAAATCAACATCGGGTTTGTTTAAAGATCTGATGCCCTTTTGGTAGAATGGAAGACCGCCTTCAAAACGATCTCAAGAGTGGCTACCACCATATTAGAATTCGCCCTGGCGATGAATGGAAGACCGTCTTCAAAATGAACGACGTGCTGTTTGAATGGATGGTCATACCGTTTGGACCGTCAAATGCTCCAATTACATTTATGATGGTGATGGCACAAGTTTTGAGGCATTTTATGGAAAAAATTTAGTTGTCTATTTTGATGATATCCTCGTATACACCAAGTTAAAGGAGAAACACTTGGATCATCTTAAACAAGTGTGCACAACCCTAAGGAAAGAAAGCCTAATCGAAAACCTCAAGAAATGCTCATTCTTTACAAACCGGGTTGTTTTCTTGGGATTTATCGTGTGTTCGGAAGGCGTCACCTGAACCTAAAAAGATTCAAGCGATAGTAGAATGGCCAGAGTCTACGAACATCTATGAGGTTTGAAACTTTCAAGGCCTTTTCACTTTCTATCGTCGATTCATTTGAGGGTTCAATTCGATCATGGCCTCCATAACAGACTGTATGAGAAATGAGGAATTCAAATGGTCCAACGCCGCTACCAAGGTGTTTGGAGAGATTAAGATAAGGATGATGGAAGCTTCATTCATGCGCCTCCCAGATTTTTAGAAAGAATTTGAGGACGCATGTGACATATCAGGCGTTGGTATCTCTATTACGAATAAGTCTTGATTAAAACATGACTTATTCAGTAAACGTTCTCTACACGACTCTTTTCCGATATTTTGAAAAAGTCATGATTTTATGAAGAAATCACGATTTTCACGTTTTAATACTGATTTACGCGTTTTAATCCCGATTAAATGCGTTTTAATCCCGTCATGTATTGCTCAAAAGACCTATTGTAACATCTATAAATAAATATGTTTATAAATTCTATCGTTTGTTTTCCGACTCATTCCTGATCTTTTCGATTTTCCCGACTTCTCCCCTAGCTAATTTTTTCCCGACTTCCGTCTTGGTAACTATGGTTGGTATAGGGGGAGTACTCAGTCAGGAAGGACACCCGATAGCATATTTCAGTGAGAAGCTGAATGATGCTAAGTTAATTTACTTAACCTATGGCCTTGTTTTGTTATTTGGTGTTGTTTAGAGACTAGGTCCCATGGATAGTACCCGTGTTAGCGTTGTTACCTATGGGACCTTATACTCCATGTTTTGAGCCTAGGGCTTCCTTGTTTTTTTTTTGCTTTCTTCACAAGTTAATACAATTCTCTTTTACCTCTAAAAAAAAAGGTTGTCTTCTCTCCTCCTTCCTCTCCCTTTTTCTCTCTGTTGTAGGACATGAATTGCACCCAGCTTGGTCATGTTTGAAAGAGAGCGGGGGAGGGGGGGGAGTCTTCCTCCGATGGGATACCGTGGCCCAAAAGGACACAGCTCGCCTTCCTTGTTTTGTTCTGGTGAAAAACCCTGTGGGCCCCTTGCCTTTTAAAAGCCATCAGGAAACAACATTAGTATCCTTTCCAACTTGTGTTCTTTTATCATGAACTTGTGGGTTTTTGAAGAATCCATTTATCATAGATTATTAGATTTACAGACAATACATGTACCTTCCATCTTTTGCAATGAAGAGGCTAGAGGCAACAATTATGAAGCCGAGCACACTGATATCAAACATAATTCAAAATTTTATGCTTTATTCTAAATAAGGTTAGCAACCCCCCCCCCCCCCCCCCCCCCCAATAGAGTTTTATATCGTGGGAACTATTGGTGATTTAAAAATTCTTAATGAATATTTTCACATCTACCTAATTAAAGGGGTGAAATTTCTCTCTCCGTTTCTAAGATCAACTTCGATGGTCTTCCATAATTTTTATCCATATGTAATAAGATTGTGCCTAGTTGTAATTGGACTTGCAATGTGATGGACTGTGACCTGCACATTATTCTTTGATATCTCTCCTGGGCATTTAGCTGCGCTTCTTTACTGTCACTGCACAAATCATACACATCTTTCTTACCTGATATCTTGTTGGACTAGTCGAAGTTTGTTTTTATATCATCACTATGTCATGTGTTACAGGAAGGATAATGGTGGTGGAGAGTCTTGTATTAATCACAGTAGCAGAGTCGATGAGGTGGTTATCTCTGGATATAGATCTCAGGAAGAAAATAGTGGGAACTCCGGTATCTCTGGAAGTGATTCTCGAGAAGATAAAACTGAGAGTGCTGGAAATTATTTGACTAAACCACCAATATTCCAAAAAGGTATACTCAGGACAAATTGCATAGATGGCTTGGATCGCACAAATGTCGCCCAGTACTCTTATGGTCTAGCTGCTCTTGGGCATCAGCTTCATGCCTTGGGCTTTACAGATGTCTCAAAAATTGAGCTTGATGACCCTTTGGCTGATGATCTAGTGCATTTCTATGAGAGAATGGGTGATACACTTGCTCTACAATATGGTGGTTCTGCTGCTCACAACAAGGTATTTTTGTGCAAATAGTAAATTACAATAACTTATGGAAATTGCAGTTTGTCTGCTTCAATATCATAGCAAAATGCATTTGCACTTTATTAGTATCCTGTAGGGGTTAGATGCCAACATTGTTACCAAGTCGGAATCAGGAATTAATCAGCATGGTAAAAAAAGGGAAAAAATCGAAAATTCAGGAATTCACGAAAAAACTGTTAAAAAACATTAAAATGTAAATAAATTCTCTTCATGTACTTGTATAAACTATATACAGATCAGGAGATGCATACATCCTCTACTTTGGATCTTGATCGGGACTTGAGAGACCTTTGCCTCCATCCAACTTCATGGTATATGATGTAGATAAAATATGCATTATAATGCTACAAGTATTACCATATAAACAACATGAATTAAAAGTATTTGGAATTAGAGGTCATCGAAACAGTAAAGTAAAAATACAACATAGCAGAGCAACAGTAGAAAGCATCACAGGATTTGGAATGATAATACCTTCCCTCCCTCCATAATAGAACACAAACCTTCCGGTTCACGTTTGATTATGTAAGGGAAGTAGATACTGGAGTGAGGGTTTATATGAATATTAGGGTTTCATGTTTTCAAACCAGAAACAGAGTCAGCAGTTCTGGGAAATGTAGGTAGCAGAGTGAGGGTTTACACAGGACTTAAAATCCATGGCTTACAAATCCAGAAACAAAGAAAGAAGAGTTGATACAGTGGGTTCAAGCCATGAGATCTCCAAAATCCATTGAAGCTTGTGGACCTAAAGAGGAAATTGACACAGATCAAGGCAATCATGCAAGGGGCAACTTGATGAAGAGGGACGAGAAATAGAATGGAGACTGTCGAGTTGGGGGTATCTTCATTCGTATGGAAAATGGCGGATGTAAGAATCCACAACCGATCATGTCCTTCAAGTCGCATGTTGCTTTCTACCACATCGTTTCAAACAAAGTTTTACCATTACATTTATCTAATTTAATTTACCTGTTCAACGGGGTTAGACGCTCGGTGGTGGAATCGTGAGGGCTACCTGCCTACGGCTTGGTAGGGTTCCACCAAGAAGGTGAGAGGACGGGAGGAGGATACTGCGTCTCGGTTTTATAATATGGTTCAGCCTGGCTGGGTGGTTCAGCGGGTTTTAAAAACTCAGTTCAGCCGATCAATATGCAGAAATTTCTACTATTACCCAAAAATCATCATTAAAATAGAAATCATCGAAATTTTTTCTTCATAAGTGTGTTAAAAATATGTAGAGCAATCATTTGATGAATATGCCATGATTAAAACGTGACGTATTCAAAAAGATGCCCATTTTGGCACCAATGGATGCCATCGATTGTTACTCTAGTTTGAGTACTTCATCTGGTATTATGATTTGACTTTGGTTCAAAGAATATCTATATGCTTTGCTTATCATATCTGTGATGTAGAATGCGGAAACTGTGAAGACAATTGCATGAGTTCCAATTAGAGTTCAGACCAATAAATCTGTTAGTTAACATGAATATATGCGAAAGCCTTTTTGGTTTGAAACTAGTTTCTCCATTGCATCTGTTTCCATTTGGGGCTATAACAAAATTAAGGTTCTGAATTACCAATCATCATTCTTGCCTTGAGATTCTTTGACGACTATCATCAGAAGCAATAAGGCAGTGTTTTGGATGTTTTGTCTATAGGTTCATCCAGTTCTAGCAAAGAAACATGTGTCCATACGTCAAGCAATGTTATTCATGTTTCATGGTAAAGATATCCTGTCTTTGTAATTTTCCCAAGTCCCTTCTTGGAGCAATTTTCTTTTATAAGGTTGTACCTATGGGATTTAGACCTTTAAAACAGTTTAATGTCATAGAGTTGATATCTAACTTGAAGACCAAATTACTTAGCAGATATCATAGAAAAGAAGGAAAACTTCTCGATATACCAGCATTTGTGGACACTGAATTACGCCTGCACAGTCGGGAATGTTCTAAATGCTAGAGGTACTGTATCAAAAGCATACACTATGCCTTCTGAATTTAAAGATTGCGAGTTAAAGTAAAACTGGTACAAGGTTGTGTAGGTTTCTTTGAAGTATGTTTGCCTTTTGGTGATGTGGCTAAAGATTATTCTAGTCATAATATTGCAATTATCTAGATGGAGGCAGTGTATAAGGTTCATTGCTCTTTAACTAATTTCTGATGCCGTGGAATGTGAGGAAGACATAGCATAGCATCTTGGTTAAGAATCGATGGTTTAGTTGACCGTCGGGATGCTAATCTGCCAAGAACTGCAAATTTTATCGTGTGGAGGGAGTTAATAATTTGAAAATTATCCTGAACTTCGGTAGGTTCTATGCTAAGAAAGATAGTTGCAGTTTATCCAAAGGAAATTTTGGTTTTCTTATGATGATGTATAAGGGTGGTCCTTACTGATCTCGAACCAAGTGAAAAGAAACAAAGATACCGTTAACTGGAAGTGAATCATAGTGACTTACTTTCACGGTCATTTAATAATATAATTTGTGCATCTTTAATTTAAGGCTTTGTCCCATCGTTTAGTTTTGCATTGGAAAATTTTTATTCTTATTGTTTAGCAATCATACTCATTTTATATCAGTCCTCTGAATTAATTAGGTTCTGAATTAGGTGAAGTAGGTTATTTCTTGTCTAGTTTTGAAGAACTTGCTGCACTATTTCATTAGTTTCTAATCGTTGCATTCGATGATTCTGCGTAGATATTCTCTGAGAGACGGGGTCAATGGAAGGCAGCCATGCGGTCTCAGGAGCTTTTCAAGACAATTCAAAGATACTACAGCAACACCTACATGGATGCTGAAAAACAGGATGCCATTAATCTGTAGGTTATAACAACTTTATACTGGAAATTAACTTACATAATATAACTAACATCATTCATGCTTTGCACTGTTAACAAACAATCGATTTGCTTGCTGTGAGAGTTTATTCTGCTATATTTAGTTACTCATTTGCAATGAATTTTGTTATCGAATAATGCAGATTCCTGGGGCACTTTCAACCCCAACAAGGTAAGCCGGCACTTTGGGAGCTGGATTCAGATCAACACTGCAATGTTGGGGGTCATGGTCATTCCTTTTCTGATGAAAATGCAAGGTATTGTTATTTTATATAAATTCATCTTTCGGGTACGATCTGGAAGTTCTTTTTTCACTTTCATTTACTTATAGGGACAAATAAATCAGTGACCATCCTTTGATTCCCATATCATCTATATATTGTTGGCATTCACAGGCTCTTCATGAATCATGACTTCCAATTGCAGTGATCATTTATGGACATAACAATATATTTTCTTATTAAACATTCAATCTTTTTTCTTCTAGGTCATTTATTAAAAGATCTCTGTCTGAAAGCAATATTTTATGCGAAAGCAACACATCTGCATTTAGCTGCGGTCCTGGGCAGGAAAAACTTCCTAACTCACAATCACATGCAAGAATGCATCATTTGAGAGATGCCAAGGAGCTGTCTCATTCAAGTGGCCTATTAGATCCAAGGTCAGTTGCTTCAGTTTGTTAATTTTTGATGGGTGGAAAAACTCTTGGAGTCCAATTTGTTTCTTCATTAAAGTGCATATGTAGACTAAAATAGTAACACAAACAACTTCAAGTTTTTGTGCCAATTCTTATATAGGGGGCAATCTTTTTTTATAAAAAATAAATAAATCTGTCATCTTTTCACATAACATCCAAGGGTTAACTGTGAAATACCAAGCATTTAAACACTAAATAATAACCCCAATTTATTTGTTGACACCTTAAATTACTTATCCCAAAGTCCCAAGCTCACTGGGAACATAATTTGTTTGCTTGTTTTCTCTTTATTAGTGTAAATGGACTAAATATACTTTCCTTTCATCTTGTAGGAAACTTTTTCGAGATAGCGAGTATGGTTACTCACATGGACAAGGTTCAAACTTTCTTGATCTTGATTGGATATCATCAGCTGGGAATTCATGTGAGGAGGAAATATATGATAGGTGACATTTCTCAGTTCTACATTACTGACTTTGATGTCTACTTACTCCTTGTTCTGCTAAATTTCAATAGAGTTTCTTAATAAGTACAATGTTTTTCGGCACTAGCTTCAATATCTAATAAAAAATCAGGCCTTCTTCTAGTGAACCTTTTTCTTTTTTATGGTGTTTGTGCACTTGGAAATGCTTCACTTCTGCTATTTGTCATAATTTATTCCACCGAGATAAATTCAATTCCCTACTTCAAACTTGCCTTCTAACCGTGTGAACTCCTTCCTACTTGGGAAAACCTAGAGAGTTGCTCCCTAGTTTCATGAGCTTAAATTGTGTAACCAATAAGGTAGGTCTCCCTTCTTGTTAGGTGGCCTTTTAAGTTTCTTGGTAGGCCGCTTTCATACCAAATTGTCTTGTTCAGGTTTCAACACCAATCTTAGACGGTTGTCATCAGATTGAATATTGGCAAACTTTTACCAATCTTTTTTGGGTAGCCCTCTCCATTAAAGTTCTGGTCCATATAGTCAACCTCATCTTAAATTCTCAATTGTGTAAGACTTGAATGATGCTGACGCCGCCAACGCGGACATCATTAGCAGCGATGATGACTACAACATTGTTGGTTGTTGTGGTTGTCATCGCCGTCTAGTCTCATAAGCCATATCCAGTCCATTTAATAACAGTGCCATGCCAAATTCGAATTAAAAATGCATTTTGCATTGAATTTGAATTTGAATTTATTCTAGTCTCATTATCCATATCCGGTCCATTTAATAAAGTAATGTTGGGTTCAAATTTAAAATGAATTTTGCATCGAATTTGAATTTGAGGAATTGATTTAATAAGTAATCTGATTAATACCACCGATATGTCCATTTTACATATGTAACCACTTGACAGTGAAACTAATTCAAATTACTAATTATCAATATAAGCTACAATGTCAGCAAGAAACAAGTATTAGTAAAAGATCATATCCATTATTGATGTAGTGAGCATGAGATGAGAAAGGAAATAAGACTGTTTGTATGTACTGGAACCTATGAATTATCAATATAAGCTACAATATCAGCAAGAAACAAGTATTTGTAAAAGATCATACCCATTATTGATGTAGTGAGCATGAGATGAGAAAGGTAATAAGATTGTGTTTGTATGTACTGGAATTTACATGGATAAGCGAATGGTATATAAGGATATCACTCATACCTATCGGATATTCATATGATGTTCAGCATCATCATCATCCAAGACTTGCCCATCATGATGGGATTGGCTACTAGGGAAGACTGACCAGAATTTTCTGGTTGGCTGACTATCTGATATCAATCCTCCAAGCCTGTATATTTGTCTCATATTACAGACCTGAATCTTATTGGATACTAGTAAGAAACCCGGGCAATGCCCCGATGAGCTTGATGCACAGCCATTTGACACAGATGACATCACAACTGTTCAAAGAAGTATGAAATCTAAAATGAGTGTGATTCACTTGTTAGAGAGAGAGAGAGAGGGAGGGAGAGAGATTAACATCAAATGATAATTAAATGCCATTGAATAAGTGTTTTATTATCTTTATGGTAGGCTTTTAATAGGATTTAAAACTAAGCCGTGTTCACACATGGATGAATGATTATGGTTCTTTAATAGACGTCCACGTGTCACAACACAGGAGAAAGGCTTCCGTTTTAGTATATAGTATAGATTGAGATGAGAAAACGTATTCGAATCATTTATCAAACAGATGCAGTAATCTTCTCCATATCCACTCTTAGCGGGTTCAAATTGAATAAGCAGATGAATAAATGTGGACTGTTTACAAACCCTACTTTGTTATCAGGTTTCTATATTACAATATCTCATATCGCAGTAGCTCGGGAGAGGCGGAAGATTGAAGAAATTAGAGAGATTATGCTCAATGGATTGGTGCACAAGGGAAGTGTCGTGTGGGTTTGAGAGTTAAGGGCCGATGGTTTTGTTAGGATAAAATCTGACCCCCCCTTTTGGCTCCTTAAATATTATCCATTGGACGACTCATCCCTTGGACCTTATGGATCCAGATAAGTACATGTTCATTGTCATCTTAATTGAGGGTTGATTTAGCTGGTTCACTAAGTCGCATGCGAACAACCCTCACACCTAAGTCAGCCCAAAATACAAATACTGATAAAAAGATATCCAACTATCCAATGTTGTCATGATCAGGATCCCATCAATGAACAGTGGGGGTTGACTCATATCGGATCGTAGGATCATAAGATTCTATTGGCTTAGAAAAAAAAATGATAACTTGGGTACATGTCAAGAAACATTAAATATTTATTAAATATGATAACTTGTAAGATTCATATGAACCTTCGACCTTCTGATGGCGAGCCATTGTCAGATCCCACTCGATATCGTTATCTTATTGGAGGTCTTGTCTATATGACTGTTACTCCTCTCGACATAAGTCATTTTGTCCACATTGTGAGCCAGTTTCGTTAGTGCTCCCGCTTTATGCACTATGTCACTCTTCTACGCATCCTTTGATACCTTCGTGACACAATTACTCTCTCGTTTTTTATGTATTCTTCATCGTTTTGAGAGCTTCGCACCTTTGTTGATAGTGAGAGCTAGTAATCCGACTGAGTCACTCGACTACCGACTTTTGGGTTTTTCTCGGTCCCATCTCTTAAAAGAGCAAAAAGCAAGATGTTATCTCTCGTTCAAGCACTAAGGTTGAGTATTGTCTGATGGCTTATACTGCTTTAGAGATTATTTAACTCGGGCATCTTCTTTGTCATTTGGCATCTAAGTCTTCTAGATCTACTTCCCTTTATAGTGATAACCGGAGCACTATTCAGATTACTATCAATCATGTTTTTCACAAGCATACAAAGCATATCGATGTTACTTTGCACACCACCATTATGTTGATGGTTCTCTCTCCTTGTTTGTCCTCTACGTAGCAGCTTGCCGATTTCTTCACAAAGACACACTATCCGGCACTTTCAAGTTCTATTGGTAACTCTATCTATGATCCACGTTCAGTTTGGGGGATGAGGAAGGTCGAGTGTGTGTGTGTGTGTGTGTGTGTGTGTGTGTGTGCGCACGCATAATGGATAAGGTTCACTTGTCCTCTAGGTTCATCATGCACTTGTTCAGTCCAATGCAGTAGTGGAAACAGTTCTACTCCCATTTTTTTACAGATGAACCAATGGATACGAGTAGAATTGTATTTTGTGTGTGTGTGTGTCCGTGCGTGCGCCATAATGGAGAAGGTTCACATGTCCTCAAGGTTTCATAACGCACTTGTTCAGTGCAATGCAGTAGTAGAAACAGTTCTACTCCCATTTTTTTACAGATGAACCAATGGATACAAGTAGAATTGTCGTTATTTCGTCGTAGCAGACTACTTGTATTTGCACAAATGGTGTACCGTGTATCAGAATTAGTTTTGGTCATCTCACTGATGCGATATTCCATGCGTTAGATTCTATGATTTAATTATTACATTGCGCTAACAACCACCCATGCGATATTCCATCATTAGATTCTATGATTAATTATTACATGGTACTAACAAGTAACAACTTACAGAGATTTCATTAAAAAAAAAAAATTTAAATGAATTCTTCTTTCTGGTGCTTACAGGTTCTCAGTAATCAACTCACCTGTTGAGACTCTTTCCACTGAAAATGTCATCGGTGGGATAACTGCTGACTCAACTTCAACTCTACGCAAGAAGGTTAGCATTTTTATTTTAGTTTTTAGTTTCTCTTGTCCAATTTCGTATGTTTTGCAGA
Organism: Chamaelirium japonicum; assembly: GCA_947650365.1. Classification (NCBI taxonomy): domain Eukaryota; kingdom Viridiplantae; phylum Streptophyta; class Magnoliopsida; order Liliales; family Melanthiaceae; genus Chamaelirium; species Chamaelirium japonicum. The sequence continues at coordinate 111,651,901 of OX393549.1, forward strand.
CTTAAAATTGACAAACTCTACGAGGAAATGTATGCAACGATATGGTAATTCTTCTTAGGAAAACTCTGCACTGCTAAATCTTGTTTCAAATAATCAAACGATGTCAGCCATCACTCTCTCATTATCACCATAGCTCATGCTGGTAGTTGATCAAGTTATTGCTCAATAGTAGTATATTACATTTCAATGCCCTACTGAGAAATGGAAGAAGGGGTTGAAATGGAGTTGTTATCTATGGTGTAGTATGAATGCCAGGGTAAATCCTTAGCTTTGGCTATTATCAAGTAAAATGGACTTGATTTTCAAAAGTCGATTAAAAGGAGTTTCTTAACATGCAAATTGCATTGATTAAAAGAGTTAGAATCTTGACTAATTAAGTTTGGTTTAGAGAGTGATTGTGCGTTAATACATTTGTACCCATTATGCATGACTTGGAAGAGTGTACTGATATATGGATTTAATCGATGCATATAAAACACATGATGTGGATGTGAAGAATGCAGTCTTGCATACATGGATTCTACATATATGTGTGTATGCATGCATTGATGGATAGGTGGACGCATGCATCATTGTTTTGGTATATATACGTAAATGTCATGTTTTTATGCATGCGTTCAGTCTGAGATGATGCACGTTCTTGTGGAAAGCTTTGGTGCATTAAATTGTTCAGGGATGTAAAGCCTGCATGCATGCATACTTATTGCTTGCATTGTATGAATGCATGTCTTTTCAATAGCCAGTATATTTGGTAGCACTCTACTGAGACAATAAAAACCAGTCACAAGTCTCGTTCTCGGGGTTTTTGCAAGCAAACCAAAAACTTGAGAGATTTTATATATTTTGATATTGGTGGACTTTCGTAATGAATTCACATAATAAAATTATGATTGTGATATGGATATATGAAATAGTTGATGAAAGTTGACAAATAACCTAAACACGACAACCTTCCAAAATAAAACTCTAAACATGACATAGTTTCACTTTACACAATAATTTACTATATATGCTATGTTATCAAAATAATATTTATACTAGAGTTCATGGACTTATGAACATTTAAAAATCATATAGGCAACACAGTATATATATATATATATATATATATATATATATATATATATATATATATATATATATATATATATATATATATATATATAGAGAGAGAGAGAGAGAGAGAGAGAGAGAGAGAGAAAGAGAGAGAGAGAGGAATGGGATGCTGCCTATCAAAGCAGCGTTTTTGCTGCTTTGAGACATTGTTTGACCATCCTAGAAGTTTTGGAATTTGATAAAATTTGGTGAGGGTGTTGTCTAGGGTAAGATGATCATCCTTACAAATTTTCATCAAATTCAAAAACTTCTAAGAGGGTCAAATGTTAGATACCCTCGCACCTCACAAAACCGGCTTGTAAGGGGAGGCCCACAGGGGGTATATTAAGCGGGTGATGGGTGCCTCCCTTACCGATGTGGGACTATCCGTTAACACTCCCCCTCACGCGGAGCACGCGTGGCAAGGATCCTCCCATGCGGAGCACGCATGGCAAGGCACGATCGGTGGGGAGCACCCGGAGCAGGAGCAGGAGACAGGCTAGCTCTGATACCATGTTAGATAACTATCCGTTAACACTCCCCCTCACGCGGAGCACGCGTGGCAAGGATCCTCCCATGCGGAGCACGCATGGCAAGGCACGATCGGTGGGGAGCACCCGGAGCAGGAGCAGGAGACAGGCTAGCTCTGATACCATGTTAGAAACCCTCGCACCTCACAAAACCGGCTTGTAAGGGGAGGTCCACAGGGGGTATATTAAGCGGGTGATGGGTGCCTCCTTTACCGATGTGGGACTATCCGTTAACACTCCCCCTCACGCGGAGCACGCGTGGCAATGATCCTCCCATGCGGAGCACGCATGGCAAGGCACGATCGGTGGGGAGCACCCGGAGCAGGAGCAGGAGACAGGCTAGCTCTGATACCATGTTAGAAACCCTCGCACCTCGCAAAACTGGCTTGTAAGGGGAGGTCCACAGGGGGTATATTAAGCTGGTGATGGGTGCCTCCCTTACCGATGTGGGACTATCCGTTAACACTCCCCCTCACGCGGAGCACGTGTGGCAAGGATCCTCCCATGCGGAGCACGCATGGCAAGGCACGATCGGTGGGGAGCACCCGGAGCAGGAGCAGGAGACAGGCTAGCTCTGATACCATGTTAGAAACCCTCGCACCTCACAAAACCGGCTTGTAAGGGGAGGTCCACAGGGGGTAAATTTGATGAAAATTTGTGAGGATGATCATCTTACCCTAGACAACACCCTCACCAAATTTCAGCAAATTTTGACCCAGCAATAACCCAGCACCCTTTGATGCACCTAGAGATTTTAGAATGGGCTGATTTTTTGTAGGCAAGTTGTCTATGATATGTTGATCATCCTCACAAAAAATCAGCCAATTCTAAAACCTCTAGGTACATCAAATGCACTCTTCAAATCAACGGTTTTTTACTGTGAATTTTAACCGTTGATTTGAAAAGCACATTTGATGCACTTAGAGGTTTTAGAATGGGCTGATTTTTTGTGAGGATGATCAACATACCATAGACAACATGCCTACAAAAAATCAGCCCATTCTAAAACCTCTAGGTACATCAAAGGGTGCTGGGTTATTTGCTGGGTCAAAATTTGATGGGTCATCCGATCCTGACCCATATATATATATATATATATATATATATATATATATATATATATATATATATATATATATATAGAGAGAGAGAGAGAGAGAGAGAGAGAGAGAGAGAGAGAAATGCTATAATGCGGTAAGTGCGGCACCTCAACGCAGCCGTCTGATGCACCGCTACGTGCATGCGATGTGTGCATCAGATGGCTGCGATGCGGTGCCGCACGTACCGCATGCCGCAGCATAGCATGCCCCTATATATATATATATATATATATATATATATATATATATATATATATATATATATATATATATATATATATATATAGGGTAGCGATCCAGTGAGATATGAGATAACTTTGAGAAACCTATCTAGAGGTTTTAGAATTTGATGAAAATTGGTGGGCATGCTCTCTATGGCAAGTTGATCATCCTCACAAAAAATCATCAAATTCTAAAACTTCTAAGGGCATCAAATGTTAGAAGATTTATCGACCGTCCATTAAAACCAATAATTTGAATTGTGTATTTGATGCCTCTATAGGTTTTAGAATTTGATGATTTTTTGTGAGGATGATCAACTTGCCATAGAGAGCATGCTCACCAATTTTCATCAAATTCTAAAACCTCTAGATAGGTTTCTCAAAGTTATCTCATAGAAGAGTTATCTCACTGGATCGTTACACACACACACACACACACACAAATTAATGGTTAAAATGGATAGCTGATAAAACTTCTAACATTTGACAGCTCGAGAAGCTTTGAAATATGTTGATTTTTGATGAATGTGCTATCTATGGTTAGGTGATCAACCTCACCAGATATCAGCAAATTATGAAACTTATATGTATGTGAAAGACCGTAAGTCATATGAGTGTAACATATATAAAGGTGGGTGGGTGTGTGTGTGTGTGTGTGTGTGTGTGTGTGTGTGTGTGTGAGAGAGAGAGAGAGAGAGAAAGAGAGAGAGAGAGAGAGAGAGAGAGAGAGAGAGAGAGGTCTCAATGTTTTAAAAATCTTGGAAAAATTTGTGGAGATTTTCAAAATGAAATGAAGAGATTTGTGAATATGAATAAAACTTTAAGATGTGGTTTTAATTTTAAATTTTTGTTCTTTGGTGGCAAGACAGTTGCAGTCTAGAATGGTCCTCGAATTGGATTTTTTTTTATATAGTATGCTATTTAGTTAAGGATGATGGACATTGATACAGTAAAAAAGCCCACATGCTTTTCAGTATGATCTGACTAAAGGTCTCAAGCTATCTTGTGTGTTCTTACAGGGAGATTCAGGCCGAAGTGGTGATGTTTTTGGTGAATTTTCCGACACCTTTATGGATTGGGTTGCTCATGGATTGACCATCTCCCATTGACAACGATCCTGAAAGTATTCAGATCGGCCATGCTTTCGCACCGTCTGGCACCAGCTCCATGGGATGCTCCAGCTCTATGAAGAGCTTCGGCCAGATGAAAGAGCGGCAATCGGGGTTCAAGGGGCGGGGAGAGACATGAACGAGAGATAATGAGGATTCGATGGTACGATAACACCGTTCTACTGGACCACCACATTCAATTAATGCACAAGCTCTGCTACGTTAATATACATGTCAATGGATATCGGTAAAATAGATACAATTTTTTTTGGACCTCAGCTCAGCTCAGCTCCATCATTGAATTGTAGAATACTCTTTCGTGTAAATATCAGCTACAGCCATTCCTCAGCAGTACCATGAATTACGATAGCAAGATCGAGTCCATGGCAGCAACACTGCTCAAGCCCTTTGGTCTCGATGAGCTCCGAAAATCTCTCATCACCCTGCACCAGTTGTGCAAACTTCTCGAGCTCCCCCTCGACATCCCCACGTCGATGCAGGTCTTCAACTGGGCTGGCTCCCAGAAGGGCTACTCCCATTCTCTCGACCTATTCATCGGGATCATGAAGTGGTACGGGAAAGCGGGCTTACCTGGCGCTGCAGTTCAGGTGCTCGATGAAATGGCCCAGGTGCTTGGCTGCAATCCGACCTTCAGATCGTATGAAGTGGTACAAGCTTATCATTTGATTTGGCCTGTCAATGGGTCGGATTCGGATCAGATTAGGGAAGATCTGAATATAGGCCAAATATCTTGGACTAAAATACTAATACCAAACCCGAAGTTTTCGGATTCAGAACGGATCCGGTTCAGCATGATGTGGTCCATTGGCAGGTCAAGAAGATCAAAACAATAGAAACTATCAAATGTAAAACTCGCAACTTCAAAATTTAGAAACACTGATTAGTTTGGGCCAATGGATTTCGCGATTCATAGATAGCTGGGTTGGGCATTGTACAGGCTATGGTATATATTATAAAAGCTAAGTAAATATGCCGGATCAGATCAGATCATTTTTAATTGAATCTCAGACCATAAAACTTAAACCAAATCTCCTAAAATACCGGTTGGCATGTACTAACAGTGGCGACCGAAGATGGTGGTGGTTGCAGCAGCATTAGTGGTGGTGCCGGCTGTAAGTAATGGACATCAGTGGCGGTGGCAGGCAACAGTGCTCGTGGAAGTGGCAGCAAGGCAATGGTGGTAATGGCGGTCAGAGGTGGTCGCGACAGTTATTATTGGGACACAGGTGAGGGGATAATATGGTAAGTTAATTTGGAATGAGAATCGTTATCTTTGTCGTTCCTTCGGAACGGAATGATATTACCAATTCTATTACCTCAGTCAGCCAAACACATTTTATTTCAGGAATCCAAAGGTTACAAATTTCTCCAAAAGTCTTGAGTCTTCAGTATCATACTAGCCAACAATAGAACTACATATCACCAGCTGCTTTAGCAGTGCATTTCGGAAGGCCAACAGCTATGGTAGCACAGATAGCTAGAAATTAAGCATTACAACAACATAATCAACAGAGATGCCAAGTGTTAAACATAAACCACTGACAATCACTATAAGACCCAAATCACAGGAGGCTAAACAGGGCATACTCTGCTTCAATGGAAGAGCCCTACTCGATGATCTCCTGTAAGCCGACGGATCAAAAAATTTTGGGCACAAGCTATCAACGGCATACCCATCAGATCAAACATGGAGATTCTCTCGATGCGTCTCAAAACCCCCGTTCAATTTCAACCATCCCCCGCCCACCTAAATCTTCTTAGTTGAGCGAAACTGATTACATATACTTTTTCAATCTCAAACAACACGAAGCTTAGAATACATCGCCGCCCTAGGTGTAGTCCCCCTTTCCGAAAGGGAATAACAAAGTTGTCCGCCAAAAGAGCAAGATTTTTTGATCTAGAGTTGGAAGCAAGGGCACAACACGGGTATAAAGAGGAACCAAGGTAGTGCCGCTGCCGCCATCCCAAAGGCCAACAAACCTCCAAGGAAAATTTAGAAAATAACGGATAAGAGAACAAAAATTTCAAACCCCCTACCTTCGTAAGAGAAACAAGCCTATTAGAGCTGCAAGCAGTGAAAATAATATATAGCTCAAACTTAGAAGGCAATGGGAGGCAATTAAGGAATCACCGCACGCAATGAGATTAACATCAGAATGCCATAAGCCGTTGTGATTGGCAACTAAAACTTCCACCATATTGTCTAACTAGTACTAATCCCGTGCAATGCACAGACAGCTATGATGCCCGATGGATGCATTGAATCCCGCTTCTCAGTTTGTTGAGAGATAGGAAATAAGGGGAATGGGCTTTATCATTAAGGAAGAGAGAGGAAATAAGGGGAATGGGCTTTATCATTGAGAGAGAGAGAGAGAGAGAGAGAGAGAGAGGAAATAAGGGGAATGGGCTTTATCATTGACAGACAGAGAGAGAGAGAGAGAGAGAGAGAGAGAGAGAGAGAGAGAGAGAGAGAGAGAGAGAGAGAGGAAATAAGGGGAATGGGCTTTATCATTGAGAGAGAGAGAGAGAGAGAGAGAGAGATGAACAAGGTTCATTAAAAAACCTATTAAAAAAGAGAGACAGCTTGTGGGAAATGGTAAGGCAGACACGTGGCTACTTAGGCCTCGGCTTTACAAGTATTTACAGATATGTGGGCGGAACGTTGGTACTAACGACATAACTTAAAATCTGCGACTCCAAAGTCGAGTGCCGAGCATATTATCCATACCTCCGGAACGATATCAAAATTGTATAGAAAGACCAGAAAGAGCCATCTTGAACACGAACTCATTTTCAAAGCACAATTAAATGATTCAAAGATAACCAACAACAAAGTCTGGTCAAGAGAGGTAATTCTCATCGATAGCCTGAAAGCCTGTTGACGATGGATACATCCTACCAATATAGTTGAGTGAACAAATGGGTACGAAAAGAAAATTAAACATGCATATCAAGAGCCTGAAACAATGGTTAGAGAGAACGGTTAAAGAGTCGGGGAAATATGAAGTCCTCAGCAGTAGTTAAAGACTGCAAGAAAAAGCATCAACCAAGCAACACAGAAACCAAAGGTTCGAGGATTCAGCAAAGATATTAATCAACATGGAAAGAGAATATTGTCAGAAACATGTAGGCAGTTGACTCATGATCCTGAACAGAACCCAGAAGGAAGAATCGGAAGGTTCCAAAAGGGTCAGAAGCCCCAATTCCTGCTGAGAAGGACCTAGGAACTAAAGAGAGAACCTCTAGAAATGAGAGCACCATGATACGGAAATTGAAGACCCCATTCTGGTGCTTAAAAGCACATCTTATGCCTTAGGTTGACATAATAAATGCTTGGATCAAGCTCTCCGCGGTGCGCTTCTGATCAGGGGTGCCAGAAATCTGGGCGACACGCTCAGAACAGGATGTTTTCGAATCAACAATCTCCACGGAAGCTCCAGAGATCTGCAGTAGTGCCAGCACATAAAATCTCATTCAGAATAAATATCACGATATTCACTTGGGAATATAACCAGGACTAACAAGAAACAAGATACAAGCAGTGTAGAAGACGCTAGCATTAGAAGAAGTTGCAAGAGCTAGAAATGTAGCTTAGTAAGCAGATTAGTAGCTTGACACCGAAATTCCAGCTTCAAAGTAAAACCAGCAATAACCAGCCCACAAATGAATGACACATTGAAAAGAAAAAAACATACATGGTTATGTTTTAAGGCATCTCAACCCCCACAGTTTTTCTCGTTATGCAAAACAAATTTCACCACCCTCCAATCCTTCTTAATCACTAGTCTTTTTATGATAAGAAGAATTGTATTTGGGTTCCCGCCCATACTTGTTTCTGAGTATTAGGAGTTATTTACAAGTAGACTCCTAGTGACCTTTACCGGCTGATAATGTGCATGTTCTCCACTTCTTCGGGAACACATGCTTCTCTATCGTTACTGGATAGCTAGTGCGTGATCTTTGGGGCCCACTACGCGAGTATGGGTGTCATTTCTATATTATACGTAACCCTTCCTTCTATGAGAGGTGTACGTTGCGTTGTGTCGTCCATCAAGCCTTGCCCTGGGTATTTACAATGCCCGAGAATTCAGGTTAAATTGACATGTTCTTTTGCCCATCAAATCAAAAGTTGACAAATTTCCTATGAAATGACCGAAATGTATTTTTTTAGTATACGACATAGAAATCGTATGAAATGCTTGCAGTACCAAATTTCTACTCGACATCACAAAATATCAGTCGAAATGACCAATATTTGAATGAAATCTGGCACTGCCTCTCTCCCCCCCTCCCCCCATTTCACTGAATTCCCTCCCCCTATTTCACTGAATTTTCTTTTTTAGTAAGATTACCTATTTCAACTTTTACCTCCGTTCTAGATTTCTTTTATAATAGACCGGTATTCAACCAACATTTGGTCGAAATCGATCAAAATTAATTGAAATTTGAAATTTTTCTACCGAAACCTTTCCATAAAATATATAAAATTGTCCCAAGACATTTGATTGAAATTTGACAAATTCCCCTTTTTCCAATCTAAATTGGCATTGAACTCGACATTTAAAACCATGCTTTAGCCAATTGAACGGTGGGAATTGGAAACACCGAGCGAAGCAATACCCAGATTTTACCCACGCCTTACAACTCTCACGAGGGGCCCCTTGTGAGGGTTGGGTATCAGGGTGTCTTCATTCCATCGGTTCGCCCTTTGTTCGTTGTGGCTGGTCCTCTCCTTTCCATCACTTTTGATCAAGAATCTGACCATCGACAACAACAATTGCAGCGATAGGGCTCCTACCATCATAATCGTGCTCCCAATCCCCTACTACAGGTGTTCCCACGCTATTCATCATTTTCATCGCCGAGATCAAGTAAATCTCTAGGGTTTTATGTTTTTTTATGTTTATACCCAATAATGAGATCAAAGATTTTATGTTGCCTAGATCTTAACATCTCAGCTTGGTGACTGTGGGAGTTTATATACAGAGCAGATGAGTGCTTTGGTTTGACCCTTTAAACAACAAGTAGGAGAAGCCGTTGTAACTGTCTTCTGGCTTGCCTCATTCTCTTGACAAACACTTCCATTTGACCCAGTTAATTTTCTATCAACCTCCTTTTACCTCATTATTCATGTATGCGGATTTATTTTCATGCTTTGGTAAAGTTTCAGGCCAACGTCAAATTTTGCTTCTACACCAATAATCTCTCTTTGTGTGATTTTTTGAAAAAAAAAATCATCTACTTGTTCAGGTTCAGTTTTATAATAATTCCTCATCATTTCCTAAGTCGAAAAGAACCCTAAAATTTGATTTAATACTACACCGCTCATATTACAAAGAACGACTTTTGAATGCTCAAGAATTGAACGCCCGAGTCAACTCTCGGGAGTTGCCTTCCGAGAAAAGAAAATGACAAAGCATAAATGCAAGGGGAAAAAAAGGAGAGGAATAGCCTCTTTTATAGTTGTCGGTCTAATTGCTTTCAAATCTGATTTGGAGCCATAAAACTCATTCTAAGCCCAAAATGAGTTCCAAACCATAATCTATCAAAAGCCCAAACACAATCCTTCCCTTTACCTATCCATAAACCATTACCCCACCTATATTTCCCCAGCCTTTTGCACCTTTTACGCTCGGACAAACAAGTCCCGCACCACTATATAACATTCACAACCCAACTCCTCAAAAAACTTCAGGTGATGCCAATTGTGCAAGCCCAACACAGCAAGACAATCGGATCCATTTAGTAAATTTGTTATTGGTTACTTATATTTAATTAGATTATATTCATTAGAAACTTAACTGTGTGATGTTCCCTACAATGTAGGGCGTGTACCGTGTGTCGTGTCCCAAACTGATAGTCTAATGGGGTACCCCGAAGGCTCTAAGGTAAAGTACTTATTTTGTCTTGTTTCTATACTGAGTTTATTGGAATTGTGGATGAACTGCATACTAATATCATAGCTGATTTACTTAATGGATAACATAATTCTTAGCAACATTGCATGACCATAGCATTATTGTTGCATTGGCCTCGGACTAGACTCTAGGGTTCCATCATATTTGCATACAAAACTAAGTAAATTTCATATCCAGCATCAATCAAATTGTAATATACATGATTATTGCAGCATCTTGCAGCTATGAACCGAAATGGGGCAACTAAATACCATACAACTGCAATGGAACTTGTTACCAGGTCATTGACTAAGGAATAAGGTTTACACTGTCCAACACCCCAGAGGGACTCTGTGGTATACAGAAAGAAAATTGCCATATCATCCTCATCATAAACATCTACGCTTCTATCACATCATGGAGCCAGCTATGGAGCTCAACTTAATATGCAAAGAAATAAAGTAAAATCGAGCATATAAAAGAATTTAAAGAAAAGATGAAAAACAAAGTTCCAGAAAATATTGAGAAAACTTTTACTGACTGTCAATTTAACCTTGGCATCCAATAGAGGCAATAGAGTAAAAGAAATTAGAGGAAATGGGTGTTAGGTCCCATACAACAGATCCGGTTAATGAACAAGACACTCATAAGATTCTGCTAACAGGTCCAAAATTTAATTTTTAAACCCGAAATTGCCCCCTCCCCCCCTTCTCCCCTATCCCTCTTCTCTCTCGAGTAGCCGGTGACAGCAGTGGCACAGCAAGCAGAAAGCGGAGGCGGGCATCGGCGGTGCGAGTCGCAGCTGCTCGCCGCTACCAAGCAGAGACGAGAGGCGGCGGTGGCGAGTGAGTTGGGTTTGGTTCGAATTAGGTTTATGATTAGATCTAGAACTCTAGGGTTCATCCCCATGGCCGATAGATCTTAGGTTTTAGGATTCCGATTAGGTTTAGGATTTGGTCTAGGGTTCATCTCATAGCTAGTAGATCTTCGGTTTTAGGATTAGGTTAGTTTAGAGGTGAGTGACATGCAAATAAAAATTTGAAGTAAATGGAGGGGCATTTTCATTCTTTGTCCTTAGGCTTAAACGGAACTCATGTTTTGGACTGTTCACTAAGTCCCCCAAGAAATTAAGCAAAAGCCTATCCAAACTACAGCACCTCAACCACGATGTTCAGATATAAATATGTCAATTATGGACTACAAATAATGCATAATACATTCATCATAATGGTGAAAAAAAATTCATCTATGTCTCAAAATAAATGCACACTACAAATAACAAATATCAATTACCGACAACATAAAAAAATTTAAATAATAAAAGTCATGAGAACAGTGGCCCTATAAGTATGCTTACGGCTCAAGGATAACATATTCAGACCCACCTTCCGGATGTTTGCAAGGTTTGCTCCACCTTTACCAATAACTTTACCCATAGCATGCGAAGGTATCGGCATCTCTGTGAAAGCCAATCTGCGAGAACAAAAAAGGTCAAAAGTGGTGTATTGTTAAATCTGTGTGTTGTCGAATATTTATGTCCACTTAAATAGGTTAAAGCAGCTATTTATTTACATGGTTCGACTTAAGATGTTCTATTTAGACAAGTGTCGAGAGTCGGATTCATCAGAGCACAAAATCTTAGGATATGGCATTCAGTGTGCAGCCCAAAATTGGTGCAACTAACATAAACATATATGCCACACTATATTTATTTTAAAAAAAAAGACATTGAGTATAAGAAGCTTGTATATACCCTTTAGTGATGAATACAATCCTACTAGTGAGTTGTGCTCTCTAACATAGCAACTGGTCAAGAGAAAATTTAAGAGGATGTGGGAGTAGATATATCATTTCAATTAGAATTTTGAAAGGCAGGAAAGTCCCAAGCCTACCAACCCAAAGGGTGAAGTTGTGTCTACATAATTGAAACGGTACTCCGACATTGTCGGCTGCTGGAATGAAGATCAAATCTAGATCTTTGTATGAGTGACTATTGGTACACTCAACCGCACAAAGGTCAACCATTGTGGACTGTGCATTGTGGGTTTGAGAAGAAAAATTAAAGCAGGGAGGGATGAAGCTCTATGAACATTCTCCTAAGGATCCCACCCTCTTTTCACCGGAATAAAGATATTCTAAAAATGTTTAGATTGCATATAAGTTCCAGATCAGATGATTCAGGTGTTGTACTTTTCCTTTTTCTTTTTCTCCTCAAAACATTAGGAAGTTTTCAAGATTGCTGACAATTTCCAAGTCACGATTTTAAGTGTTCTATCTCCGCATCATGTTCTTTTTTTATTTACTTTTTTCATTCTTATTTAATCTCGAAGGGTTTTTATTTACAAAATGTATAAGGAGTAAGGACTTCAGAGATTTCGGACACTTTTTCCTGATTTAATATATTCAATTGTGGTTCCCAAAATTCTAGGTGGTGACGCCTTACAAAGGAATATCCATGGAATTTCGGTTTGCCTCAAATCTGTCTGTTGGCTTGGGCTTCCGTGGTGTGTGTCGATCACATCTTACACCCGCGCCAGTAGCATGCTAACCTGTGTACTGAGGTAAAATGCCAAATCAAAGTATCATAGGCAGCAGAGTTATAACATGCAAAGACTTAGCCTCGTATGGGTTTTATGGTAGAGGTGCACAAGTTTGATTTTGGTAAATATTTTGGGGTTACAAAGGGGGTGCTTGGCATCGTTCCGGACCCATCCGTTTCTATCCACAGTTCCATATTTCAAAATCAATGGATACTATTTGTTCCAGTGGAATGAAGGACTTCGGAATGATAATTTTTCACTCCGTCCGTTTCTATGCTAACTGGAACGTTGAACCATCAGATTACATTGGAAATAGGAGTTGACGGGATTACCCTCTTTTGCATGAGGCTTAAGTGGAACAGCAATTCTTCATGCCAAACGCCCCCTAAACTTAATCGCCGTTTGGCATGAAACAATTGTACTATGAAGTATACTGATACATTTGGAGGTTGTAATATCTGAAAAGGCACCACTTAAATTCAAAAAGACTGGTATGACAAATTTCACAAACTTTTATGCCACATATTGGACCATGGGATATTTGATTTTTAATTAATTTTATTATACTAGCTCAAATTTTACTTCAAACCAAACGATTTTAGTGGATTTACTTCACTTCAGTATATATTCTACACATCAAAATCATACCTCAAGTTCTACTTTAAACTGGATTTACTTCTGACCAAACAGTGATATATCTTATTTGGCAGAATGCAGATTGGGTTCTGAATAAACAGAATGCAGGGGAAATATCAGGTCCATGATCCTAGAAAGGATATAGCATATAGAAAAAACATACCCTCCATAAGCATTCGATGAATACTGTCCATAAGCATCCTCTCCAGCCTTTACAGTATGCAAAAAACATGAAAACAAGACTTAACACAAAGAAATTCGGCAAATCAAGCATAGAGAACATTTAACAAACACGGAAAGGAAATTATATGCGGCTCCGTAAGTTACCTGCATGGAGTTGTATCCGTATAGACCGGAACCAGTGAGTATTCCCTGTCTGCTTCCAATCTCGGTCCTCTGATCATAACCCACAGGAGCAACTGGTGGAACGCTTGGAAGTGCAGGAGGAACGGATATACTAGCAGGATACAGGGGTTCAGCTGGAGGTACATTCTGACCTCCATCCCTATCTCTCAAAACATATTCTCTAAACCTTAAGATAATCTGAACAAGTGCGATACGCAGATTATTTACCTCACCAGACACCTGCGAACAAGACAAAGGAAGAGAAAGACGAAGAAGCTCACACATTACATGCCATTCCAAAGCAAATGTGAAGTGAAAGCACTCGTAAAATTGATGGGCAGACCTCCACAAGTTCATCGTTGGAAGAGGCACATTTCGGTTTTTCACCTTTTGAGATGCGAATATCAGTCTTAGTCGTCTTCCGTATTTCATTTATAATCGAGCCACTCTTGCCAATAAGACAACCAATGACCTTCGAGGGAACAAGAAGGCGGATACTAACAGTCTCATCATCCTCATCGTTAATCTTATCTTGCAGTAGCAAAACAGCGTCAATTGCAGCAGACTTCAGATCATCGGTAGACTGCGCATGCGGAACAACCATCACACCCAAGTAAAACAATTATAACATGAATAACCCCACAAGACACAAAAGAATGGGCCTTACCTCTGTAGAAGTCACACTGACAAGACACTCCTCGCTTTCATCCTTTGTATCATCGACATCAACCCGTGCACCGCTTTCTTGCCTTATACCTTTAATCGCACTCCCCCCCTTACCAATAACCCGCCCAATCTTGTCTGATGGACATAAAACACGCACTACTAAATCTTCTGAACGTGAGGGGCCAGAAAAAGGATCAACGACAGGGAGGGCAGATGGAAAGACTGGCCATGCATGAGCAGATTCAGGATATCCAGGAAATCCAGGCACATTTGATGTTGCACCTGCACTGGTAGGAACTGACCTATGAGGGGGGATGATAGTGTCTACACCGGGATAGAAGTTACCACCGGGATAAATTGGGGCATCAGAAGGAAAAATAATGTTGTGTGAAAGCTCTGGAATAGTAGTGTCAAGGGATATCTCTTCTTTTGAAGAGAACTTGTACATGATAGCAGAGACAGAAAATAGTGCTTTCTTGACCGCTTCAGCATCACCAGTTATCTGGGAAGGTATATAATGAACAAGGGATAAGGCAAACAGGAAATAGGAACGTAAGAAAGAATAGAATCAATAAAATAGCATGATAGAAGGCCCTACTATGATAGAATGAAATAGGGATTCAAATAAGAATACAATCAGAAATATGGTACACAAGGACACGGTCCACAGGAACATTTTTCACACCAAATTGGCACATAAGAACGAATAGATAATCAGATATGATGATCAAGGTAGGCTGCCCAAATCCCTTAAACCAATGTTTGATGTGTCAGTGGCTCGTTAAGCTGATTTTGACAGGCAATGCGGACGTTTCTATTGAAGCAGTGCACTAGACTAGCACAAAACTATCAGGAGATAATTCAATATATAAGTCCTACATGAAATAAGTTGAGATTATGGCTTATCCCATAGACCACACAGAAAGTGAATTTGTGAATTAAAACAAGTAACAACAAGTGAATTCTTTGTGTGTGTATATATATATAAATATAAATATATATATATATACATATATATATATATATATATATATATATGCAAAGAACATATCAGGGCACGACACTGAACCTCTAACTGATCGTAAAACATAAACCACCGTTAACTTAAATCAGATCATGAAATGAATTTCAGATTTCATTGATCAGGATTGGATCATGCCATGAGGAGTTACCAGAACAAAGTTGTCAAAGCTCATTGCACAGGAATGAGTAGCATCGGAGTTGTCCTTTTTGTTAACTCTAATGTTTGCATTGGTTTTGGCTCTCAATTGCTTGATGATCGTACCCGATTTGCCAATGATATTTGCAGTTTGGCTAGCCGGGACAAGAATTTCTGCCTCCTCCATGTGGTTCTTGTCAGATTCTTCCGCATTGGCCAGCGCATTCATGATCGCAGCGTGCACCTTCAGTAGAGCATCCTGGGCAGGGCAAAGAGGCTCAATATCGTCCACATCAACATCCATAGGGTCAATGTCCTTGTCTTCTTTGTCCCTAACGTAACAGTATATGGTTATAACCCTCTTGTTCGCATTAGGAAAAGGATCAACCACCTTGATCTTAGCTTGTGTCTCTTGTCTCAGGGAATTAATCACTTTACCGCCCTTACCAATCACACTTCCAATAACACCACCCGGACAGAGTATGCGATAAACAACCAATTCACCTCCGCCAGAATTCTCTTTCTCCCCAGTTCTCTTCTTCTGGTTTTTCCCTTCGTTGCCATGCTGACGAGAACGCTTCCCAATCTCACCCATGTTTGAAAGGCAAACTGAATACTCACCTGCTGGTGCACATAGGAGAATGGTAACACATGTAACTATGTAAGCCAATTATATATGAGTTTTAATAGGAGAATGCTAGAAAATAAAGGCCTGATTGTAGTTATTTGGATTTTTTGCGTGCAAGCAACCATATTTATGAGTAAAGAACGCAGCATGTAACAAAAGAAGCAAATTACAAGAACCCAATATCAAAATCCCCAGAAGGAAATGAATTCGGATGTAATTATGTTTACAAATATATTTCACTTAATGTAATTCTAAGATTCGATGAGGAGTCACCGTGTAAGCAAGAAAACCATCACTGGGTATCCAAAAGATCATTCAGGACTCAATGAGTGCGCCTCCCTCAACCACTAATCTAAGGCCCTAAGAGTTTTTTTTTAAATGGCATTACTTAAAAAAAAAATAAGATCATAAAGCATTTTCAAAAGTAGCCCTCTGACAGCCACGTGGTGAAGAGGTATCGCACTCCACCACATCAATTGTCATCTTTTATCCCTCGTGTCCAGTGAACCCTGTACTGCGGGCACTGGCTTTTTATTGGGCCGTGATTAAGGTTGCGATCAAGGCTACGTATATGAAAGCCAGCATCCCAAATGCCGCCATTCATATAATACATAGATGATTGATGAAACTAGTGTTTTTCTATCTACACACACAAATGTCAGCATCCCAATTGTTACATTTCCTTCATATATGAAGATTGGCGTTTAAGACGCCGACCTATGTATAAGTCAAATTATATTCCCGGTCTTAAAAATACACATCGGACTTTAAAAAAAATACATGAAACCTCATTACGAAACCAGGTAATCCAAATACTAGATTCACTGGACATGAGAATAAATAAAATGACCACATGGCAGTCAAGAGGGCCACTTTTGAAAACACTTTCTGACCTGTGCAATTTAAATATTTTTTTAAGGGTAAATTACACTTTGCCCCCTGAAGTTGAGCTCAAAAACACTTAACCCCCCTATAATTAAAAAACTACATTGTGCCCCTCTTCAATTCAGTTTTGATCAGATAAAAATTACCAAATTAAGAAATTGAGTAGTTGGTATTGTGCTGACATTTCAAACTTTATGGTGCGATTTGGAACAAAATAATCTACAAGGGGGGTTAAGTGTTTTTTGACCAAAACTTCAGAGGGGGGGGGGAGCGCAAAGTGTAATTTACCTTTTTTAAAACTAGTGATATTTAGAAAAAGAAATCAAAACCTCTACTAAAGAATACATAAAAATTCAATAAATCTAAAAGAAATTATCACATGACAAACAGAATGCTCAAGAGAAATAATCAAGAATAGGGCAATAGTGATTCAACCAATACCCCATATGGACTTAACAAAAAACCATCCGAGGAAAGCAAGATGATTACACAAACAGAACCCAAAGGACGAATTGGGCCATCATCATAACAACTACTCAATGCAATAAGCTATCACCCATTTGTAGAGAGAGAGCTCAGACTAACATGAAGCAGGAAAATAGCTAATAGCACAATTACATGGGAAGAAACCATCTTTGAAGAAAAAAAATAGCTTCTTTAAAGTAAAGAGCAGAGAATTGGACGACAGGGGATGCTATGAGAACTTTCAGACGAAGAGCAATGAAGAACGAGGTGGAGGAAAGGCTGCTCCATCCGATGAACCAAACACAAAGATTCGCAGAATCCTAATGAGGCAGAAAAACCCTAGCTCTGAGGACGAAGAAGAAGAAGCCCCGCTGGGAGAAAGAAAAACCCTAAACCCTTTTCAAGATGAGATCATAGGAGGAGGAGGCGTACCTTGGGAGTAGAAAGAGAGGCGCGAGCAAAACCCTAACCAGAGAGAGAGAGAGATGAGAAGCGGGTAACGGCGGCCCTCGATCAGGTTGTTACTTGTATATAGGGTTGTGGGTTTGGGACCGTTTGCGAGAGGTCCAGGATTCGATTTCCTGCATCTCGCCATTTATGCATGGTTTTTTTTTTGGTGTTATTAGCCAAGGATTTTTTAGGGGGGTTATTAGCGTAATATCCCTCTAATCAACCCCACATTACGATAAACCTAACAAAACTTTTCATTTGAGCTCCAGCCCCTCTAACCAACCCTACATTAGGATAAACCCAGTGAAGCTTTTCATTTGAACTCCAGTCCCTCTAACCAACCCAGCATTGTGATAAACCCTTCCCTTTTTTTTATTCCCAAAACCACCCTCAGCCCCTCTCCTCTCCCGATCGACCATGGCAGCTGGATCGCCTAGTCCGGTGGAGGCGGAGGTGACTGCGAACGATAGGGGCGGAGGCCACACGCGGTGAAGGAGGCGGCACGACTACGACTTAGGGGGCCACGAGCAGCGAGCGGTGGAGGCGGTGGGCGCGAGCGGCGGCAGCGATGGTTGCGGTTGGTTTAGGTTGGGATTTCTAGGTCTAGGGGGTTCATCCCATGGCCTGCAGATCTCAAATTCGATTGGGGGGGGGAGGGGGGGGGGGGGGGGGGTCAGTTCATCCCATGGCCTGCAGATCTCAGATTCGATTGGGGGGGGGGGGGGGAGGGGGGGGGGTCAGTTAGGTCCAACAAAGGGGGTTCGGTTAGGTCCGATGCTGGCGACGGCGGCGGTAGATGAGTGACAACATACCTAAATTCAAAGGAAGACGAGGGGCATTTTCGTCTAGGTTGTCAGGACTGCAGCTCTAAGTGATCTGTTAAAAAGGACTTCATGCTAATTCCCCCCATTTTTTTCTTTTTAAAATATATTCTAACATCATTAAAAAACATAGAGGGTTTGTTTTTTGCTTTTTGACAGAAAGTCATTTTGATGGGAAAACTACAATTGTGATTGGTTGTTGAGAAAGTTTTGCAGAATAAAGTATTTGTTAGTAATTAAAATATATATATAGGCAAAGAAAAGAGCTTTTCTTGCTATTGTTTGGTTGTCCGGAAAAAAAAGTGAAAACTAGAGTTTTATTCTCATTTCTTGTGCTTCCTCATGTCTTTGGTAGAAATAAATAATTATGATCATTTGATGAAAACTGATTTCTATGAGGAGCATTTTCTTCTGGATTGGGACCATACTTTTGAAGGATCGAGCGCATGCAACAGATGGGCGGTAGGCCCATGTTACGAAAAAACTATTAATAATTTTGACAAAATTATGGTCCTGCTAGCATCTATTCGATTATGAAAACTATCGTTCAAGTAAATTAAAGCGTGTGCATACAACTTATGGTTATTGGAGTTTATCTCACGGGACTTACATCGTCCATGGAAAAGATCCGTTGTTAGATGAAGATGATGAATATGGTTGAGCTTGAAGATCACCTCAAGTTACCTATGTACCCTTTTGTACAAGGGATCAAGCCTCCGTAGTTCATTTGTGAGAATCTCATTCTTCATCTCGATTCAGTTGAAGACGCTTGAAAAAGACAAAGATCACGAACTAGATGTGTGTGGAAGACGAAAGACAAGAGAGCCAAAGATTCCTTCATTCTCTTTCTTCTTCTTCTTCTTCTTCTTCTTCTTCTTCTTCTCTCTTCCTCTATTTCTCTTTCCTGGTCATGACACCCTCTCTCCCTTGGACGTGCAAGCCTTCCTTAGGGCCGGTCAATATCATTTTAAAGACTCAAGGTGGCCGACTCCTAGTAGGTTTTCATGTGGGATGGGTTTGCTGGCTCCTTTAGAGCTTATCCTTTCCTTGCTTCTAAAAGTCTCATTGATGACTCCTTGCATTAGGACTTCTCATGACCGGCTGAAATAGGGTCCTATTGGACTCTAAATTTTGCATAAAGTTTCATATTAGGATTAGGTCTTATGGAGAAGTGGTTCATCATCTCATGATGAGTCATTCCATAAAAAAGGATCATCGTATAATTATGCGATTATTCATCATTACCCTCTCATAATTAATAGGACATTAGTAATCATAGTTCGACTAGGGTTCTATTAAAGAGATAATTAATTCGTTATTTTTCATTATGGATTCATACGACGACTCCCTATTAAAAATGGACTGTTTGCTTAATCCAATAGGGTAACGACTAGAGAGGAAAGTGAGTCATACTCCTACTATGACACCTATGGCTCCTCCAATATTTTAGGAAACCCATCTTGGTCAATTATGATTGCTCCTAAATTATAGAAATGTCAACCTAATACACTAGGAGGCTCCGAATGCTTACAACCTTTTCGAGGAAAGTCTGTTTAGTACAATTTGACTCTGATGACAACCCCTAAAATATAGGAGTGTCATAAAAAAAATTAGGGATAAAAATATGTATTATATAGGTTCCAAAAAAAGGAAAGAATTGCAAATCAAGGCTATACTCTAAGTGGGCAAGTATTAACACCCAAGCTCAAAATAGGTAAAACTCACAAAAATACACACTCAAGCAAGTGAGCAACTCACACCAACCACCTAACAACTATGATAATTCTTTAAGCCCTTGCTTCACTGGCTGAAAGGGAACACAACATCAAAAGTACCTCGAGTATCAAAGCCCAAACAATGCCAACATGTAGGAAAGAACTACAACCACTCTACATAAAAGCACAAAAAAACATTGATCTCATTGTTGACCTTCTTGTCTTATGATTCTGTCACTACTGCCCTTTGGCCATCGTTCTTTGTCTACTAGCAATGAGGGGGTCAGGCTCCTAGTTTGTCACTCACTATCCTTTACAAGGTTGAAGAGGGGAACCCACCAACTCTACTACCTCTTCCACCAAGTAAGTCCCTTCCAACCGTCGAAACTTATACACAATCACCGAGTCATCTCAAGGGTCTATGAATACTCGACAAAAGAATTTAAATCGTCTCACTTCCGCCAAGTTTTGAGCACAAAAAACATGGCCAATGGCAATATCACTAGGATTCACGATTGCATCCCCAATAATGGAGCCTCGTGTAGAGTCCACTAACTCTTTTTTCTGATGAGAGAAACCTCTTCTAGACCCTCTTGAACAACACCCTCTTGAACCACACTTGGAACATCCTTTCGGTGAGCAGGCTCTAAAGTCTTACCCCACTCAGTGGGACCATAACACCTTGATCACCACAAGGATGATCATCCAGCCTGTCTTTAGTCCTCCTTATATAACCAATAGGCACCCCAACCCTCTTCCATTATAAGAGAATCAACCCCACTAGGTGAAGCTAAAAGATCTACCTCGACCCCCGTATTGCTCACAGCAGTCACCACCTTATTCTAAATTCTCTTAGAAATCGAATCATTTCCATCTGTAACACCAGCATCAACATTGTCATTTCTTACATCAGCAGCAACACCATCGGAGATGGAACAACTTAATGAAGTCGATATCTCTACAGAGATTTGTATACCCAGTACTGTTAGCACCTCAGCACCTTAGGCTATCACATTACTATCCTCTGAAACATCATTTGTAAAAACAAATTTTTGCACATCATTAGCAAAAATTTATAAATTTGTAAAAATTTACACATCCACCGCACAACCTAATTGTGCATTCTTAACGACAACACTCAGGTCAAATCCAATTGTCTCACCTCCTTTTGCCAAAATAGCATTCTCTATAGTTGCATCCGCTAGCAACAAAGAGCCAACCCCACCTCTTTAGCGCACCATCAGTTCCAACATCTTCATCTGTGCCCTAGAAAATATTAAATCGAGATCATTGTACCCCTATAGTAGACAAATGCTCATTTAAATCTAATGATGTCAACATCTCATCAACTAGGTGATCGGCCCTCTAGGTCTCACAAATGACAGTCCACACATCCCTTTGCAACATAATTTTAACTTGGGCATGTTAGATGTTTGCATGAGGACAGAAGAAGGTTTTGACTTTGATTCCCCCAAATAATGAACTGATGGTGCATGCCGATGATGACATTACTCTCATATGTCGCCTAAATAATATATTTTTTTATTTTCATATTTTCAAACATTATACATCAGTTCAAAATTATGCATTCTTATAATCAGTTCTACTTATTCGTATAAATTCTGGAAAAAAAAAGAGATATAGCTACAAAAATAAATTAAGTAAAATATGATATTGATTTTTTTTTATCAATGCAAATATCGGTCTATAAATATATATACGTATACTCTTTTAGATCCAAAATTTGAAAGTTAAAATTTGGTTTTTTATTAGTTTTCTATATTTAAAAAAAAATTGTTTGTACATTTAGTGCTGTAATACTAGTTCATGATGCGCTAACAATATGTTTTAACTATGAACGTACTTTGGTTGAAATTTTACTATACCTTTCTAAATATTAAAAAAAGGTTGTAAACTTATAATTTTTTAACTAATTTTACTCTGATGCATTAACTAAAATATGGTATCATTTGACTTTACACCATACAATATTTAATTATTTTGATTTGTTGCTTAATTCATCGTTCGATATTTTATAAAATCATTTCAAAATATAAGAATGATTTTTTAAAATGTATAACAAGATATTTAATTTTAGTGTATGTAAGTGTTTATATTTTTTTATGTTTTACAAGTGAATCAAATAAGGAAGTACTGGAAAGATGTTTACAAGAAAGATCATGGCTAGTAGCACATAGTAGTAGCAGTAGGAAGGATATATTTTACTATTATAAAAAAATTATTTAAAGTTGGTTGAATTACCTCAATCACATATGATTGACATGAGTTAAATATGAATTTATGTAGTTGCATAATATATGTTCATCATAGTAGTCTTAGATGACTATTAGATATAATTTTTACAGCATGATAGAAAACCGATTTCTTAATATTTATAGCTTATTACATATTATTTTTATCAGTTTAGGCTTAGCGGAGTAGGACATATTGTGCTATACCAATCCAGTAGGCATATGTCATTACAAAATGATTAACAACTTTATTAATTTATTAATTGCTCTTGTGGGATGTATGATTTTTTCTATTTACTCCATTGTCGTTTAAGCTAGAATTTATCTTTCACATCAAGTGAAAGTTACCAATAAAATTTAAAGAAAAAAGTTTGATAGATGCTTTAAAATCAAAAAAGCATAAAGTTTATAAATATTAAAAAATATTATTTTCCAAAATTTGATGGTATGAAGTTTTAAAATTTTCTAAAAAAAATATGAAAATCACATAAAATGATATCAATTGCCTAACTTGAACTTGTATCTATATTATAATTGTATTGTGTTGTTATGCTTCTAGATTACTCGACATAGTAGGAAGTTAGCAATGACAAACTTTATTTTTTGTTTGAAAAATTGGATCCTTATAGATAAATAGTTAGAAGATTATAAAATTCTTCTTATAAGTATGAACCATTAAGTTAAAATTTTATTATTGTAAAGGTCTGACAATGATTTATGAACTTCATAAAATATTGATAATTGTTAATTTTTGTACAAATATAAAGCTAAATAATAAGTATGAAAAAATAAGTAATAATTTAGAATAAATAAATATATTTAATTTTTAATAATGATGTGTGAAATTATAGAATATATCTAAGATTATAATACATTGATAGTAACCCATAGGGGAGGTTGTAGACAAGATTCACACAGTCTTCTTTGGTTGCACTCTTTATTTATTTTATTTCACAAAGAAATACAAACGTAAGTTCAACATTATGAAACTTGGTATGCTGATCTGTACCCTATTTTCTTTTTAATATATTTTATCTTGTCTTGTGTCAACCATTGCTAACTTCTTTTTTTTTATCTAATAAAAATATTTGACAGACTCTCACATCTTTTGATCTCATATGATACAACTGAATTCATCAACCATAAATAACATGCAATATGACATAATTATATTGTCTAAATTTGATGCACAATAATAAGGGTCAATGAAATAATCATCACTTGTTGCTTATTATTTATTTATTTTACTAAAGTATTAATGAGTGAATATGCGTATCAAGAAGACTTCTCATTCGGGGCTAATAAGAATGTCTTTTATGATAACATTGATATTGTGCTATTATATAGAGATGATGTGTTACATGATCATGTTGATGCCTCAATCATAAAAAATGATACAAGAGATAAAATATTCATTAATGATGATGAAATTGATGTAGATAATGTAATCAAGTACAATAATGATGATGAAAACCAATCATTTACAAGTGATAGTGACATAGAAAATAAATAGTAATTTTATATATGAGTAATTCTAAATTACACATTCTTATTTATTTTTGGATATTATCTGTTTCTATGGCTAGCTTATTCTATTTGAATAATTTCGCTATAATTATTACTTTGTATGGTTTCTCTATTTAAATTGATTAGCATGACTATATTGATTTTTACTAAAGTTAAAAAGCTGACTATAATTTAATTAATTCACATAAACTATTTATATTATAATATCTGAAATATTTTTTTAGCTTTATAAATGATTTGGTTCTATGCCATTTTGATGTCATGTTCTATGGCTATAAGTTTTCCACAACTAAATTAGTATTGTACTTTCTTTTGACAAGCAAAGAATTAGAACGATATATATTGATATTATCCTTTTATATGTCATAAAATATTATGATGGCTCATGGGGGAGAATATTATATGTTTTGCCACAGTCTCAGCCTCCGCTAGTGATAGGAGTGGGGAAAAGACTATTGCGATCTGGTATAAGACCCACCATTGCAACAGAGCATATGCAGTCTCAGTCCTCGCCACAGTCTCAACCTGCGCTAGTGATGTGATCGGGGGAAAAAAAATAATTAAGATCTAGTACAAGATCTACCATTGCACCAAATTAGTCACAGTCTCAACCTTCGCCACATTATGAGGATTCTATCAATCCGACCACTCCTAACACTATATGCAAGTTCTGTAATATTCAAAATCATTATTAATTGCATAACTTGTATAATCATACTTGTATATATTTCTTATGACAACTTCATCAACGATTAAACAAGGTCGTGCTGGACAAGAATGCTAACCTTACAAAGTTTGACGTGTGTCGGTGATAAATCATTAGTTAATTTTTTCTAGGGAAGTTTTAGACCTATTGATGAGAATGCCCAATCCTTCACGTTGGAGCTTGGGGTTTTATCTTGAACTCATATCCCAGCATTGACTTCAATATGGTATCGTGTCTTGGTCGGCGACAAGCAATATGTGCATCAATATTTGATGATAATTCATAAGTAATTTTATAGATTTTATTATATTTTTTAATTTATAATAGAAATAAGAAATGGTTTGTTGAATTGCTTAACTGATCATTTAAGAGTTTGCAGTATAATTTTTTGATAGACGTGAGTGAACCTATAATGATTTTAGCAGTCAATGATATGATGCAAAAAAGTTCCAAACACTATAAGAAGCATGAACACATAGAGTCTGTAGATAACCCACACAGAGCCAGCCCAATAGTGAGGCAACTTAGGCAACTGCCTAGGCAGGCCTAAGGCCCCACTTGTGAAGAAGGCCCCCATTAACTGGGCCTTCAGTTATGGTTTGGGCCCAAAACACTGCTACAACAACAGTTTTGCATGGCCCATGGCACCAAAATAAATAAAAAATAAAAACTTGCACGGCCCCACGTACAATAATATAAATGTTCTTTACACTTACCAAAACTTTCATCGGATTCCGAGACATCAGCTGTCAGCCATGCATAAAACCTGTTACAGAAAAAAAAAAACCTTACCTTTTTTATACATCTCTCTCTCGTTCTCCCTTCTCCATTTGACGCGGCAACACCGACCACCGACCGAGCGACGTCTTCGGTCCGTCATACCGGGTGACGGCCGAGGCACCGACGCCGCCAACCATAGGCCCACGCCGTCGTGCCCATATCTCTCCTCTCTCTCTCTTGTCTTTTGCCTGTGCTAACTTAGCCACCGGTGACCAGCGACTAGACGACAATCGCTTGACGCTCACGACTGAAAGATTAAGTGAATTAGCCATTTTATCGTTTGAAAAAAATATTTTGAAAATGTTTGAATATAAAAACATCATTAGCAATTTTGCTTCCCAAAAAGCTAGAAGAATAAATTTTAAATAGTTTTTTCATATTATCTATTTTTTAATAATAATAATATTTTAAAAAGTTTTAAATAAATATGCCTCATTTAGAATTTTTGTCTTAGGCCTCAGTTTGTATCGAGACGGCCCTGAACCCATCATCAGATGTCCTTGTGGATGAGTGGCAGATTCTTTATAAGTGATTTTCTTCGAAGGGTTTGAAGGTAATTTGTGTATATTTCAGCTAAGAACATTTTTTTATATAGTTTACTTTGCAATTCGTAATATTCTCTAATTTTTATATTTAGAATAGGAGCAATACAAATTCTAAAACTTAAAAAAATAATAATAATAAACCATGTAGGAGGTTCTAAATCATTTGTTTAACATCAGTATGATATGATAAGACACGTATTCACAGTAGTAACTTGTTATATTTTTTTTAATTACTTGGTTACCATCCATAATAATTATATTATATTCTAAATGACACAACGATATCTCAAGAATGAAAAAGAATGTGGGGAGATAGATTATTACAAAGATCTTTATTATCGAAAGTAGAAGGAAGAATAAGTTCACCCATTGGCGTAGATTCATTGGGTACAAATTAATTACAAGTTAATTTTATTTTGGTTCTTATGTTTTCTTCTTTAGTAATTTGCTAATTATATTAACGCCGGATAATATGGAGTGTATGCATAGTTAGCCGACACCGGATGGTACCCAACAGAGTGAGTAAGATATCATCAATTATGTGCTTGGAACGAAATCAGGCTATGTGCGTGGGGTGGGCTAGGCTATGGAGTTAAACTTAAGGCACCCTCTAGATCTGGGTTCATTCGTAGTGCAATAGAGGAGAGTACTAGATGAAGGGCTGCGATAGTCGAGAGCGAGAATTAGCATCTATGAGCACAAATGGACGAGCTACGAGAAGAGGTTAGGATGGGTTAGACTGTAATGGACATGGAGCAATTGAGACGGGGTAAATATGAAAGTATTGAAAAGAATGGAGGAGATACAAGAGCAACAAAAGAGGCAGATGTAGGAGATGTTTAAGCATTATGTTGCAATCCTTTCGGTTTCCGACGAGGTTCGTCCACTTTTGTTTTGATGGTAGCTTCGTTAACTTTTTTTCTTTGCATCAAATGAGAGGTTTAGTCATAAGTAGTTTTAAGTCGTTTGGTGAATCTATTGTACGGATGAAAATGACTTAACATGTATTAGCTCATAAAATATTAGTAGGTTAAAAATAGTATCTATTTTTTAAGCTCTCGTCTTGAATAAATGTCTTACTTCATATTTGGATATTTTATGACTGATAATCTTAGACTTTCTAGCAGTAGTTTTGAGTCACATAAGTGAATTGTACATATCAAAACAACTTATTGATACGGATCTCCATAGCCCTCTTTAAAAGTATTTTAAAATAATAATTTTTATGTAAATAATTTTCTTGGTGAATGTAATGTTATATTCGACAAAATAATATTTTGTCATGAATTATGAACTTTTAGCGACAACCATGTCCTTGCTAAATAACATTGTAAAAATATTGTTTCTTCTTTTTATCCACAAATATTTTCTCAGTAAACTTTTACCGACATACATATCCTTTAAAAGTTAACAATAATAAATTTTTTAATATATATTTTTTATCCATAAGTATTTTCTCGGTAAAAGTGATATTATCCCCAAGAAAGTATGATTTTGTCACCAATGTAAAACTTTTTATTAACGAACATATCCTCATTATATCTATTTTAAAAATTAAGAATAATTATTTTTTACGACTAATGGGGCTTTTATCCATGCAAAATCAGTCTATTATCGAGGATGATTTTCCTCGCTATTGATGATTTTACCCATAAAATTCATTTGTCGCTAAAGAATTACCGATGGAATATTAATTTTGTCAGAAATTTCTTTTTCCCAAGGGCTTGTACTCACGAACTTGCAACAAAATAATTCGTTGAAAAAAATCTTTGTCGAGGAACGTTTAACATTCAACGATAAAAATTTTCCTTGGTAAAGCCTTGCTTGTTGTAGTGTCCTCATCCACCTCGCCTGCACCATCAAAAGGAGGAGGCATAACACCCACCTCTCTTAGCAAATCAGGTTACAGATTTACCTAGTTATGTGTTATTGCCTCTAAGCTGTATTCTTCCTCTTGAGTGAGACACTTAGTTTATGTGTGCCCAAATACTTTGCACACCATGCAACCATGGATGCATTCATATACTACAGACTGTATAAACCCGACTTGTTAAGTCCCTAAAATTATATTTTCACCCTCTTATTTTTTATACACTTTCCTGCATAAAAACATTTATCTACACGTAAAATGACACTTTTTTTGCATCGCTGATATGCACATGTTCACACAAATATAATTATTTGTTACTTTATATCCATATAATGCATGCATAAAAGGCATGGAGTTTGATAAGCTGAAATTATCATTTATCTTTTTTGTATTTTATAGAGACTAAATGATTTTACTTTTATTTATCTTGTATGGAAAGACTAATGATCATGCCAAAGATCATGATGAACCCTAACTACAAGATCGACCCTATTATATGGCTTTAAGGAGGAGCGCATGACACGCATGCAAGCCATTTAGAATGATGGATGCAAAAGGAGAATAACGAGCATTCGGTTGAGAGATGACCCGATTGAACCTACATAGTACACGATATGGAAGACCTCACATGCTTTGATAGGCAAGGCTGAACAAGACGATGGCTCACTTATGTACGCTATGCAGAATAAATATTTTCAAATCACAATTGATGGCTAGCTCAAGATTCAATATAAATCTTGTACTTGGAAACAAATCAATCTTGCATGTCAATTTTGGATTTAGAATTTTGCTCATGCATGTCTCAGTATTTTGGTTATAACTTCTGACTTACATATCCGATTAAGGTAAAATTGAATTTTTTGGAAAGCTTATTTAAAGGTCTACAAAATTGCCTATCATATAGAATTTTAAATTTGAATATTTTTTTGGTCAAAATGGGTTGTCAATTAGAGCCTAAAAATTAAAAAAATTGCCATCCGAAATTTTTTCTTGAATTAGGGTTTTCCTAAGAGATACCTTGTGGTACAAGTAAGATATGCCTATAACATAAGGGGTCATGGCCATGGAGAAGATAAAATTATATTAGATAGGTCATTACATTGTAGAGAGTGTGCGGAAGAGAGTGCATTATAATATTATCATTTTAAATAAAGGATATACTTATTTATTTTCATTAATAAAGTTATTTTTGTTTATGCATTATCCTATCTTTTCTTGTACTTCTACAATGAGGTCTTTTTCTTATAATATTTTTACTTCTGTTATTATTACCATGGTAGGTTAAGATCCTTCCCGCCATGAGGGGTCCAATGCCATGGTAGTAGTTAGCTTTCTCTAATTGCATGTTATCCGTATATGCACTTGAATGATTAAGTCTCTTAATCAGTTGATTTCAATTCTCAAAAGCAAAGAAGCTTACATATATTTTCATTCAATTGGGATTCGGGTGATAGTTTAAAACTCTTACAGTTAATCATTGGTTAAGTAGTACTTTTATTTTGCTAATCTAACTAAGTTATACAAATTCTAGCAATTGAAATATGATTCTCTCTTCACTATATAAAAGATCTAGTTCTTTATAGTTGTGAGGGCATTATATAACAAAGTTAAGTCAAATGGACTTAAACTCCAAATTATTTACTTAAGAGGGTAAAATTTTCACTCTCAAGTATAGATTAAAGGTTAGGAACAACATTGCAAGAAAAGATTTAGCTATGATCTAAGGTAGATCAGTCATTCTCCTAGGTTGATTTTTTTCTTAAAATATTTAAATCACAAATTTTTTCTTTTATTTAATTCCAAATCATTCAAAACAACTTTATAAAAATTATATTTATTCTATTAGTATTGATTGTGTCTTCTCACGTGTCAATTATTCCTTACATTTGGTTCAATCATGTACCTGTTGTTATACATCATACTCTTGTTCTTTTGCAAATAGTACTGATTTTTATTATAACAACCATACAATGACAAGAAAAAATTATAAATCAAATGGTTGTAAATGAATACACCCATTTGATTGTGTTTGTTTTGCCGTTAAAAGTGGTTAGGAGTTAATTTTTTAAAACCCTGATAACCTTGGCTTCAACTAGTACCATGGTCATAGTCATCTCATGATTAGACCATCATAGTTAACAATGTCTACAACCACTACTAAGACACTATTATACTTTGAGATTATTAATATATTTACGCGAGTACCCTTACCCTTCTATGTTGTACTTAAATCATTTTCAATCCGATATTTTGAAACTAGCCAAGATCAATACAGACTGTCCTCCCCTATTGAGTTCACCCACTAGAGTCTTGGTCTCTCGATGTCTTGTGGTCATCAACTTACTTTGATTACGGGTGACCACCCCTAGTGATCAACACTTCATAAGGGCCACTCGAATAAGTTGAAATCCCTATGGACTACTAGTGTTGCCTAGAGTCTAATGCTAACCATCCAATTTATCCAATCTTTTGGTTTACAATAACCATTGCTTGGTAGGTCGAAGTAGATAACATTAAACCTAGGGTTCACTACACATCCTAGGGTTTTGGTTCTAACCAACTAGCAGTAGAGGTCTTAGTGTTATATAGGTAGTTATTAAGATTGGTTTGATCTCTTAATTCATTTAATGCATTATAAATGCATCAACACTATCCGACTTAGTATCTCATACTAATTATCGAGATAAAATCATATCTCTAATGAGAAAGTCAGGGTGTTACAACCTTACATACTAGATGCCTAGTCTAACGACCGACTGTGAACGTGCGTATTTAAGTATATATGGTAACTTTATATCTCATACACATTGGTATGTGGGTTTTGGTAAAGTGAGCTCAATTAAGTGCTGGACATGCTTGAATTGGCATATAGAAACTAACCCCGATAACTTTCTCGTCAACTAAAAAATCGTCTTTAGAGTAAAACAAATATTTTATTTCCTATATATGTTCTACCAGTAACAAAACACAATAGTGGGGAACACATTCTCTCACCAACCAAACACCTAATTTTATAGAAAAATCGATATTTTATTTTCTTTATTGTGTTTTTCAAGCAACCAAACACCTTAAAATATAATTTTCTTTTATCATTTATCTATTTGTCTAAGTAAGAATTGAATGATTGGAATCTCAAGATCTTCATTTTAATTATTCAAACCCATCACAAAACTTCATATGGTTAACTTTAGGCCTTCTTTCCTCTGTATTTATTTTTTCTATATGGGCCTTTTGGTTAGTGGATCTCTCGTAAGTGCATGGGTACCAGCCAATGATATAAAACCGGGTATTAGTTGCGGTATCGGCCTGGACCAAACCGAGCCAACTCGGCCGAGTTGACTCGGCATTGGTCAGTTCGACCCAGATTAATTTTCGACCAATTTTTGATAAAAAAATATTTTTTTTGCTGAACCCAGCAGATACGACTCAACTGTATTGGTTAATACAGAGTTGACTTGATCGATACAGACCGATACGACTCGATATCGACTGATAAGAGCCAAATATCAGTACCAGTCATTGACTTGGTTTGGCCAATAGAAACCTGACTCGATATCGACTGATACGACTCAGTATTGGCCGGGTTTTGAAATCATGACACCACCTAGATATGGTTCAATGTCTATCATGAGACAATTAGCAAAGGACACTATACAGAGTCGCCACCGAGGCGAGAGGGATACTTTGCTTAAAGACAAGAGATAAAGCCCGAGATTGAACCTGTGACCTCCGGGACAGAAACAATGGACTTAACACTCCTTCAATCATTCATAATGAGATGCTGAGAGGGCTACCCCCACCTTAAAAAAAATAAAAAAAATAAATTTAATTAAATTAAAAAATAGTGATTATTTCTTTTAACAAATTAAATTCAAGGTTAAGGACGGCTAGTGTTTACCGTGGACTTTTAGTCCCTTTGGACCGTTTCCCTATGATGCATGGAAGAATATTTTTACCCACAACCACGATATATGCATTTTACCAATACTCCTTTACATTCAATCCAATTGCACTTTTTCTTGGAGAAATTTTATTGACACCCCAAAAAAGATGACTATACCAACTTCCTATGGAAAGCCATTCATTTTATTTTTTTATGGCAAGAATACCCCCATTACCATTCCCAACACACCCTACATTCCCTCTTCTATATCCTATCCCTTTTGAACCTCAATACCCTATCACCTTCTCACTGGCTATTCGTCACGACATACCCCCGTCGCATCCACCGCCCACCTCTGGCGCCTCCCCCTCCTCTCAGTCTAATTTCACCTTTCCTCTGATCCTCCTATTTTTTTCATTGCCAGAGCCGTTGTTGTCTTTCCTTCCTCTCCTCGCCACCCAACATATTCGGTAGTTCAAGGTCAAACATGCTCAACACAGATTTACCGAACATGCTGAAGAATATTCTAGGCGACGGGAAGGGCAAGCGGAGGTAACTGTGGCTCCAACGATGTATAAAGTGGAGGAGGAGGAGAAGGGGAGAAGGGGAGGCTCCGACGACGAAGATGAGGTGAGGCGGCGGTGGCTCCGTGGTGGAGAAGAAGGGGAGGGGAAGGAAGGAGGAGGAGGAGGGGAGACGGTGATGAAAATAATGGACATGCCGGTGAGAAGGTAATGGGGTATGGAGGTTTGGAGTGGATGGGGTATGAAAGTAGAAAAATGGAGTGTGTTGGAAAACGAGGGGTATGCTGGTCATAACCCCACACAAAAATAAAAAATCATGATAAGAGATAGTAATTTTGTGGTGTGATTTTTTTTTTTTTTTCCTTTTATTGTCCTGAGATATGACATGAAAATGAGACATTTTCTGGGACTGATCAGACGTTCCGCTACAGTAGAACCCAACGGTTAGCACAAACGTGTCCCTCCGATTGCCAATGCAGACTGCGCACCCGGCGCACCTTAGCCGCATCTCCCGCGAGGGGTTTTCGTTCTCCGGCGGAGTGGGAGCGAGCTTCATAAGGGGGAGAAAGAGGGCCAGAAAGCTCTCCTCTCGCCGTGGCGATCGCAGCGAGCCTCTGGAGTTAGGGCTTGCCTAGAGTTTCCGAGCTCCTCCCGCCTCCTGGGACCACGGATCCGTGCGCGCGGGGCCTGTAGATAGGTAGGGTGGGAGAGAGAGAGAGAAGTGAGAAGAGGTGGTGGGATGGGGATCTCCTTCAAGGTCTCGAAGACCGGGACCAGGTTCCGGCCCCGGCCGAGCGCCGTGCAAGATGAGGGGAGCCTCGTCGGGGAGAGCTCCAAGGAGAGCTCTTGTGTCCTCGGCGGGGCTGGATCAAAGCGAGAGGTCTCTCTCTATTCTACCCACTCTAATTTCTCTTTTGTTCCCCCATAAATTTCTTTCTTGATCGAGCAAGCTGGATCGTGTTCAGTTGTTGAGATCTTTTTGTTGGAGATCGTGTTTTTTTTTTTTGCTGTATAAAATTGCAATTTATGCTGCCTAAAGTTTCCAACTTTTTTCATGTTTTCCTTCCTTCAATTGAGTTGTGACTCTAGAGAGCGGATTCCGTTGAAGCTCATGCTTTTCAGATGGAAATTGGGGAGTAATCAGTGGTTTATGGCGCAGTTATTGCATAGTTTTTTCTTACTCCTTTTCCTTTCTTGTATGAGTTTCTCTCTTATTCAACTATCTTCCATCTTTTTCAGTTTAGGTGGAAGGTAATAAAATTTCATGTGCCTTCTAGACGAGATTTCCGGGTGTATCAGCGCTTTGCCGCCTTCTATTTTGTAAATTTGATATCACAAAAAACATATGTTTGGTTTGTTTTTATCAGTTCGGTTCATCTTTTGATTTCTTCCTTTAGTGTTCTACTATCCCTTTTATGTAATTACTTCTTCCAACTCTTCCAAATGATGGAAGAAGGCTTGATGGTAACAGTTATGGTACGGTTCCAACTCCTAAAAGCAGTACGAGATAACCCGCATTTAACCAAAGGCTAATTAGGTAGTATAGTTATGCACGGACGGTTGCGTTGCCACTCTATTGGATCGCTCATCTGGCATCGAATCCTGCTCCCCATCGTGTATATATGTGTATATAGAGGATATGGGGTATAGGTTGGTGGCCTATTTTGGCGAAATGGGCACCTGCCCATTTGATGCCCTAGTAATTTTAGAATGTGATGATTTTTTTTGTGAGCATAAGCACCTTACCTTAGATAGAACACCCATAAAAAATCAGCACATTTTAAAACTTTTTGGGGCATTAAATGTTATCTTTTAGATTAACGGTTACAACAAACGTTCGATAAAACGTCTAACATTTGATGCCCCTAGGAGTTTTATAATGTGCTGATTTTTTGTGGGTGTTCTATCTAAGGTAAAGTGCTTATGCTCACAAAAAAAAAGCACATTCTAAAACTCCTAAGGGCTTCAAATGGGTGGCAGCCCATTTTAGGGATGGCAACGGTGCGGTTTCGGGCAAAACCGAAACCGCATCGCAACATCGAAACCGCACCACGATGGTGTACCATATATGTAGAACCGAAACCGCACCACGATGGTGTACCATATGTAGAACCGAAACCGCACCACGGTTTAACATTATAATGGTCTAAAGTCTAAACGGTGCGGTTTTGGGCAAAATCGAAACCGTACTGCAACACCGAAACCGCAAATCGAAACCGTACCGCACCGCGACGGTTTTATATTTTGGCAAACCAAAACCGCACCATGCGTTGCGGTTTTCCGTGGTTCACGGTTTTAAACCGCATCGTTGTCATACCTAGCCCATTTCGCCGAAATAGACTGGCAGCTCATTTCCCATTTTCTCTCTCTCTCTATATTTATATATATATATATATATATATATATATATATAGAGAGAGAGAGAGAGAGAGAGAGAGAGAGAGAGAGAGAGAGAGAGAGAGAGAGAAATGCTATAATGCGGCATGTGGTAAGTGCGGCACTGTGCCGCAGCCATCTGATGCACTGCTGCGTGCATGTGATGCACGCAGTGCGTGCATCAGACAGTTGCGGTGCAGTGCCGCACGTACCGCATGCCGCAGCATAGCTTGCCCCTATATATATATATATATATATATATATATATATATATAGAGAGAGAGAGAGAGAGAGAGAGAGAGAGAGAGAGAGAGAGAGAGAGAGAGAAGGGAAGGGAAGGGAAGGGAAGGGGGGGGGGAGGTGCGTAATTAAAAAAAAAAACGTAGGGTGGGGGGGGGGGGGAGGGCAGATAGATAGGAGAAAGATGTGGGGTATGGGGAGGCTGCAACGTAGCACCAAAGAACTCCATTTTATAAGTAGTTTATAGATGACTTTCGTGAAGCTTTGGTATGCAAGAGAATTAAAGACAATATTAAATGATGTCAGACACAACCCTCATTTAGCTAATATTGGCTTTATATCCTATCTTGGCATCATGGGTCTGTTAAGCGTGGCTTCAAAAGCTCATCCATGGTATATCAAACTTTTGATAAAAAAGGACACAATTATCTTAAATACTAATAATGCCAAATAATATTCTGTGAATCATTCTCGAAAATTTTGCAAATGTTGAATTCCATCTCCTACCATATTATAGCACATTACTTTGAATGGATGTACATATTCATTAACAATTAATTCTCCATTCCATTCTCTTGTGCCAAGTTTTTACTTTCACATTATCTATTCCCCGGACTTAATAATCTCTGATAGAATATTATTTATTTATGGTTGCAAATAAGAGCTGGAATAACCAATGCAAGACATTATGTTACGTTTCATTTTAATATTTTTGGAATAAAATGGGAAATCTTTGTTAGATGGCTGAGTCATTTATTTTCTTCATAGAAGAAAGATGCAGAATTAGAAAAAAAATCTTTAATTGTTGTATAGTCTCAAATTATTTTCCATGTCCATACCACAATACCGTGTGTCCATATTTCTTGGGACAGTTTGGATATAATCAGTCAACCGTTTCTAAGATTGTTTTAAAATTTTTGTAAATATGTATCTTTTAATGTCCACTTTTCTAGCCATCCTATACTATTGTTAAATGTGCCCTAAATTTTAATGACTTTTACCGATTATTTTATTTATTCAGCTCCTGAATTTTAGTACTGCTTCTTGTAGGAATGCATTTTGGATTGTTACTTCTTTTTCCTCTCTAAGTTTAATTATATATGTGTATAGGCTGAGGCAGAAGATGGTGTTGCTAGTGTCTCGGTTACATCCACATGTTCCGGAGGGCTTATATTGCCAGGTAAGTATACATAATAGTGTTCTCAAAATCCTTATTTATGAATATGTTGCCAACTATGAGAGTTGGTTTTTCATTTTTGAAAGTTTTGGCAGAGCATGAAGTTTCCTTCACGTTGAGCCTTTTCCAGAAGGGATATTTCATCGGGAAGCCTACTGAGGTCATTTAAAAACAGTAGCTTGAAATTCGAATTAAGATTTTATGAATCCTATTTTTTTTCGCACTGTTTGTAGTGTGGTTAACCATGAAAGAATTTTGCTTGTATGAACATTATTCTGAAATAAACATAAAAAATTGTCAGATGGAAAATTTGCAGCCTCTGCTTCAAGATGGCAAGTCATTGCATCCATATGATAGGGCATCAGAGACCCTATTTTCTGTAAGTACTTTGCGCGACATCTGCTTGCACTATATTAGCGTTGCAATTTATAATTGGCAAGTCATTGCATTCACATGATAGGGCGTCAGTGACCCTATTTTCTGCAAGTGCCATGCACTACATATACTTGCAACAAGCAACAAGGAAAGGTTATTGGTAACAGTAAAATGTTGCTTGTGGCTGTATTAGTGTTGCAACTTATCATTCATTTTACTTTTGTAACCATCACATGCCTTCCTTTTTCTACCTTGGATTCATTTTGATTGCCATTGTTGGTTTGTGATTTGTTCAATTCACACTTCAGTGTATTTTATCATGCTATTTTCGGACATACTGCTAGCACTCAAATCAATATTACGCTAGCAGCAAGCATATTAGACATTACTTGCATGATCTTTCGCTAGACAGGCACCATCAAAACCATGATAATAAGAAGGTGCACTGGAACTGGCTTACCTTGCTAATGTGGCAAATATTAGGCTTTTACGACATCACTCGCACAGTAATTTACTAGCTGTAAGCTGAGCATCAGCACAACCTTGATGTAGCAAGGGTGCACTGAGAACTGTGTGTTATCTGGCTATTTCTTTTTTGGGCAAATTACATGAACCTCCCGAACTATTGCCCATTTTCTGGCTTGCCTTGTTAATGTGGCAGCTCTTAGGCTTTTTTGACATCACTTCCACAAAAATTTGCTAGCTGAGCATCATCAAAACCTTGATAAAGAAGGATGCACTGGAACTATTTGTTATCTAGCAATTTCTTTTTTGGGTAAATTAGTGAAATTACAACCTCCAAACTTTTACCCTTTTTGTTGTAACCCCACTAAATTAAAAAACCGAACAAAGTACCACCATGAACTATCTAGGGTGGTAAACCGTTGGAAGGAAAACATGATCATTTATCATTCTCTGAACAAACTGCACTTTTACAGAGGGGGGTTAAGTTAATATATTTTTGGTTTTTTAGTTCAGGGGTGCTAACCTGAAAATAAGCAATAATTTGGGGGGTGGGGGTGTTTCATGGTATTTTTCCTACTTTTATTTATTTATAGATAACTCCTCAAGTAATTCATGCATGCATATAGAAATGCAACTACCATAGGTTACCTCGTTGTTGTGTCATATACTTATGATTCTCATGGAATTTCAGATCCTTCGGGCTCAAGAAAATACAGATAAATACACAGGAACTAGGGAACTATATGTGCATGAGATTTTCTATGCGCAATATTAAGTTTTATGTGAGAATGCATTTATCAATTCTATCTTCTCTTTTAATTTTCTTCGTAAAAATCAAGAATACCTGGAATTTCAGTGACCCAAAATTAAGATGTACTCGATAATATCAAATTCACTATGCTTGAACCTGGAAGAATCTCGTTGAAATTAAACTGGTACACGAAAAATTGGATTGCGTCAGCCTGATATACTTTATAAATTTAAAACTGTTATGAACTTGAAATAGTGATCCTTCTCAGTTTTCACATGCTGCATGCCCATTCTTTAGCGAACAAGTATAAAATAAAATTCTTGTATCCTTTTCCATGATGATTCATAAATGTTGTACTTATTGTTTCTTTTTGTGCATTCATGTATTTGAAGGCAATTGAGTCAGGGTGGTTGCCAGGAGATATTCTTGATGATATACCAAGCAAGTATTTCGATGGATCCCTTGTTTGCGAGGTTAGTTGTTCTTCTTGGCTTATTACGACATTTAGCTCGTGAATTGTTTATTCTTTTTTTATTGTGCATAATTCGCATGCATCCATGCTTGTCATGGAAAGTATACACCGTATCAGTAGCACAAAATTTGGGTCTCAAATGTATAAATGGTTTCTATCTGAAAAACCTGTGATGGAGAAATTACTATCCTTGCCCTTTCACTTTGATTAGGGGGGACATTGGGTTGGGTTCGGGTTAGATCAACCTTATAATTTAGCAAGTCTTTGCTTGATCCACTGATGCGGGGTAGGATTTGAGTCATTTGATGAGCATATGTTTCCACCTTGCACGCATCTTGAGGTTTGGTAAAAAAAAGTCATTTTCGGAATTACTAATTTCTAAAATTAGTGTTTTCGGAATAAAATAATTATTTTATTATAATAATATTATTTAATATAAAATAGTATAATTTCAGATTTATTAACTATTAAAGTTTTAAATATATTTTTTTAAGACAGATTTGGATAGATTCAAATCTTTTAAATTTCAGAAGGTTATTTTTTAGACGTCGTTATCTTTATTAGTGATTATCTCTTGTACGACTATTTAAAGGCATTCCTTATGATAAAAAATTATGAATGATGAAATAAAGAATTGCGTTCACGAGTGTTTCTTGCCAATGCGATTCATCCTCTCCCCCGGTTGGTGCCGACTCTAACAAACCCTAGGTGCTGACTTCTAGTGATCTCTCTCTCATTCCCCACTCTCAATCTCTCTCAACTCTCATCTCAAGGTGATGATCGAGTGGAAATCTACGGTATCTCGTATTCGTCCTGCGTCAGTTTGGTATCAGAGCCCAGACTTGGCGGGTTTCGTTCCGCAAGCGATCACTAGGCATCGTTTATGTCGTTAAACATCACCTTCATCATCGTTGCTTGACGTCAACGTCGACTCGAGGAAGCCTTGATGTCGCCGTTGCCCATCGAACCCCGCCTTCCCTCTGTTTGATCATCGTCATCCCACCAAGTCGTCCGAATCCCACAGCCCATCCACCAAACCCGCGCCGCCCCTTGTCGTTGCCATCTTGCCACTGTCTGCCCTACACATCTGCCAGCCCTTTGCCACTGTCCCTGCAAAACAACTATAGAAAAGAAGAAGCCTTGTGTTTCAGATTCAATAAGAGAAAAACCCTGTTACAGATTTGATTGAAAAAAAGGAAGAACATCAACAACAACCGTCGCAGTCACCAGTCTTGGTTTGAGCCCTGCTTGTGCTCATCAGTCCCGAATCAGTCCGAGTCCGACTAGGGATGGCAACGGTGCGGTTTCGGTGCTGTTTTGGGCAAAACCAAAACCGCACCGCAAGACTGAATCACCACACCGAAACCGCACCACAACGGTCTACCATTATGTAAAACCGAAATCGCACCATGCTGTGCGGTGCACCGCGGTTATCATTAGAATGGTCTAAACGTTACGATTTTATGCTGTTTTGGGCAAAACCAAAACCGCACCTCAACACCGAAACTGCAAACCGATACCGCACTGCACCGCGACGGTTTTACATTTTGGCAAACCAAAATCGTACCATGCGATGCAGTTTACCGCTGTTCTCGATTTTAAACCCGCACCGCTGCCATCCCTAAGTCCGACTGACTCACTTCCAGTTGTGACCTCGCGCAGCACAATCAACCGCGGCCCTGTCAACAAATTCCAACGGGACTCTACTTCCTGTCGACCGCTCCAGACCACCCCAACACTTTACCGGCCTTGCTCCGGCCACTGTTGGGACCAAAACACCCTCTACGGCAAATGCGGGGTTTGAATCTACATTTCGGTCACCATTTGACCTCGCCTCGACCACTCAATCCCCGACTGCTTTCCACCGGCCCTCTGAGCACTGCGACATTGTTTCCCGACCGTCCCTTGATTGCGTGAAACCCACCCTGCTCAATCTCTTTCTTTGCTCGCTCGGCAAAGTTGTCAGAAACTCTATCTACTCATGTGAAGCCCACCTCGCATAAGCAAAGCACGTGATTTAATATCGTGCCACTTGATTTCCTGAG
Organism: Chamaelirium japonicum; assembly: GCA_947650365.1. Taxonomy (NCBI): domain Eukaryota; kingdom Viridiplantae; phylum Streptophyta; class Magnoliopsida; order Liliales; family Melanthiaceae; genus Chamaelirium; species Chamaelirium japonicum. The sequence goes on from OX393549.1 coordinate 111,692,172, forward strand.
GCACCCTCCGCAATACCGGGGCATCCCCCATGGCATCCTCGCACCCAACATTCTATCAGATCTCCTGGCACTCGCAATAATCGATAGCAATTGGTCAGCACCCATTAGCCTCCTGTGCTATTTGAAGACCATATGAAGGGCACCCCAACTGCAGTCTAGCCTCACCAAGGGCACCCTAGCCCTGTTTCGAGGACGCTGAGTCCTCCCGATCAGTCACCAAGTTCGGGTTCTGCAATAATTCGGCTTATGTAAAGTTTGAGGAAAATCGGCAAAAAAAAAATTCAGAAGAAAAACAGACAAAAATTAGGGAAAATATTGGGTTTAGGATTCAATCGGATAGGGTGAAATTTGAAAAAAGATCGGCAACGTAGGAAAAATTTGAAGAACTACAATAGTTAAAAATCAGAATAATATATGTATTTAATATATTAATTTTTTTCAACTTTTAGGATTTTGTTTAAAGTTTAAACAAATAAGACATTCATAATTCATAAATATAAATATAATATTATACAAGATGTCAATAAAATTTAACATCCACATAACAATTAGGATTCATCAATAAAACTATAATACTACGAAACCAATTATATTAAGGATTTATTGGTTAAAATATAAAAATTCTATAAAATCCTAGTTATAATTCATCAACTCGTCAATAGCATCAAATCCCAAATTTGCATCAAATTCTATTGCTATGTTCTCTTCATTTTCTAAAGGATTCATTGTCACCAAAGTCGTCTATTAAATTGCGACTTATTGAGAAAGTTAGTGTAAAAATCGGCAATTTTGGTGATTTGATTAAGTCGGCGTTAAAAATTGACAATTTTTCGGCTTATGTTATGTTCGAGTTTAAAACGTGACTTTTCAACAAGTCCCGACTTATTATGATCACTGATTTAGTCGGGAGATTAATCAAGTGACATCATAATCTTGTTCAATCTTTCATTCCCCATTATTCATATTCTCCGACGATAAATAAATGGTCATTCTCTTGATCGGTCCCTCGATGACTCTCGCTCTGTGTTCCATGGTCACTTTATTCCCCTGTGTATCTTGAACATCATCCATAAATAAAGGGTCATTCTATCTAGAACGCGGAGTCAACTTTTTTTTTTTTGGGGATGATCACCTTTCCTTTGATAACACATGCAAAAATCAGCTCATTCTATGAACTCTAGGTGCATCAATTGTGCTCCTTGAATTGACGGTCAAAATGAACAGTCGATAAAATGGAGCACATTTGATGCACCTAGAGGTCTTAGAATGAGTTGATTTTTTGGATGTATGCTATCAAAGGGATGTGATCATCCTCAAAGAAAAAAAAACTCTACGTGCATTGTTGTATACTTGTACGTTAGCCAGATGCACCATAGACCGACCGGTTTGACCATATATATATATATATATATATATATATATATATATATATATATATATATAGTAGTGATACATTGCAGCCGGTAACATGCGGCACCCCCTTCCGGGGTGTTATTCAAATTTTTTTTTTTTTTGGGATTGATCACCTACCCTTGGATAGCACACACAAAAAATTTCAGCTCGATCCAAGACTTGTAGGCCGTCCAAATGTGTTGATCAAAATGCCGGTAAAAATGAACGACCGATAAAAGTCGATCACATTTGAACAGCCTATAGGTCTTGGATCGAGCTGAAATTTTTTGTGTGTGCTATCCAAGGGTAGGCGATCAACCTCCAAAAAAAAAAAAATCCCAAAAATACCCACGAAGGGGGCGGCCGCACATTAAGCCGCATGTTAAGCGGCCGCACGTTAAGCCGCATGTTATATATATATATATATATATATATATATATATATATATATATATATATATATAGGAGAGCGTGACTTTGTATGCCCATGCATTGAAGGCTTCAATGTATGCTCCTCTATTAACATACATAGAGGTTTCCAAATTTGCTAATTTTTTGTGGAGATGATATCTATGTTGAGATGATCATCCTCACAAAAAATCAGCAAATTCTGAAACCTTTAAGCATTTCATATAAGCTCATCAAATTAATGGTTGAAATGGACAGACGATACAACTTCTATCATTTTGATACACCTAGAGGTTTTCGAATTTGCTAATTTTTGGTGAGGGTGATCATCGTGCTATAGATAGCTTATCCATCAAAATAACCAACAAACTCTGAAACATCTAGGTCCATCAAAATGTTAGAAGATTTATCAGCCATCCATTTTAACCGTTAATTTGATGAGATTATTTGAAATGCTTAGATGTTTATGAACTTGCTGATTTTTTTTAGGATGATCATCTAAACATAGAAATCATCTCCACAAAAAATTATCAAGTTCAGAAACCTCTATATATGTTAATAGAGGATCATACATTGAAGTCTTCAATGCATGGGCATACAAAGTCACGCTCCCATATATATATATATATATATATATTTATATATATATATATAGAGGATACGGGGTATAGGCTGGCGGTCTATTTCGACGAAATGGGCAACCACTCATTTGATGCCCCTAGGAGTCTTAGAATGTGCTGATTTTTTGTGAGCATAAGCATCTTATCTTAGATAGAACACCCACAAAAAATCAACAAATTCTAAAACTTTTAGGGGCATCAAATGTAATATTTCAGATTAACGGTGACAACGAACGCTCGATAAAACTTCTAACATTTGATGCCCCTAGGAGTTTTAGAATGTGCTGATTTTTTGTGGGTGTTCTATCTAAGATAAGATACTTATGCCCACAAAAAATCAGCACATTCTAAGACTCCTAAGGGCATCAAATGGGTGGCCGCCCATTTTTTTGAAATAGGCTGGCAGCTCATTTCCCATTTCCTCTCTCTCTCTCTCTATATATACACACACACACACACACACACACACACACACACACACACACACAGAGAGAGAGAGAGAGAGAGAGAGAGAGAGAGAGAGAGAGAGAGAGAGTAGTGATATGGGTAATAAGTGCGGTGTGAATGAGAACCGTCCAATCGGATGGATCCAACGGATGGGATTCATCTGGAGCTGCCCAAATCGCTATTACTGTAGCAGCTACAGTAACAACAATTTGGGTCGTCCGGGTGAATCCCATCCGTTGGATCCATCCGATCTGACGACCCAAAAAAATTTCGCTGTTACTGTAGCGGCATTCACCCAGAGCAGCCCAAATCACTGTTACTGTAGCGACGATCCAAATCGCTGTTACTGTAGCCGCTACAGTAAAAGCGATTTGGGCTGCTCTGGGTGAATCCCATCTGTTGGATCCATCCAATCGGACGGCTCTCATTCACACCGCACTTATTACCCACACCGCACGCCGCATCCTATCACATATATATATATATATATATATATATATATGTGTGTGTGTGTGTGTGTGTGTGTGTGTGTGTGTGTGTTACACTGTTACCCCATTCAGATTTCCGGAGCGATTGTTGTTGTTTCTCTTTATAGTTTGTTTATAAAGCCTGGAGACAGAAGGAATATCTGAAATTTGATGCCCTATCGAAATATAAACTACTCAAGTGGAAGCAGTTGTATAACTGTACATTTGGTGCTTCTGTTAATATATGCAGGTTCGTGATTATAGAAAGTGTATTTCTGAACAAGGAACTTCAGTTTCTACTGCTGAGGCTGTTCCAGTAGTAAATAAAGTGCGTCTTCGGATGTCACTGGAAAATGTTGTCAAGGACATTCCGTTAATATCCGATGATTCTTGGACCTACAGTGATCTAATGGTCAGCATGCTAGATCTCCAAACATGTTATGAGATATAGTATATTTTGCTACGTATATTTGAACTTATATTATGATTTTGTGCTACAGGAAGTTGAGTCTCGTATATTGAAAGCTCTGCAACCACGACTTCATTTGGACCCCACCCCAATGTTGGACAGACTTTGTGATCATCCTTCTACTACAAAAGTATTGACATAATTTAAGAAGAGGAAGCATGTTTTCCAAACATTCAGTTAAACAATTGACTGAACTATTTGTTTTGTTTGTTTATTTGCAGTTGAATCTTGGTATTGGAAGGAAGAAGAGACTGCGGCAAACGCTAGAAGTGATTGTTACATCTACCAATCAAACTCATGGAAAGAAGGTCTCCATTGATAAGGTATCTGAGAATACTAGTTGCAAGCAAGAAGGCCAAGGAATACTGGGCTATGCAGCAATGCAACGTGTTCAGGAGAACACAACTGCTCAACATTTATCAAGCGGGATTCCATCTGCAAGGCCCACCAATTTTGCACAAGAAACTGCAAAGCCAGCTTTATCATTACCCTCCCCTACCAAGATTCAATCAGCTATCAATTACCCAGGAATGGTGCATGATCGTGTTTCTGGACTTCCTGCAAGTTTTTCAGGGGCCAGCGGAAATATTTCTTCACCTCAGAACTTGATGGGTTCTTACATGGACACAGTCAACGGTAACCTTCCTCTCCATGGAAAGAGGGAGAACCAAGATGCTCAACAGACACCAATTGGAGGCATCAAGAGACCAAAGCATAATGCCCTAGGACTAGATGGCATTCAGCAGCAGCAAGGAGAGCCTCAGTTGGTAGGCCTCAATGGGGCAGATCTGCAATGGAAAAATCAATTATCACATTCACAAATCGACGTGAAAGGAATCCAGTACTCCACTGTGGGTGCTCAAAGATATCCTCCTCAGGTCATAAATAATATCTCTAATCAAGAGAACATGACATCTTTTTACTTCAATCAGCAGGGTATGAGATTTGGTGCGAAGGAAGAGCAGGCTGACACGAAAAAGCTGCAGGGGATAGAGATTGAGAGACCACTGGCGTCAGAAAACAATGCATTAGAGCAGCAGCAATCTCGATCTCAGCATTTAATGCTACAGCCATCCATGAGAAACCATCTTCCACCCCTTACGCAGTGGCATACTCCCCGGCCCCTGGTTGATAAGGATATGAGAAAGGATGAGACGATTCAGAAAAGGAAACCAGCACAGAGTCCGCGAGTCTCTTCTGGACCCATGGTTCAGTCTCCTGTGTCATCAAAATCAGGGGAGTTCTCTAGTGGTTCAATAGGTGGCCAATTCAATGCTGTTGCAACGACTTCTGCGCTAGGATCACAAAAGGAGAAGGCAGTTGTAAATTCTAATGCTGCAGTGGGGGCTCCTTCTGTGACTTCCAGCCCCAGCGATTCAATGCACCGACAGATCCAAGCATCAGTTACTGCGAAACGGAAATCCAATTCCGTACCCAAGACACAATCCATGAGTGGAGTTGGATCTCCTGCTAGTGTTAGCAATATGACTGCTCCGTTGAATGCTAACAGCCCATCGATTGGGACTGCACCTATGAGCGATCAACAGATTCTCGAGAGATTCACGAAGTTTGAAGCGGTCACCCAGAGGTACGATTATTGTCAGATATTCACTTTTGAAAAAAGAAGCTTTATTATATTGATCTCAGTAAAATGCTGATTTTGATTAGATATTTTACTTTTTCGGAAGTATAATACATGCATGCAAGGTGCTAATTTTTGAATTACTTTTAGAAATTTCAAATATTTTAGAAAAGCCGCCGCCTGAAATGAAATGTGGGGGGAAAAACCAGTTGAAATTGGATTTTCTATTGCTTTCCCAATTTTTCGGGAGTTGGAGAAATTTCTGTAAATAAACTCAATTTCCCCCAATTTTTTCAAAATTTCACAAAACTTAACCTAGTTTTGCAAAATTTACCCCTAGTTAACCCCAAATTTCCAAAGTTTTCCTCAATGTTTCCAAATTCACCCTAATTTACCCCTAATAGACCCAACATTCCGAAATTAGGGTTTAGAAAGAATTTATAAGAAACTACCCAAAATATCCTAAAACAGTACAAACATTGTCCTGCAACCAATATGCTGAGGTGCTCGAACCAATCCTCTAACTAGTACTGCTAGGCTCCACATAACATTACACTATCAAGATTTAATGTTCTTAGTCTGGATTTGGGGATCAATCGCTAATTCTACCGAATCTACCTTATGAAAATTTGTTTTTTTTTTCTTCAAAAAAAGATCAGAAAATCAGGTTTAATGTTGATAAAATCAAGTGAATTTTGGGTATGTTGTAGATCTTAGACCGTAATGTATCTGTACAACATGCATAGAATACATGCTACATTGTGTTCCATGCTAGTAGGTAGTGTGGAAATCTTATTTAAATGTTCAAAGTATGTATCTATGTTTGATTTATGATAGTTCAAAGTTTCGTTATAAAATTCCATTATTTAATTAATATATCCATCATTTCTATGTTTTGGCTGTTATGCATCTGCGTTACATATCTAGAAATGCATGCTATGTAGAGCTCCACACTCGTCGCAACTCGGGTGGGTTGGGTCGGGTTGATGGTCAACCCTAATCCAACCCCAAGTTATAAAATATCAACTCTAACCCAACCCAACCCTACCCCGGGTTGAAAAAACCTCAATCCTAGACTTAGGCCAACTTGACGAGCTCGACCTTAACCTAACCCGATTAACCCGAATTGAGTTGGGTTGGGCCGAGGTAGTTTGGGTTGGGTCGGATTGAATCCCGACCCAAGATGTCAAGTTAGCGTAACTATATGTGATAGAGACCCAAAGGCATTGACAAGTGCACAATAAATAATAAAACTATGAGTGCTTATGTGATAAATGAGCCCCAAAAGCATGATACCTAAAAGCTCCACATATCGTCCTTTTCCGGGTGGTGGTAGAATACACAGCATTGTTAAATCATCACAGGGTATTGGATGCCTAGATCTGTTTAGACAAAATACAAATGTGTGAGTTATTATCCTTCAGCCTTTAAAATATTTTTAAGACATACAAATTCCACAAGAAAATCACCACCTCAGATTCGGGTTAAACCCGGGGTCTGAAGACTCAACCCTAACCCCACCCAACCCAACCCAACCTCGGGTTGGTATTTCCCAGCCCTAAGCCAACCCGAGAATAAATAAACCCAACCCAACTCTATTAAAGCTCGGGTTGGGTTAAGGTGGGTTTGGGTTAGACCAACCCAAGTTGCAGACCTAACACCCCTAGATAGTGAAGTGTTCCAAAGTATCTGTGCTTGATTGATGATTATCCATAGTTTCGTTGAAAAGTTCCCTCATTTAATCAATATTTTTATCATTTCTATTTTCTATAGAACTACAATATTTTCACATTGTTGAAATATTTCCACGCACTAATTCCATAGTCTACAATGTCCTTGTGGGCACCGAAATTAGCCCACGGGTCGAACCCAACCCGTATGTGAAAAATCAGCCCACACACAACGGCCCGAATGCGAAACCTGGCCCGCACACAACGGCCCGCACGCGAAACCTGGCCCGCACACAATGGCCCGCATACGAACTCGGCCCACACACAACGGCCCGCATGCGAACTCGGCCCGCATGCGAACTTAATTCGCGCGCCATGGCCCGACTCAAAGCAAACGGGTCCCACCGGACCCGCTACCCGAACCCAAAAGGGGGGCCTACTGGCCCCCCTCTTCTTGAAAACCGTACCCCCTCCCCATGGGGAGGTATGGCCGGTCATGAGGGGAAGAAAAAAAAAAAAAAAAAAGAAAAAGAAAAAGAAAAGAAAAGAAAAGAAAAAAAAAATCCTAACCGCCTCGATGCGGGGGGAGGTGGCGTGGACGTCTACACAACCGTAGATCCGCGACGATCGCTCGATCCGACGGACAAGATGACGTCGTGTCGCCATGCAATCGGAAGGTGCAAAGATGACGACGTATCTTCAAAGATCAAGTCACATCTTGCCCGTAACCACCCCAACTAAAAAGGAGGGGATTGAGTTTGTTTCCCCAAATAAGAGAACAATATCTTGATGGTTATGGGGGGAGATATTGGATGAAACAAAAAGATTTCAGTCATATCTCTCCCAACCGCCCCCCTTTGCCTATAAATAGAAGGGGTGGGGGAAGGCATCAAAGGTCGAAAGCAAAAAAGGAAGAGGCTCTGCAAAAAGGAGCTCCAACGCTTGAAGACCGAAGGCTTCGCGAGGCACGGCAAGCGCGTCCTACGGGAACACTTAGCCCATCAAGTCCTCATCAAAGCGAAGACCTTGCACTCGAAGATCAAAGCTTCGACTCCTCGCACGAAGAAGAAAGCTTGGAGAAGAAGGCCCGGAGTCGTCATCACCCCGACGTCTCCAACGATCTTCATCAACTCCGAAGAAGCCATAAGCAAAGGCCGGAGAAGAAGATTGAAGCCGACAACACCCCGTCGTCTTCAACAAAGGCGTCGACTCCTCGCACGAAGAAGAAAGCTTGGAGAAGAAGGCCTGAAGTCGGTGCTACCCCTACCATCTTCATCAACAAAAGCCGATGCTATAACCATCGCATAGAGATCGGTGCTACACCCGCCATCTCCAAAAGAAGCCTTCAACTCCGATCAAGCCAAATACGCCCGGAGAAGAAGCCGACACCACAACCGCGCCAGTCGAAGGCTGAAGACGAAAGGGCTCTGCAAGAGAAGCTCCAACGCTTGAAGACCGAAGGCTTCACGAGGCATGGCAAGCACGTCCTACGGGAATACTTGGCCCTTCAAGTCCTCATCAACGTGAAGACCTTGCACTCGAAGATCAAAGCTTCGACTCCTTGCACGAAGAAGAAAGCTTGGAGAAGAAGACCCGGAGTCGTCGTCACCCCGACTTCTCCAACGATCTTCATCAACTCCGAAGACGCCATAAGCAAAGGCCGGAGAAGAAGATCGAAGCCGACGACACCCGTCGTCTTCAACAAAGGCGTCGACTCCTCGCACGAAGAAGAAAGCTTGGAGAAGAAGGCCTGAAGCCGGTGCTACCCCTGCCGTCTTCGTCAACAAAAGCCGACGCTACAACCGTCGCACGGAGATCGGTGCTACCCCCGCTGTCTTCATCAACAAAAGCCGACGCTACAACCGTCGCACGGAGATCGGTGCTACCCCCGCCGTCTTCATCAACAAAAGCCGACGCTAAAACCGTCGCACGAAGATCGGTGCTACCCCCACCGAAAAGCCAAGCCGACGCCACAACCGTCGAGGAAGCCGGAAGAATAAAGAAGTCTTGAAGAAGTAGCCATCGCCGTTCGAGAAGAAGATCGAGTCAAAGCTAAAGCTAAAGCCAACGCAAGAAGCCAAAGCAAACGCACCGGTAAAGCCCGCGCCAAAGCAACGCACGTGCCAAAGCCAAGCAACTACGACGGTCACGAGCAAAGCACCACACGTTCTAGCCGATACGACGCGAAGTCCGGAAGAACTAAAGCATCGCAAGCCTCTACCCGCCTATGTTCAAGCGCAAGCGCCAAAGCAAAGCAAACGCCAGAGCCACGCCAAAGCCAAAAGCTAAAGCCAAAGCCGACGCCAAAAACACGATCGACGCCGCGAACCGATGATCAAGGACGCCGAGGTCTAGCAAGGATCGAGGAAGACACGAAGACCGAGGAACGAAGCCCCAAAACCTCCCTAGCCGAGAAAGCGCGAAGCACGGACGGGACAAAATCAACGGCCGATATTCCTTAGCCTCTCAAGAAACCCTCACCCTGTAAAGACCTCTGTTCTGGGCAACCCCTTCAGAGCTCTCGCACGAATACCACGTGGAGACGCGGATCAAAGGGACCCTCCAGAGGATCTCTCCCACAATCTCCTGATCAAATATTCGCCGCACCCGGACTCGCCACACCCGAGCCCCCGGGTCCCGGCATCTGTAATCTTCGTGTGCTCGCAATAAAGACGACCCGAATATTTTTCCGCGCACACAGTCCTCGAAATCGAAACTTCGTATCTTGCATTAACCATTTAATTTTGAGTTAATTTTTTGTAAAATGTATATTTAAATAGATTGAGGGCAAGCATGGTGAGTCCAACAAGTGATGGATTCATGTTGAAAAGGAATTTGATGTGATTTGAAACAGGGAAGTCAATGGAGGAAAATGCAAGAAGGTATATGAATTTCTTGAGACCCCATTAGATTGCTTCAACACTACCCGTTTCTTATTTCAAATTAACATGAAAAGGGGGCATATTATAAGATTTGGTCACTAAGGGCAAAGATGACGAGGATTTTCGAACAGGGAGAGAGGGAGGGGGAGAGCGAGAGAGAGAGATAAACATGCAAAAATTAGTGGGAGAACTAGTAGAAGAAGTTTAGAGTAGCTAACTTATATGTTTATGATGTTGCCTAGGGTTTCCTAGACTGCAAGTTGGAGCGATTTGTACGAGATAGGGTCCCTAAAATTTATTAAGAAAGAAAACAGACTTGTTGTCCTCGATTTCTTCGCACTGCAGGATTGATGTTTTGAATTTTGGGATGAAATGATAGATCACAATGGCTATATTGATCATAAATCAAATAAATAGGTAAGGAAGGATTCAAAAGTAATATATGTTGTCTTGTTGGAATTTACTGGTGTTTTTACAACATTATGCAGGAAATAAGTCCAAGGCAGCAATATAATGTCAGCTTATGCTGAATTTCACCTTTATCAAGCTTGATAAGCCAAATTCAGACTGTATTTGGAAGATGGGCCAGTTTCCGGTAGTTTAACAAAACAAATTCAGATGATATAATAGACAGATCTTAACAACAAATAAGACTTCATAATTGATCAAACCTGTTTGATTGCATGGTCTAAAAAGAGCAAAGATGTCCATGTTACATTTCGTATCTGATGGTGGACTTGTGTGTATTTGAAGATCTAGTATCCATGATAACCAGTCGTTTCTGTCTCTTATCGTGCCTGCCTCCCAGTTTCCTCTTCCTTGGTACAAATTCTGGTACACACATTTCTAACGGCTGGAAATCAAAGGCCTTAATTTGCCAAAATAAATCTACTATAACTCTTCATTAGCTTTATTAATTTTTTGCAATTTATATTGTACAAGTGCACAAAACCAGTGTTTTAAAACACGAAAACTCGACTTGACTCGAAACCTTAATGAGTCGAGTTGACTCGACAATTTGGCTAAAACCCGACAAAACTCGATACAAAAAACTCGACATTATATAATATATTTTAATATTATATATATTTAAAAATGGATATCTAACAAGTTTTGATGACCTTATAGTTTATCACCAAATAACATGTCATTACAAAACATAAATTGTTCTACCGGATCCCGATTTTACCCGAAAAAATACAACGATCAAGACTCGAGCCGAGTCACACACCCCAAAAACTCGAGTGACTTGCCCGAGTCACTCGAGTTTTGGTCCGAGTAGTTGCCAAATCGAGTTTTGGACCGAGTCGGATCGAAACTCAGCCGAGTCAAGTCGACTCGGCCAAGTTTCGAGTCGACTCGGCGAGTTTTAAAACAGTGCACAAAACTTTAAAATGAACTACTAGAAATATGGACTTTGTGTTTAGCTTGCATGAAGTTTGTTTACAAAATCGTCACATTGGGGCCCTTTGGGGCACATCTCGTTTGGGTTGTAACCATTGTTCTTTTCGTTGCTTCGTGCTCCTTATGGCATTGGAATTGTCCCGAGTCTACTTCATGATTTTTGCTTGTTTTTAGTTGATTAGAAGTTTCTCTAATATCAAACCAATTTGAGAGAGAAGGCCCTTGTAACTAGTTGGAGTATTCCTAGGAAGCATGGGGCCTTGTGATGGGCAGCGGATCACACCATGCACGGATTCCAAGGCCAGAATCAGCTCATATTTGATGACCCACTTATTTGGGGCTATTAGTCTTTTACTTCTTGTTTATCTTTTATTTTCGAAGTTTATTTAATTTAATTTTCGCACATGTCAATCCTTGTTATAAGGATTTCGTAAGTGTATTAGGAGTCCAAGTCCTTAGTGTATAAGGAGTCCAAGTCCTAAGGGTATAAGAAATCCAAGTCTTAAGTGTATTTGGAGTCAAAGACCTAGTAGTAGTATTGCTTTCGAGTCTATAAAAGGACCCCGAAGCCTCTATTACGAACAATGTCATTGATGAATAAAAATATTAAGAAGCTCTTTGGTTTAAGAGGTTGTAATGGCTTGTCTTCTCCAACAACTGAAGTTTGGGGATACCCAACGGGTCTCAGGGTGTGAGATACTCTGGTAAACATCTCCCTTTATCACCCTTATCTATCTCCATCAATCAAAATCTTCATCCTATCATCCATTTTCGAATCCCATAAAAACTTGATCATAGACAGCGCCTTAAAACACACTCCGAATCTCATCTAAATATCATCAAAACCTAGCCATAGCAAGCTTGTACCTTCCCTATCTTTCCTCCACAAGATCCACCACTTTTCATCGCCAAAATTCCCATTTCTCGAATAGATCCAAAACTTGATAGGACAACAATATGTCCCGACTTGAATCTTGCAACCGTTTTCTCATATGTTCTATCGAAGCTTGATCTAAGCTTGATCTAAAAACTCGATATCCAAGCGTATTATCCTTCCATAGTTAAAGCCCAATTCTTATCCAATTGCAAGTAAAACGACATCTGGATTATGTAGTCTAGATCTGTTAATCTTTTATTTTCTCCACATCCAACAGACGGATCACTACCAAACTTTTACCTCTTATCCACGCCCCATCACTTAGGGTCACAATTCAAATATTTCAGGGTAGGTATATAATTATATTTGATGTGGGCATAGATCCTAGGAGAGGGCTTTAGTATGCATCAATGTTTTGAGTCCAAAAGTTTCATAGAAGAATCATGTTTGATATTTGATTTCATTTTAGAATAAAATATCAGCGAAAGAAGGAATAAAATTGCGGTGGTGTTGCCAAGAACGAGAAGGGAAAGAGGAAGAAAATAAGGTCACTAGGAGATAAGAAGGAAATAGAAAAATGGATAAAAAAAGATATTGAATCAGATAAATGATAAGATTTTGTTCAATAATCCAATTTTAAAATACAAAGTTTAGAATTCGTATGTTGTACTGAAAAATGCTTTTTCGTTGAAATATATTCCTAATGATACTGCCATTCCTTCAAATCAACCTATGATCTGAGTAGGTCACCAACACTAATCCTAATCATGATAGGACTCATAAAGTTACAAAAAGTTCACTGTCCTATTAAAAAATAAAAAACACGAAAAGTTAACTCATTAACTTCAGGAGCTCTACTGAACGTTACTCTTTAATAAAAGAATAAAATTAGGTAAAAAATCTATAAAGTAATTTACATTAAGCCCCTTTGGGGCGAGGGTTAGGAACCTAAACTTGCTTTATGGAAATTGTGAATTCCAGGTGGGGAGGGTAATCATCACGAGGGGCTGCAAGATGCTAGATTTTCTAGAGGGAGGGAGGGTGGTGGTGTCCATTTAGTTGAATGACGCTCTTTTATAAAGGCTGCTTCTAAAACTAGGAAGCGTTTAAAGTGGGGTTGACTTTAGCTGTATTTTACGAGTGTGAGCATGCATGAAACTCTTCTCCCCCCAAAAATTATTGAATTTAGTCACTTTCATGCATTCATTCCTCTATTCCGGCAATTACTGTTCACAACTGAATGAAAATAAGTGCTTCATGCTTCGATATATATCTCCAATTTCATCCGGTTCGTATATTTTGTTGGCAGGTACCAACTCAATCTCAAGAAGAATAGGGTTGATGATTATCCTACAAGGAAAGCCACATCGTACTCATCTCGGGAAGTCTCGTTCTGTCTCTCTAATCCATTGAATGGTGAGGATGTCATGGACCCGATGAAACCATTGTCGAGGTCTCTTATAGGTGGAACTATTAACACTTGTAAGACTCGACAAATCACCTTTGTCCGTGCCGATCACACGTATCAAGGTTTGCCGTACTTTGCTAAAACATAGCGTACACCTCTCTTGTCAACACTCGGTATCTCTACCCCCTTGACTTCTGGATGCTGTTTCTGCAGGTGTTCCAACCAGGATCCAGTACCGGTTGGCCCTGACTGAAAAGCCTTTTGATGGTACCGTAGCTATGCAGTATGGTGATGCTGATGACTCTGATTTTCCCAACACTCAGGATTGCCTGCTCACATTACCAACTAACGTGAGTTCTTTCATCAGTCCACTTCCTATTTGTACATCGAGACTGATATGCTGTCTGACTTGTTTTTCTTTGATTTACCTCTCATGATGGTATCTTTGGCAGCACCACGCAGATTTGCTTGCCGGCCAGTTCTGTGTACTGGTAAGTGTTTTGGATGTGAGCTCATCTTGAGAATTTCGGATGGTCAAGCTCAGTCATCTTGATTTTAAACCCTTTTTTTTTTTGCATTCTCTAGATGGAGCGTGATGGATATCAAAAGACTGAAGATCAGCTCAGGCCCGTCCGCATGGGTGCTGCTTCCGGCAGTCCAGCTACAGGTCCGGGTATTGCATCGGATAATGCTGCAACTGAGGTGAAGCACCCGGAAGTGAACCGTGGACAACCGTCCAATGTGTCAGCCCCCGTAAACACCAACAGTATGGGACCCTTGAGCTCCTCTCAAAATCTTTCCAACAGCGGACGGATGATGTCTTCTGGAAGTGGCGGCAATCAGGCCGTACCAGTATCACAGGGTTATCTACCGGGGACTGCAATGCCCTCTAGGGCACAGCAACTTGATCAACCGATGCTTCAGCAGCAGCAGCAGCAGCTGCTGATGCAGCAGAATCCGCAGTCCCAGATTCAACAGCAGCAACAACTTCCGCCTCACATCCAGAGATCGTCTCCACTTCTGTCGACAAATCCGCTCTCTCATTTAATGGGACAGAACACGAGCCTGCAGATGAACGCGAGCCACATGGTCAACAATAAGCCCACTCATTTGCAGCTCCAGATGATGCAGCAGCAGGCGCAGCAGCAGCAGCAGCAGCAGCAGAGCCAGCTGCCTAGAAAGATGATGATGGGGCTTGGTGCGGCCATGGGCATGGGGAACATGGGCAACAACATGGTGGGCCTCGGTGGGTTGGGCACCGTCATGGGGATGGGGGGCGTCCGGGGGATGTCCTCCCCGATGGGGTCCATGCCGGGCCTGGGCAACGTCAGCCCCAACCAGATGAACCTAGGGACGGCTTCCGGTTTCAGCACGGGGCTTCGTCCAGGGTCGCTGTCGACCGCGCAAGCTGCTGCCATGGCATCAAAACTAAGGATGGCATTGCATCAGAGCAGGGCGGGTATGTACGGCTCTCAGTCTGGGATTCCCGGTATGGCGGGAAATAGCAATCAGATGCTTCCCAGCTCGGCAGGCCTCCCCATGTTGAGCCACGGGCTTAACCGAGCCAACCCGAGTCAACTGCAACGGAGCACAATGTCACCCATGGGCCCGCCGAAGATCCCTGGACCTAATTTTTTCCTGAATCCACATCAGCAGATGCAGTTGATGCAACACCAGCCACTACAGCAGCAGCAGCAGCAGTTACAGCAGCAGCAACAACAGCAGCAACAGCAAATAAGCTCTCCGTTGCAGCAGGCACAGATGGGTTCTCCACAGGTGGCGGGCTCACCTTCAGCGATGGTGATGCAGCAGCAGCAGCAGCAGATCAACCCACAGCAGATGGGCCAGCAGAGCGTGATGAGCCCCCAGCAGCTGAGCTCGGGTGTGCTGCAGCAGATGAACAATGGTGGCAATGTGGGGGCTGGGCCGGCGAGCCCGCAGCTGAGCACGCAGACCCACGGGTCGGTCGGGAGCATCACGAGCTCGCCCATGGAGCAACAGCTACAGGGTACGAATAACGCTGGGCCTCTCAACAACATTTGAGCTGGTATTCGTTAAAAGTGCGTATTGCTGGATTGGTGGATGCACTGGGCGGGGAAAACCTCCGGCCGCTAGATCTGGTCCTCCGGTGGAGAGATTGCTCGACTGCCCTGTAGGCCTTACATCCCTAACATGATATTTATGTTGTATGATGGAGAACTGTTAGATTATTTGTGTGTTCGAGATGTAAATTATTTGTATGTTTTATTTGTTGTATTTGCGAATAAGGGGAGGAGGTTGCGATTCTTTGGTTAATAAGATGTGTGATGGTCTATCTTTTGTGCGTGGGTTTGTAGGGTGGTTGAGAAGATGTAATGTGAACAATTCTACACCTATTATTTTCTTTCTAGAGAGAGAAATTATGCTCCAGTGATTAGCTGCATAGAGTTGGTTGTGATCCGAGGCTTTTGCACAGTGGAAGGAGTAAGAACACACGACGTTTGAGTAGCTTTCACGGGGAAGAGGATGACTCTCCACCATCTAGAAGACGAACAATTAAACAAAGTATGAATAAATCACATGATGTCTGACAATAATGATCTATGGATTCACTAGTATGAGGATAACCCGAGCAAGCCCTCTCTCTCCAATCTCTCACACCATCCATAAAGAGAAGTCTTCCTACAAGAGAATAGATTCCGTAACCTTCTCACCCAAAGAACAAGAGAAACCCTTCCCAAGCTTAGGGGTGTTCATTGGTTCGGGTTGACCCGCCAAACCGAACCTAATCGGTCTATATGGTTCGGTTTGGATTGGGTATTTTTGCCCGTTCGGTTCGGTTCCGAAAAAAATTAACCCGCTAAGATCGGTTCGGTTCTGGATTGTGAGTTTTTAAACCCGAACCAACCCAACACGAACCGTTGGTAGTATACCCTCAGTAGTTACTTCTGTACAATCTCACTAATCTATACTATATACTAAAACGGAGCCCTCTCTCCCGTGGTGTGACACGTGGAGCCCTATTGATGACAGAAAAATCTCTCATCCCTGTGTGAACACGGATATCCCTGTGTGTACCCGATGTTTGCATGCATTATGAGGAGATGTTTGCATGCATTATGAGGAGAATGAGCCATTTATAATAATTTAATGTCATTTAATCCTCTCACCCCCATATTACTCTCTCTCTCTCTCTCTCTCTCTCTCTCTCTCTCTCGCTCATAAATCTCTCTCATGTATTTTGGAAGGTAGAGAGATCGTGAACTGCCGGTGTGTGAACACACTCATAATTATTTATAGGGTTATTTTGACTTTGCCCCCCAAATTTTGCCTTGAATTAGACTTTACCCCCATCTTTTCATTAATTAGACTTTACCCCCCAAATCTAACATTCCGTCAACTCACCTCTCAAAATTTTATTTCTTTTCCGTCAGTTTACCCTTCCTCTTAGATGAAGAAGTGACGGAACAGTTAGTTTTGTGGGGTAAAGTTTACTTAATGAAAACATGGGGCGTAAAGTCTAATTCAAGGCAAAATTTGGGGGGCAAAGTCAAAATAACCCTTATTTATCTTATGGCAGATTTTTATGATATATTTTATGGCAAGGTTTTTATTACCCCTTAAATAGTGATCTTCACAAACCATGGAAGTCTCTCTCCCGTATTGTGACACGTGGACGTCTTTTAAAAAGCTAGAATTCTTCTTCCGTGTGTGAATGCAGCTCTCTTTTAAATCCATTTAAAATTTATCATAAAGATAATAAATTTTCATTCAATGACATTTTATAGTCATTTGATGTTAAACTCTCTCTCTCTCTCTATCTATCACACACACACTAACAAGTGAATCAAACTCACTTCAGATTTCACATTTCTTTGAACAATTGCGATGTCGCCTTTGCCAAATGAAGTGCATCAAGTACATTCGGGCATTGCCCGGGTTTCTTAATAGTATCTATAATAAAATGGAAGCCTCTCTCTCGTGTTGTGACACACGGACGCCTTTTAAAGACCCAGAATTCTTCTTCCATGTGTGAACGCGGCTTTCTTTTAAATCCTATCAAAAACCTACCATAAAGATGATAAATACTCATTCAATAACATTTAATGGTCATTTGATATTAATCTCTCTCCCTCTCTCTCTAACAAGTGAATCACAATCACTTCTGATTTCACACTTCTTTGAAACAATTCCAATGTCGTATGTGCCAAATGGCGTGCATCATGCTCATCCGGGCAATGCCCGGGTTTCTTACTAGTCTATACTATATACTAAAATGGAAGCCTCTCTCCCGTGTTATGACACATGGACGTCTTTTAAAGAGTTAGAATTCTTCTCCCGTGTGTGAACGCGGCTCCTTTTTAAATCCATTTAAAAACCAACCATAAAGATGATAAATTTTCATTCAATGATATTTAATGGTCATTTGATGTTAATCTCTCTCTCTCTAACAAGTGAATCACACTCACTTCAAATTTTACACTTTTTTGAACAGTTGTGATGTCGTCTTTGCCAAATGGCGTGCATCAAACACATTCGGGCATTGCCCGGGTTTCTTACTAGTATTGTATATTATGGTGGTGATCCCAATCATCACCATTCAGTGCATTCAAGACTTTCAAGTGTTCAACCGTGTGATAAAACTGAAACGTGAAGGGTGTTGCTATTTGCACTAACATAATTACTAGCACCCCTAAGTCCCAACTTATGAAATATCTCAAAGTGAAAAGTTAAGGGTGTTGCTAGTAATTCTATGGGGGCAAATAGCAGCAACCAAAGTTAAAGGTTTAAAAGTTAAATCTGAACCAACTCAGTGGCTTGGCCATTCATGCCTCAAGAACATTTGGTTGGATGTTCACTATCAATTCAATCTCATTATTTTTGTCAATCAAATATTTGGAAAGAGTCGAGGAGGCGATCTTTGAGGCTATCGAGTGATTTGAAAGACCGGCAGGACCGAACCGAACCAAACCAAATCGAACTTTTCCGGTTTGGTTTGGTTTGGTTTTTACCAAGGAATGGTTTGGTTCGGTTCCATTTTCTAGAGAACCGATCAACTCTGGTTCGGTCCCAAATTTATCAAAAAACAGAACCAACCCAAACCATGAACACCCCTACCGAAGCCCATAAGCCTCATTGGATTCCTCTCTCTCTCTCTCTCTCCCTTGATGATGGTTACCCTTTCTTGTGTTCTCTCTTGTACCCTAGGTTTATTCTAGACCTTTCCTTTTATAAACACACATTTGTATCCAACTTATAGAATGAATCCCACGAGAAAACACAAGCCGAATCACCTCACCGGCGTACTGCCATATCAAGTCGTGCGCACGATCCAACCTAGTTTTCTCGCCCGACTTTTATGTCGATGCCAGTTGTGCGCACGGCATGAGGAGGTCATGCGCACGACTGTTCCAGGCCTATTCTTGCTTGCTCATGTGCTCTGTCTTTCACCT
Organism: Chamaelirium japonicum; assembly: GCA_947650365.1. Taxonomy (NCBI): domain Eukaryota; kingdom Viridiplantae; phylum Streptophyta; class Magnoliopsida; order Liliales; family Melanthiaceae; genus Chamaelirium; species Chamaelirium japonicum. Next base: position 111,711,230 of record OX393549.1, read on the forward strand.
TTTCTTCGCGCACGAATCTTGGAGTTATATGCGGCTTGTGTGGAGCCATATCTTCAACAATCTCCACCTTGGCTTTATAACAAGACTTGAGCACCTTCCTGAACACGAACTCCATATCTTTGCACAGTGAATCCATCGCCTGATCGCTGTCACAGCCTTTGCCCTCGAACCGGGAGCCCAATCATCAAGTTTGGTGATTGCCCAAGTCTTTTGACTTGACCACTGGAACCCACATCACGATTATCTTCGCCCCTGAGCGTGCTCCACTTGCATCCTTGTTCTTCATCGAACACCGTGCATGTACCGCCGCCCTCCCGCTAATCTGCGTAGGCCTCAACCTAATGCCCCCTTCATGACCATGGAAGCTTCGTCCCAAACCACCTTGATAGGTGAAGGTGCATCCAAGGGAATTTAATTTGGAAAGAGAGACTAGATTTCTCCTCCACCCAGAAACATGACGGGCATCCTTGAGTGTCAGTACTCGCTCATCAGACATCTCAAGTCGAATATGTTAGGTTTGATGTGGTCTACAGCTTGTAAAATCCTGATTTAGTTATATATGGTTGATAGTTTTCGTAGGATTGTATGATGGTACGTATTACTATACATGTTCTATTTACAGAACTAAAAGAGCCATGGCTATATAGTAGTCCATCTGAGTGGGAGACTCAGTGGATTGGTCCTATGAGCCTAAATCGTTCATAGCTCTGATTAGGGTTGGTCGCCATATCAGGATAAGTTATTGAAATGACAAAGCATGAGCATCTCCACCATGGTCATTGTCAGGCACAGTGTCTGTGGCCGAATGGAACCAACATGATACACAGAATGGTGAGCAGACACTGATGCACACAATCGTGTTTTTGCTTAGGGTAATTGGTTCTAAACCCTAAGGAACCATGACCGGTAGACTAACCAGTTGCGTGTAACTTTAATACACCAACATGTGAGGAATCTAACCACGACCTAATACCACGGTGCACTGGGTTACCGGGATGATGTTGCATTAACATGCCACTCCTGCAGGCCATCCACATCCTTATCGGGAGGTGCGTTCCTTGGTCTGACATACACCGCACTAAACCTAGGCCTGGTGGATAGCAGTTAAGTTGTTGACCGAATCCGGTTGCTTGGCCAAAGCGATCGACGGTGCATTGTGATGAGTTAACCTGGAATGAAGCTAGTCAAATGGTCACTCGAGTCTGACGGTACTTTCCACCACTCGAGTTGATACATGGCACCAAGTGGAGGGATATCGAATTACCAATACTAAGCAAAGAGCGGGGGTGTGCGAGAGAACATAGTAAGTCAAGGAGAATTGGACTGCAGTCTGCGTCACATTCTGGGTGGCCATGCAGGTTAACCGGAGCCCAGAGGATTAACAAAGACACTTGGATAATGTGTCAATCGGGTCCGGTTGGAAGCCATGAATCCTAGCCCTTGAAGGTTCCAATCTATCCACAATAGTTACAGATTTTTACTTTTTTCTTGTCTCACAAACATAATAAGAGTCGTAGATGTGATGCTGTAACATCCATCCCAAACACACAAGATATTGTCCGCTTTGTCCATGCCCGCACGAGGACTTCCCAGGAGATCACCCATCCTGGTATTACTTTTGCCTGAGCATGCTTAACTACGAAATTCTTACGAAATCCATAGCGACGCACGATTTTAAAACTCGTCTTCTATGTTTGGGAGGGAAAATTATATAAGTAGCTCCGGATCTCCTTCTCTCTAGGCGATGTGGGGCTAACTGGTGACCATGTATACCTCACCTCACCTCACCTTACTTCACCTTACATCGCCTCACCTTATCCATCTTGGCATCAGAGCCTCAGGAGTCATGACTCTTGGATATTGGATCTTGGTCGTCACAATCCACCCCCTTAAGGGTTACATGTCTACGTATAGGGTTAGACCCCCCATTGCGAGAAGAATCGGCTTTGAAACCATTTTGTAACTTCCTCCCTAAACACATAAGATTTTGTCCGCTTTGCCCATGCCCGTACGAGGACTTCCCAGTGAGGTCACCATTCTAGAACTACTCTTGCCCGAGCACACTTAACTACGGAGTTTTTACGAAATCCATAGCGGCACACGATTTTAAAACACGTCTTTTATATTTGGGAGGAAAAATTATATAAGTAGCTCAGGATCTTCTTCTCTCCAGGCGATATGGGGCTAACTCATGGCCTTGTACATCTCACCTAATCCCATCTTGCCATCATAGCCTCAGGAGTCTTAGCTCTTGGCTATTGGATCTTGGTTGTCACAATCCACACATCTTAAGGGCTACACGTCCACATGTAGGGTTAGACCCCCTTATTGTGAGGAGAACCGGCTCTGATACTATTTTGTAACATCTACCCCAAATATACAAAATATTGTCCGCTTTGCCCGTGCCCGCATGAGGACTTCCCAGGGAGGTCACCCATCCTAGGGCTACTCTCGCCCAAGCAAGCTTAACTATGGAGTTCTTACGAAATCCATAGCGGCGCATGATTTTAAAACGCTTCTTCTATGTTTGGGAGAGAAAAATTTTAAGTTGCTCAAGATCTCCTTATCTCCAGGCAATGTAGGGCTAACTCATGGCCTTGTACATCTCACCTCACCTCATCCATCTTGGCATCACAGCCTCTGGAGTCTTGGCTCTTGGCTATTAGATCTTGGTCGTCACAGGTGCCCTAACCCCCCTGCGTTCCATGAGTGCATTGCACTGGAGCATGGTAGGTGCGCAGGACTGAGTGTGTTCATTAGGTGGCAACCCCAGAGTAGTGTTGAGACGCACGATATTTCCTCTACACCGTGTAGGGTCAGCTTTGTGTATGCGTGTCGTATTAGAATGCGATATGATAGTTTAGTGACTTTTGCTAAGGGTTACCTCATATTTTACTGAGGGCACCCATTGAATAGTTAAATCACTATTTATCACCCCACGATGTGATGACCATGTGCGAGTGAGGTGCCCTAGTCGCTAGGGTTCACTCAAGTGCACAAGAAACAGGCCATGCGCGCTCCTGCATGAGGTGAATGACTACTAGATGCATGTAACCATTATCCCTATAATCAAGGGATGAGGGAGATTTACCGCTAAAAAAAAAGGATGAGGGAGATTTGACAAATCAAATACCCCCCCTTGATTATAGGATCTGGATAAGGCAATATAATAAGGGATAATTTTTTTGAAGATAGGAGAGAGAGAGAGAGAGAGAGAGAGAGAGAGAGAGAGAGAGAGAGAGAGAGAGAGGGATCGGCCAAAAATAAGGGGGCATAGTTCCCGAAGCCCCCCTTACAATTTTTTGAGAAAAGGCCGACCACCCTTTCACTCTTCGATGGTTCTCTCTCTTGGGTGTGAAGAAGATCTCTCTCTCATCTCTTCTACTCTTGTGTGTCTGTGAGACTAAGTTAAGGAAATCGCTTGCACTCTGAGGTACTCAGAGATAAGAGTGCAAGAGTCCGAATCAAGTTGTGAGATCAGGTGTACCCAAAGAAGATCATCTCTCTTGTGTGAGGATTTCTCTTGCGATTGCTGCCCAGATTTTAATTTGGTAGATCTTTGTTATTTTGATCATTGCGGGAGTTCCAAGAGTCCAAATTACCTTAAACTAGATGCTACATCTCCGTTTTGTGGTTCTCTTTCCGTCAATTTAAGTTTCGACCCAATCAGACTTTGGGATCAAAAGTTATGGTCATCACACCGAAATATCTTTGTACAGATCCAAATCCGTCTCTATCAACAAAGAAGAAACTTGCCACGGTGAAACAACCCGCATGCAGGTATAAACCATAAACCCTTAGATTTATCATTGTATATGCATCATTACTAGATTATTCGATTCGGTAGATGTCTCTAGGGGTTCGATTTCTGTTCGATTCATCTTTTGCGCAAATGATCTATTTAGATGAAATTTTTTAAATGTATCGCACACCGAATTGATCAACGGGATCGACTCTTTCTTTCGCTGCACATTTGATCATTTCCTAATAGAATATCCCCGACTCCCCTTATGACACCTTGGAGCCGTCGCTAGCTATTAACTTGTCACTATTATACTCCGCATACTTATTGAACTATATCATGTACGAACAAATATGATATGTGGCCCCACTATCGATTATGCTATCCTGATTTGATATAAAATCAGTGGTAGCCATCAGAACATCTCCCTCATCGAAATCTCTCGATGAGGTATAACCGACGGATCCATCATCCTTATTCTTGGATGACCCTGAGCAATCTGGTCTTGCTCCACATTTTCACTTGCACTCCGATTTGAAGTACCAAGATCTTCCGCACTTTCAACAAGTGTCTTGTCTCTTCTTCTTCTTCACCCCCGCCACCATCGCTAGTGCCTTGGATTGATTGTCACCACCCGCCTCGCTTGTCCCCTTCAACCGAAGCTCATTTGCGATAAGTGTACCCGTGACATCCTCCAACTTGATGGTTTTTTTTTCTTCTGTAGAGCATCGGGACCTTCAGATGCTCGTAGGATTGTGGTAAAGATCACAGAAGAAGTAGCGCCTTATCCGTCTCTTTCTTGTCTTCACCGATATTAAGGAGTTCTTCCGTCAGTTGATTGAAGGTCGAGATATACTCTGAGATCCTTGTACCTTCCGTCATTTGAAAAACGTAGATCTTCTGCTTCAGGTACAATCGGTTCGTTAGTGAACGGGTCATGTATATACCCTCCAACTTCTCCGATAATTTTATCGCAGAGACTTCACTGGAGACAGTTGCCAGCATAATCTTCGAGAGGCACATCCGAATTACGCTCACCGCCTTCAAATCATACTCAAACTAATCATCTTCTGACATCGAGTCCGGCTTGATGCTCATCAAAGCTTTGTGCAGTCCGTCTTGAATCAATGTATCTTTGACTTATATTTGCCACAAGCTAAAATTGATTTGGCCATCGAACTTCTCGATCTCGAACTGTAGGTTCGAACCTTGAGCTGTCATCTCCGAATTCTTTGATATCGATTTGACACCTCTGAATCACTAACAAGATGCTCTGATACCAATTTGTTATGATCCGAGACTCTCGCGCAGCGGAAGGAGCAAGAATAAACGACGTACGAGGAACTTCCACGGAGAAGACGATGGCTCACCATCGTCAAGAAGACGAACAAATAAACAAAGCGCAAAGAAATCACACATACGATGTTTGGCAACAACAATCTATGGATTCACTAGTATGGGGATAACCCGAGTACAAGTCCTTTGTCCCTCTCCATTTCCTCACACTACCTACAAAGAGAAGCCCTCCTATAAGAGAATAGATTTTGCAACTCTCTCACCTTGAAGAATAGAAAACCCTTCCCGAAGCCTACAAGCCTCCTTAGATTCCTCTCTCTCTCTCTCTCTCTCTCTCTCTCTCTCTCTCTCTCTCTCTCTCCCTTGATGATGGATACCCTTTCTTGTGTCTTCTCTTATACCCTAGGTTCGTTCTAGACCTTTCCTTTTATAAGTACACATTCGTATCCAACTTGTAGAAGGAATCCTACGAGAAAATGCAGGCCGAACCGCTTCACCGGTGTACTGCCATATCAAGTCATGCGCACAACCCAACCTAGTTTTCTCACCCGACTTTTATGCAGATGGTAGTCATGCGCACGACCTGAGGAGGTCATGTGCATGACTATTCCTGATCGATTCTTGCTTGCTCCTGTGCTTTGTCTTCCGTCGTTTCTTCACGCATAAATCTTGGAGTTGTATGCGACTTGTTTGGAGCAACATCTTCAACATCAATGTCTCTACATATTATCTTTCTTTCTAAAGAGAAATTATTGGATATTTGTTTCGATGATTGATAACCTAGCTCGGGTTGATACAGAATAGAAGCATGAACAAATATTTTTATTCAATTCTCACGGACTAGTTCCCGATCATCGGTCGAAACTTATGAGGTTCTAAAGTGTGATTTTTGATGTATTGATTTGGGTGAATGGTTTTAGATTTTCTTGTGGCTAGTAACTCGGACCTTGTTTGATTTAGTTTACAATGACTTGGGTGTGGGCATCACATTAGGCTCGCATGGGGTTGAGGCCAGTAAGCGTGCTTGATTACTATTTGAGCCAAGCCGATGCTTACAGTTTAAGCTCGTTGAATATGATTTTAAACCCAGACCGGATTGGCCGGTTCAATCGCTTGACCTGTGAACCGGCCTAGATTCTGGGTTTGAGAAATATAAGAATCGGAATTACCATAAACTCAACATAAACTCGATAAAACCGCCAACCCACCGGTTGAACCGCCAATCCACATAACCTGTTTGACGGTTCGGTGAATCTCTTTTGATTAAAAGGGTCTTAAACCCTTTTTTTGGGTTCTCTTTGTCTCTTTGGCTTGTTTACTAAAAGTAAATTATTTTTAAACCCCGTTATAAATTTTTTGAAACTATTTTTTTTTTAAAAATGCAAAATAAATTTAATTATGATATCATGATGATGTCACGGTATAACCACGGGTTGATCTAGCGGTTGAACCGGTGACCTGTAACCCAATTTTTTTTCCGGCTCGATGAACGGTCCGATTTTGAAAACATTACTAATATAGGTAGTCCAAGATTTTGGACGGCATGGAGTTCACAAAGAAGCTCCTAAGGACTAGTTCGACTTTGTTTGAATATTAAACGAGTCAAGCCAAAGTATAAAGTTTAGGCTCGTATGGTAAACAGGCCAAGCTCAATCAGACCAAAGCTCGGCTCGGTCTGACTCGATTACTAGTCGAACCAAGCCCAAAGTTGAACAACCAGGCTTTTAACCAGGCTCGGACCGGCTCGGCTCGGCTCGTTTGCCGTCCTTGGTGATGCCTCTACATGGTGGTTAAGACGTGTAAAAGAACCCTAATAAGGCTCGGGACAACTTTTCTGATCACCAACCAAGTTGAATTTCCATGTCAATTAAGTTTGTCTTCCACGTCACTTCCCCCAATTTCAAATATCACCCAACTAACACCCGGTGCGGGAGTTCGGATCTCCTCGAGTCGGTCGGCCTGGTCGGTGGGCCCGACGTGCATCACAGCCGTATGCAGTCGGCTGGAGTACGATTCACCTACCATCGTGTGGCTGTAATGCGCGAGGGTCCACCGACCGGTTGGACTGACTGGAGAAGACCTGAAGCCCTCATCTCCTGTGGGTGTATAATATGTGGGACACTGTTTATCCAGATATTCCTGAAATCTATTTTGTTAAAACATTTATAAAAATAAATTTATTTTGAAGGTAATATGCCTAAGGTCCCTGACAATATTTCACTATAGTGATAAGGATCAACAACAAGATGCTCCTGTTTGGAAAAAATTCATTTTACCCTTTGACCGTTTGAAAAATAACCATTTACCCCCCTACTTGTAGCTGTACAATGAAATCACTTGAAGAGTAATATTCTAGTAATATCGAGTAACATTTGCTACAATGATATCATTGTAGTAATTTTTTTTAAAAAAAATAAGATTTGGTGATTTTTTTGCTACAGTGAAATCACTGTAGCAATAGTTACTCTTTTATCACCGAATTGATACTCTTTGCTACTATTGTAGTAATTGTTGCTATTTATTACGAAATTGATAATAATTGATAAAGTGATTTTATTGTAGCAAAAATATTTTATCGAGATTTCTCTAAAAAAATTTGCTACAGTGAAATCAATGTGGCAATTGTTACTCAATTCGGTAATAAAGAGTAACAATTGCATACTCTTTACTGAAGCAATTTTTTTTTTTAAAAAAAAATTGCTAAAGTGAAATAACTGTAGCAAATTCGTAGGTTAAGCTATGTAGCGACAAGGACATAGGGGCCTGCACTAAGGGGCATTTTGGTCATTAAATGGGGATAAAAGTCACGTGTGGGACTTGCTCCAACTGTATCCTTTTCCCGAGGGACCTGGTGCGACACCATCTTGTTGCTTGCTCTTTCCCTTAAACTGATCTCTTGTCAGTGACCTCTCACCAAGTCCCCTAACTATTTATCTAAGTCCTGTTTTTTTTTTTGGTTTTGTGTTGAAGAGGACATACATGTTTTGGTTAGAACGACGAGTGCAAAGTATTTTTTCTCCTGGTCAAAGACCAAGCCTTGTTTTTGGCCACAGGTGCACCATTTTATTTGTACTCCACATGGCGGTAGGTAAGCCTGGGATTCGATCATGCGACCGCTTGGGAGGGTGACGGTTGGGTTAACCATTGGGATGCAGCCATGGTTGTAATTATTTCTCTTTTGGTTGACTCAAATGCCATCTCGAAGTAAACTGTAGAACTGTTGTCTAAGACACCCAATTAAGTGGTAGGAGAGTGACTACCTCACCCTAGGGGTGGCAATCCTTGACCCGACCCGAACCCGACCCGAACCCGAACCCGAAGTTAGCGGGTTTGGGTTTGGCCTAAACGGGTTCGGGTCATAAACGGGTCGACCCGATTGACCCATTTATTTAATGGATTGGGTTCGGGTTTGTACTTATAACCCGATTGACCCGTTTACCAAATGGGTCGTGTCAACCCGACCCGACCCAGCCTCATATTATTTCCCCCCTCAAGTGGCATAACAAAGCTTCTGAACTTACTACCGGCTTTAAAAGCCTCTGTATGGAGGGCTCACAGCCTCATACACCGGCTTTCTTACTGTACTATACTGCATTTATGAGACTGAAGTCTAGAGGTGAATGTTGGAGCCTCCTGGTGGGTTTTAGCCTAGTTTACTATAAAGTAGAGAGAAACCAAATCTTGCTAATTATGAAACTTATCGGTTTGTCGTCGAAGCTTGTGCTTGCACAATGCCCTAAAAACAATATTCACCATCTTTGTGGTGCTTGAAGGCCTCCGACAAAAGCTCCCTAAGGGACAACGACCGTCGGACTCCTCCTTAGTATTGAGGGGAACTCGTGGGACTCTCAGCATACTCTAGCTCCAGAAAAGAAATAAGAGAAGATAAATTCTTGTTGTGTGTTGTTTTTGGTATCCTTGGGCTATCTTATATTGAGGTCCTATACTTGAGGTTACATAGAGGAAAGAGTAGCGATTAAAACGAAGCTTTACAATTTACATGCATTACTCTCCTGCAACGTTCGGTAATGGATGACATCACCTCGCTGCAACGTCTGTAAAGCTCGATAACAGATGCATGCATTGACTCGTAACCTTTGCTCTCATGCTCGGATAATCGAAAAAACACAAAAGGAAAAGCCAAAGGGATAAAATAAATTAGGCAAAAGAAAAAACCGAAAGCCCGAAGCCCATTACGGTCACATGACTCGTGTCTGCAACCAGAGCCTGAGCACGTGCGCATGCTCATGCTCGACTCGATTCAATGCATACATGTGTGTGATGGGTGCAAGTGTTGGTTCTTGTGTTGCCACAAGACCATAAGGGAGGTGTTCTCTTAAATACTTTCATTTGAACACCCCCCCCCCCCTCTCTCTCTCTTAATATGGGACCAAAGTTAAAACTCAAGTTTCATTTATAACAATCCCCACAAGAATGAAATATTGAAAATCAATTCAAATGAAAGGTATGTATATAAACAGAAGGTGTCGTTTGACTTAAACCTTTGATTAGTGTAGATCTGCAAATTATTCGGTTTGAAGGTAAATCAAGTCAACATGTATCACTTATACCCTCAAAATAAAAATTATAGAGCCCCCTACGGTTCTGCTTTTTATGGCCATGAACTATCCCTATTTTTCTTGAGTGCTCTAGAGAATTGGACTTAATTCTCATAGATGTGGCCATACTTCTACGCTCATATAGATGCTCTACCAATAATGCTTTGTACCTATATGCCCACTAGAATTCTAGTTATAGAAGCATTAAGAGTCAATGACCCAGCCTCACAATGATACATATTGTACTACAATATCATATGGAGGGGTAATTTGCTGGGTATCACTTGCTGGGTATCACCCCTATAAGTCCCTCAAATAACTTGTTATCCTATTGAACATTGTTCTTGGGATCTTCAGTCGTGTAGGTTTAGTTACTATTAGCAGAAACTTTTTAATTTATATACCTCATCCCCATCGATGTATTTAGACAAGCTCTCTAGCTAACCCTTTTGTTGAGGGATTTGCTAAGTTATCTTCTGACTTTATATAATCAATGACAATTATCATTTCTTTCAATATAAGTCGTACAATATTATGTCTACAATGAATAATCCATGACTTTCCATCATAGGAAATGTTCCTAACCCTTATTATAACTGTTTAGCTATCACAATGAATATATACATCAGGAATAGGCTTTGGCCATAAAGTAAAAATGTCCAATCACCCAGTGCGTGTTATGTTGCGCAACGGATCCTCGAATGAATCTATTTAGATTAGTGCACACGATAGATTAAAAATTTAGTTAACTTATGTTTTTACCACACCAGTGGATTAGATTGTTTTCATGCGAGCTAGATGGATTAATGTCAGGTGGTTCTCTCTCTCTCTCTCTCTCTCTCTCTCTCTATATATATATATATATATATATATATATATATATATATATATATATATATATATATATATATATATATATATATATATATATATCAAAGATAAATAATTTAGGGGTTTCTATGAAGTGCTGAGCATAAGCATATAAGGTTTGCATTCATAATTAAACTACAACACGCTCCGTTGGCTTCGTGCCGGATGGTGAGAGAAATCCACTAAGCAAAAGGTCCGATTATATAATTGGAATCAGGAATGAACGAGACATACACAGAGTAACCCCTCTTCTATACACTGCTTTTTGTCCTATTCCTTTCAGTTTTTCTCAAGCTCCATACTCGTCTGTCTTCACAATGCTCCAACACACGTGGCTCTGGTGCTCACCTGAGTCATCGCTCAGACTATCGTGATTCGCTCATGCGAAGACATCAATGATCGGCCTCGCAAGGTTTGAACGTGCCCAAAGATAAATTGCAAGCCACTATGGGTGGTAGCCCCTTTAAGGGACTACTTTGTCGGAGTAACTCGTCCGACAGACCCCAAAGAAATTATGCCAGTAAACCCTAACACCCTTCTAAGGGGAATTAGGGTTCTTCTTGCCGCTTCACATGTGCAAGACCCAACCCTCTCCCATTTCGCTTGGAAGAACCCAAAAGATGAGATTTACAAGGGTAAGACAAAAAGAACCAATCAAAATCACCAAAATTGATAAAGAGATGAATCAATTTAAATTCCCAAAAGGGAAAAACAACTCTAGCAATTAAAATAAACTTGCACACATATGGTGGAAAACACCCTCAAGCATATAGGGTCTTACCTTTGGTGTAGGCTTGAGGGGAGGAGGAAGGGACAATGATTTTCAAGAGTCTTTTCAAGCTAAATTTCACTTCTCCTCTGGTTTTCCACACTAATAAGTGAGAGGGAAAAATATTTTTATAGGATAGATCAATCCTAGGGCGATACCAGCCCTCGAATCACAATCAAAAGGACAAGATTGCAAGTTTGACTTGAATTTACCTTTATTGGGTGCTACACATCCTAACAGCTGTTCAGACTACCTTGTTTCGGTTTGAATGATTGTTTGGACAAAAGACCCATCCAACCTTGAGACAGGAGAAGCCGGTCCAAATAACTGTTTGGACCCCCTTTTTCCAAATGACCCAAACTGTCTTGACAGGTATTGAACAGGCCGATCGTCCATCTAGGAGTCTGAACAATTGTTTGGACCCAAAATACAAGGAGTTCGAGTAACTGTTCAGATGCCTAGTATGAACTTTCAACACTTAGAAAAATTCTAAGTGTTAGATCCTCTTGACCTAGACTCGGAAGAAGCCAAAATTTGATATGCGCAAAACTTGATAAATTGCTAGGTATGCTTGACCCCCTTGTACATAGCTCATGTTAGTTCGATCCAGAGCACATAGTACGTCTCGACTAGCCCTAACATGAAGATAAGTTAAAATAATATCGAATCCTCGAAAAACGTAAAAATGATAAATGATAAAAACACACACAAAAACGATACGATCGAGAAAATCTATTCTACCCCAGTAAACCCACTCATCTCATGACTCTCAGGTATGCAACTAAAGCCATGAGATAGACTGCTGAGTCTTCAAATGATCTTGAACCAATGTTTTGCACTTAACTAATCTCCATGAGAGAAAACTCAACAGTTAAAAGGCATACATGTAATCTCTCACAGATTAGTTTGACTTATAAATTAAGACAAGCAAGGATGAGGGCCCGCAAGCGGTAACACTTGATCCCATGTTCTCCTTCAGGTGTACTGAAGGATTATATTTCATTCTTGTTGGACTACAATCAAATTAACCAAACTTCCTAAGCACATTCTCTATATAGTATAGCTGAGATAGAGCTATACCATTAGAATCCCTTATAATCTTGATTCCTAGAATGACATATGTAGCTTCGGAGTCTTTTATATCTAAGTGCATACTTATAAAGGTATTAGTTTTCACCACAACCTTCAAGTTGGTTTTGAAGAAACATGTCATCTATATAAAGATATATGATCACACAAGTCTGATCATTGATCTTAGTATAGATGCACTTGTTTGACTCATTAATCCAGAATTCACTCAAAGTCAGTACTTGGTTAAACTTCTCCTGCCATTCCTTTGAAAACTATTTGAAAACATAAAGAGCTATCTTAAGTTTACAAACCTTTTGCTCTAAGCCATGCACTACAACGACTTCATACTCCTTTTGGGGTTAGGTATGGATATCTTAGCTAGACATTCCCATACTTTGACGTGTTTATAGGAAGGCTTCATACCTCTCAGGATCTCATAAGATTTATTCTATGACTCCTTAAATGGAATCCTTTTAAAAACATTTGTTGCAAAAAGTACTGCCTCCTTCTATAGGTTTGTAGGTATACTTGAATTGATATCATCATGACATTGATCATGTCCTTTTAGGCATGGTTCAAAATTTTTCATTTTTGCGACCCTCAAATTTTTTTTCAAAATATTTCTATTTTTGCGACCCTCAAAACGAAATGTGGGGGACAATAATGTTCCAAAATTATTTATCAAAATTTTCTGAAATTTTGAACCTTAACAAAACCCTTAAAACCTAAACCCTCCAAGTAGATCGTTCGACTTCTCTAGTATGATTTCTTTTAAAAATATATTTTTGGGGTGTATGATCTACCATCCAACACAAACTTGGGGAGATCAATTCAACAAAAAACACATTCAAACGTTTGCTCGATTAGATTGAAGTGTACTCTTCTGAAAGTTTGAAATATAGTAAATTTTATATTCCTTTCAATTAATTTGTTTCTAATTATCTAATTAATATGATGGTATAAGAACATAAAATCTGTCAAGATTCAAGATTTGATATTCTTACAATGGATTTGGGAATAAATAATATTAATTAAATTTATCAAATTAATCTTTTAAAATTTTGAAGGTTATTGAAAAAAATCAGATCTTAATATTGATAAATTTACTCGAACTTTAAAAAGGCTCCTATTAATCCAGATCAATCAAAAACTTCAATTTCACCTATTCAAGGTGGAAGCTCGAAGGAAAATGGACTATGCCCTCTCGAGGCTAAGGTCTGATGAAAAGACTCCTGGTAATCCAAGTCAATCAAAGACTTCGATTTCGCCCATTCAAGTCAAAAGCTCGAAGAAAAAATGGGATGAAAAGACTCATGGCAATCCAGGTCACTCATCCGAGGCGATGAGAATAAGCCCAAGGCCCTACCTTTGGCATTCGAAGACAAAGTCCGAGGCGACTAACACCTCGGCACTCTACAAGTCCAAAGCCTTGTCCTTTGCGTTCGAAGACAAAGTCCGAGGCGACTAACATCGTGGCACTCTACAAGCTCAAGGCCTTGCCCTTGGTACTCGAAGACAAAGTCTGAGGCGACCAGCACCTCGACACTGTACAAGCCCAAGGCCATGCCCTTGGCACTTGAAGATAAAGTCCAAGGCGACCAACGCCTCGATACTCTACAAACCAAAGGCCCTGCCCTTGGCACTCGAAGACAAATTCCAAGATGACCAAAGCCTTGACACTCTTTAAGCCAAGGCTCTGCCCTTAGCGCTCAAAGACAAAGTTTGAGGTGATCGTCGCCTCGGTATTCGATAAATCCAAGGCCCTACCCTTGGCACTCGAAGACAAAGTCCCAGGCGACCAATGCCTCAGCACTCTACAAGCCCAAGGCCTTGCCCTTGGCACTAGAAGACAAAGTCCGAGCGACCAACGCCTCGGCCCTCTACAAGCCGAAGGCCCTGTATTTGGCACTCGAAGACAAATTCTGAGGTGACCAACGTCTCGGTACTCTAGAACCCCAAGGCCCTACACTTGGCACTCGAAGACAAAGTCTGAGGTGACCAACACCTCGATACTCTATAAGCTCAGGGCCCTGCCCTTGGCACTCGAAGACAAAGTCTGAGGCGACCGATGCCTCAGCACTCTACATGCCCAAGGTTCTGCCCTTGGCACTCAAAGATAAAGTTCGAGGTGATCGTCGTCTCAGCATTTGATAAACCCAAGGCCTTGCCCTTGGCACTCGAAGACAAAGTCCGAGGCAGGCATATTCGCCTCGGTATGCACCAATTCCAAAAAGATAGCCTTGGCACTCGAAGACAAATTCCGAGGAAGGCATCGTCGCCTTGGCATGCAGCAAGTCCAAGGATCCATCCTTGGCACATGAAGATAAAATTTGAGATACCATTGCCGATGTCTTGGCACTCGATCAAAACTCCAAGTTTACTGTCTTGGCACGCAACGACAAAGTCCGAGACCGACGTATCTAGATTCGATCAAAAGCCCAAGCTTAGTCTTGTTACTAGGGTTCAAACATCATATTGTTACCGATATTCACCCTCTCTCGACGACTGCCGATTCCAAACCGAACAAGGGGTGGTTGGTCTAATTCTGGCATTCAAACAACGAACAGTTAGTAAGTAATCGATCGAACGGCAGCAATCGAACTTCCGGCAATGACCGATCGACCAAAGTTCAATATTTAATGAGAGATGCTGCAATAATAGTCAATCCCCTAGACCATTATCGACTAGTAGCGACTGATCGATCGATCATTGGCTGAGGGTCACACATGTCCACCCACGCACTCGGTGCCTGATGAATACCATCAAACGTTAATATTCACCAATTAATGGCGACTATGGAGATTTGCAAATCACACTCAAGCCCGATCAGAAAATCACACTTGCAAACAAGGGACATGGCTATACAATTTCAATACACAGAACCTCTCCAACTAGATAGAGATCGAGATACCACGGCTTATCAATCAATCCAATTCAAATGACATTCGCACACAAGGATCATTCAAAGATGATAAGCTATCTTCCATTGGATTGATTGAATAGCATCTCATCCAAACCTATTTAGTTAGCTGCACAAACTTCACAAGAAAAAAAACCTCCTTCTTATCTGGGGGTGGACCCACGGTAATCGCCATGTCATTGCTGGTGTCCGACTACAGTCCCTAGTGAACACAGTAACTAGGTGCCGAGACGATGCCAACGGCTCAGACTTTATCTGTGAGCGCCAAGGCTGTATCCTTGGACTCGTGGAGTGCCGAGACAGTGTCAGTGTCTCAGACTTTATCTGTGAGTACCAAGGCTGTCTCCTTGGACTCGTTGAGTGCCGAGACGATAGTAATTTCTCAAATTTTGTTTGCAACTGCCAAAGTTGCCTCCTTCGACTTGTGGAGTATCGAGACAGTGTCAACATCTCAGACTTTGTCTGCGAGCACCAAGGCTGTCTCCTTGGACTCGATGAGTGCCGAGATGGTGTTGACATCTCGGATTTTGTCTTTGAGTGCCAAGGCTGTCTCCTTGGACTTGTTGCATATCGAGACGACAATGACGTCTTGGACTTTGTCTTTGAATGCTAAGGTTGTTTCCTTAGACTTATTGCATACTAAGATGGCGACGATGTACAATCTCAGACTTTATCTTCGAATGCTAAGGCTGTCTTTTTGGACTTGTTGCATGCCGAGGTGATGGCGGTGCCTCAGACTTTATCTTCGAATGCCAAAGCTGTCTCCTTAGACTTATTGCATGCCGAGGCGATAGCGGTGCCTTGAACTTTATTTTCAAATGCCAAGGCCATCTCCTTGGACTTGTTGCATACCGAGGCGACGATGGCGCCTCAGACTTTGTCTTCTAGTGCTAAGGCTATCTCCTTGGACTTTACAGGTGGGTTGCTTGAATTAATTGGTAGTTACAGCGTGACCGATAGGAGCTAGAAAGTTTGGAGGTCGCAAATCAGTTGGGAGGTATCTCACAGACGACACCAGCTGTGGGTGGAAATTACTGTCGTAGTATGGTTTTTTTGCCAACAGTCGATTGATGATTGACTTCAAGTGCGGTGCTCTGTTGAGTGCTGAGTTGTCACACATACACTATTGAGATAGAGAAGGAAAAGTTGGCACAGAATGTGGTGACGAAGTTTAGCTGAAGTCTACGTCTCCGTGCGGTAAGACACAACCTTTGAATCTACTAACTCTGAAAAAAGTAGACCTTCTCTCGATAGACCGATGAGTGCTTATACAAGTAGACAAAGGGCAAAGTGTGCTTGACTAGAGTATGATCACTAAAAAGCTTGGGTAGCTCTGGAAAATAGAAAGTGGAATTGGACCAGGCCCTAGACCGTCTTTGTGGACTTCAGGCTAGACTGACGGGTCCCACCATCATCTCTGTGGGCCCCAAGAAAGGGCTGGTGGGTCCCACTATCAGACGTTAGCCAGATTTTGCACCCAGAGGTATGCTTGATTTTGCTAGTTTGCGTGAAACTCTAATTGTCACGAGTACTAAGTTACCATATTTCGAATATTGTGTATGTGTTTTCTCTATATAACTGTAGGTGCAAAAACTCTAATAGTTTGTATAGCACACATAAGTGACGGGCTCATAAATTTCATATCCTTTGTTGCCTTATGAAAAAAATTTCAGTTTTGAAAATAATAAATATCTACAGAGAACATTTTTTTTTTGGTATTCATGAAAAAATTGTTTGTAAATCTGAAACCCATTTTGTAAACCTGGTTAACAAATGAAGATTATTTTTTTTAGTGAAACAAAGTATTTTTTATCAACATAATGTTTATGGATGAAAAATGATTTTCATAATGCAACAATATTGGACAGGGTTTGTAGTTCTTTCGGTTAATTAAAAGATATAATGTTCGTTACATAATTGAGACATTTGAGGAAGGGGTTTGTGCCCTTACTTGCATCTCTCTCTCACTACTTCTTCATAGTGAGCAGACACCTTTGGTATTAGTAGAGCTGGTTTTCTCCGCTTGTACTCCCTTCCAAAAATATTTTTGTATAACTTCTTAAACTACAACAATTTTATTTTTAGTTCTCCTAAATCTTTATTCGCGCAATCAAGTTCCCATCATTAATATGTAAATACACTATACTCCTTATGTTTACCTTGGAATCCTCTTTTTTTGTGAATCTTTTGCCCCTTTTATTTGTGAAATAGTAATTTCTCGCTCTTTCATCTTTTTTTGTTTTTATAAACAAAGTAAAAGCTAAGGGTTGAGAGTATTTTTCTTGTTGATGTGTCATTCTCTTATATAGTGTACTTAATGAAGATTGTCTTTTAGTGAAAGTTAATAATTCTTTTTTTAAAAAAATATTTATGAAAGAAAAATAATTTTGAAATGCAACAATATTAGACAGGGTTTGTGGTTCTTTCGATTACTTCGAATACATAATTGTTTGTTGCATAATTGAGGTAGTTGAGGAAGGGTTTCTAGCGTTGATTGCATATCTCTCGCTACTTCTTTTCAGTGAGCAGTCACCTCTGGTCTAAGTAGTGTTGGATCTCTATGGTTCATGCGTGACAAATGGTATCAGAGCCGGTTCTTCTCGGGTTGGGAGGGTCTAACTCTACACGAGGACGTGTAGCCTGTAAGGGGGGTGGATTGTGACGATCGAGAGCCAATAGCCAATAGCCAAGAGCCAAGACTCCTGAGGCTGTGATGCCAAGATGGATGAGGTGAGGTGTACAAGGTCACGCGTTAGCCTCACATCGCCTGGAGAGAAGGAGATCCTGAGCTACTTATATAATTTTCCCTCCTAAACATAGAAGACGCGTTTTAAAACCATGCGTCGCTACGGATTTCGTAAGAACTCCGTAGTTAAGCGTGCTCGGGCGAGAATAATACTAGGATAGGTGACCTCCATGGGAAGTTATCGTGCGGGCACGAGCAAAGCGGACAATATCTAATGTGTTTGGGACGGATGTTACAAATTACGTCACGTAGAAGAACAATATTTGTTACCTATTGATGTATTCAAGGAGGGGGCTTGTCTTGCACATCACTTAGGGGTGAAACTCGGATCGGGTTGGTTCGGGTTTGAGCTAACCTGGAGCCGAACCGAATTAGTTTGGTTCTACCATATCGAAACCCGCGCCGAACCAACCTGACTTAGGCATAGACCCGAACCAACCCAACCCACGCTAAGGTCAGGTTGGTTCTCGGGTTGTTAGTTGGTCTAAAAAAATAATGGCCATTAGCAAGCCAAAGATCTATCTTATTCTCTTACTTATTTTCCTCTTGTGTTCTAACTAGGCAACCATAGTATAAATCTCAGATTGATCTAAATTTTTTTGCAAGACAGATCAAGCAAAGATTATTTCAATAATTTTTTAAAATTAATATTATGTAACTTAACAAAGTTTTCAGAATTAATGATTATGTAACTTGAAACTTAAAATTTTTAACTAATAACCTATTCATCCCACTTTATCACAATGAATTAGATCAATGTCTTTCATTATGTGGCATAGTAATTTAAGTAAGTAGACCAAGATGAGCAGATCTTTGACTATAATCGATACATTTAAGTACAAGATTATAAAAAAGATTATCCCACAACATCTCCATCATGGGACTGAAGTCAACTCTATAGAGTTATTCACTTCATTATAAAAAATGATAGAGCAATGCTATTCAGCCCGAAGGTTTTTCCAATTCTGCTAAGCCCGATTGATGTGGCAGCGTGCAATTGGTGGTGTAAAAGACTTAAATGTCGCTAGTGGGTTTCAGCCACCACCAGTTGCACACTGCCATGTCAATCGGGCCGGCAAAATAGGAAAAACCTTCGGGCTGAATAGCATTTCTCAAAATGATATGATCATGACCATCTAAGATAAACCGAGTGACAATTGTTACAATTTTAATAATGGAAATAGTGTGTTGCTCTTCCCTTTAGATCAAAGACCATAATAACTCTAGTTATGCCCCTTTAAAAAGTTTGGCAAATAACTTTTGTAAGTATTTAAACTACGTATGAATTGGAGGGTGCAAATGAATTGGATCAACATAAATTGATGTCGATTAGTTATGGGATCATTTGGCAACATAAAAAAATTAAGAGGGGGTTGGTGAGAAGCCCTTCTTAGAGATCTCTTTTGAGCAGCAGTCCCGACCATCTTTTAATTTGAGCTCCATCCATTGTGGGCGAAAATACCCCTGCATTCACTTCTAGTTTAGAAGTGAATGCCATAAAAAATCTAATATTCATGAATTAAATAGTTTGGCAAATAATTTTTGTAAGTATTTAAACTATGTATGAATTGGAGGGTGCAAATGAATTGGATCAACATAAATTGATGTCCATTAGTTATGGGATCATTTGGCAACATAAAAAAATTAAGGAGGAGCTGGTGAGAAGCCCTTCTTAGAGATCCCTTTTGAGCAGCAGTCCCGACCATATTTTTATTTTAGCTCCAACCCTTGTGGATGAAAATACCCCTGCATTCACTTCTAATTTAGAAGTGAATGCCATCCCCCCTGCCGCCGCCGGACCTAACCGAGCCCCCCACCGCCGCCGCGACCGTCGGACCTATCTGAACCCCCCCTGCCGTACCTAATCTACAGGCCATGGTATGAACCCTAGACCTAGAAATCCAAACCTAACTCAACACCAGCCGCTGCTGACGCTCGCACCCGCCGCCTCCGCTTCCGTTGCTGGCAGTCTGATCCGCCTCCGCCGCTTGCCTCCGTCTTTGCCGCTCGCAGTCGCCGCTCGCCTCCGCCTTTGTTGCTGCCGCCTCCACCAGCTCCGTCTCCACCGCTCGCCTCCGCCTCTGTCGTTCGTCTCCGCCTCCTCCATTGCCATGGTCGATCGAGAGAGGAGAGGGGGTGAGGGTCGGTCTTGGGAATAAAAAAAGAGGGAAGGGTTTTATCTCAATGTTGGGTTAGTTAGAGGGGCTGGAGCTCAAATGAAAAGTTTCAGTGGGTTTATCCTAATGTTGGGTTGGTTAGAGGGGTCTTAGGCTAATTACCTCAGAAATCAAGCCGAGTAAAATTCATGCCAACCTGATAAAAAAAGATCATGATCCAATCACGGAGAAACCAATTGAAAAATGGTTAAGCTAAATAACCTTATGTAAAACTTAGTGCCGCACCAGCAGCTATTTAACCATGATGACCAGTCAGGTTTGAAATATTTTTTGGTTGATCATGTTTATCTAAATTATGTTAAGCTTCCAATTTTTTTTTTTTAATAAATCATGAATTAACCTAACATAAAAAATTTGTATGTTTTACAAATCGACCCCTTCGATTTGTATGTTTTACAAATCGAAGCCATCAGACGAGCGTGGAGGGTTACTGGACAAGTATGGAAGGGTGGCCAGAAACGAGTTATGGTTATGGTAATCACACTGAAAAGAACTCGAGTTAGTCGATCCGGGTGGTAAGTCACCTTTGTGTGACGACTAAGATCAAATAGTCAATAGCCAAGACTCTTGAGATTGTGATGCCAAGATGGATAAGGTGAGGTGAGGTGAGGTGTCCAGGTCATGAGTTAGCCCCATAACGTTTGAAGAGAAAAAGATCATGAGCTACTTATATAGTTTCTCATTCCAAACATAAAAGACGTGTTTTAAAACTATGCACTGCTACAGATTTCATAAGAACTCCGTAGTTAAGCATGTTCGGGCGAGAGTAGTACCAAGATGGGTGATCTTCTGGGAAGTCCTTGTGTGGGCACGGACAAAGTAGACAATATCTTATATGTTTAGGGCAGATGTTACACTTTGGTCATGGGTAAAATGGTCATTTGAATATTAGGTTAGAAGCACATTGTGGTTTAGGCACTTTCTGTTGACGGACAGTAACAGAGGGGTGAATATGCGTAGCTTTATATGTTTTGAAGGGTCGCTATATAAATATAAAGTTTTCAGGGGTTAATACATATTTAGACTAGTTTGTGGCGGTCGATTTAGAAAAACCCATACTAATATATAGCAATTTGTACTTTCTAAGGAGGTTAATTCAGTCAAAGTGCTACCATTTGGGTTGGAAATCACGGAAGCTCGTTGGGATAGAACAATGAAGGCATTATGCTTAATGTAGATGCCCTCATGCCCCATAATGTATACGATTATAACCTCCAAGCCCTACTAATGCTGGTCAAGCTTTCCACAATTATAACACCAGAATAATGTATTTAAATAATAGTTCCTTTATGAAGTAATAGTGTTTAAATGTTCTCATATATCATGTTCCAACGGACGATGATGGAAACATTTCATATTTTACTAGCACTTTATGGAATTTGAATGGTTGTGTGTAGGGGTGGCAATGGGTCGGGTCGGGTCAGATTCGTGCCGTGTCTAGTTTCGGATCGTGTCCAAAACCCCTAGACCCGGACGCGACCCGTTTAACTAATCGTGTCTAGATTCTAAACCCGTACCCGACCCGTTTATAAACTGGTAGACCCGATAAGACCCGTTTACCACATTGGTTTATTCAGTTGACCCGATCCGACTCAACCCGACATTACCCGATAGATCCGTTAATACTATATATTATAGTATCGGATTGCGGGTAGACCCGACCCGACACGACCCGGTGAATTTTAAACGGGTCTACCATGTCTAGAACCTAAATCCGGACCTGACCCTTTTATTAAACAGGTCTATCTTGACCCAGACCCGCTAACTTCGTGTCGGGTCTGTCGTGTTGGGTCTAAAATTGCCAACCCTAGTCGTGTGTGAAAAAGAGGCACAAAACTGTCATTAGTGCAATGAAAAATCAAAGAGCAATTAATAAAGATAGTCTCAACCCGCTCATCTTTCTCATTGAGGATTGTTGAGCTATATGCATGATTTTTTTCACATTAATAATAAATTCAAGATGTAGGATTTCTAATATGAGATGATGGTTATCCAATACGGTACATTCATTTTAAGCCGTTGTTATTCTACACTAGCTTAAAGGAGCTTAGGCATTGTCAAGGGTTCACGCTAGTTTTATATATATTAGAGGTTGCAGTTTCCTGTCAAAAAAAAAAAAAAAAGAGGTTGCAATTAGTAAACAATTATGGTTGCCTTTAAAACTGGGCTGAGCCCAAATGTTTTAGTTTGCTTATATGGGCTAGGCTCAATAAATCTAATTGGGTTCGGCTTAGGAAGGATTTGGGTTCAGGTTGGCTGGGCCTATTTTACTGGATTAGGCTTGGTCTAGTAGAGCCCAAATAATCCCAATGATTTATCATAACACCTAATGTTGGTTTTGGCCTAATTGGGCCCATTAGTCGCTGGGCTGAACCAAACTTAACGAATTTAATTAAACCCAATTTGATTGGGCTTAGCCCAAGAAGGGAAAAAGGCTTACAGGGGGTGGCGATGGTGGTGATCGGCGGCGTGGGTGGTGGTCCGGCAGGCGACGGCCGGTGGCAGATAGGGATGGCAACGGGTTACCGGGTTACCTGACCCAACCCGACCCTATTGGGACGGGTTTGGGGTGCTCAAAAACAGATATGGGGCGGGTTGACCGACGACGAGGTAGTAGGTGGCAGGGTGACCGACGATTGTGGTGGCCGGAGGTTCGGCAAGTGGTTACCGGCTGTAGGGTGACCGACGATGGTGGTGGCCGGAGGTGTGGGTGTAAAAATTGTATCGGACTGGACTGAACCTACATGAGTCCGCACAACGGCCCAAGTAGGCAGCCCAGGTCCATGGACCTGCTTTATAGGGCTCGCAAATCAAGCCCTCTCTTATTGGGGCCAGACAACGGCCCAATAGGGGCCCATCGAGGAGGCCCAGGACCAACGCCACCTCAGCGCTGCCACGTCATCACTGCCATATCGAACACGAGTCTCAGCTATAAAAGGACCCCTATGGCTTACAGAGAGGGGGGTTGGTCATTCAATCAGAGGAAGAAAGGATCCCAGAGCCAGAGCTAGAGCTTACTTCTCTCCTTCTTGTTCTCTTCTAGGTGCTCCGTGCAACCCCACTGTAAAAAGCTTCTCTCGACCTGTCGAGAGAACGCTCCCCCACCTTTATATTCATTATAGTGGAAACCAGGTGGGGCACCTCTCCCCCAGAGATGTAGGTGTAAGACCGAACTTCGACAACAACTCCATGTGTTTTCTTTTTCTCTATCTACTTTCTAATATCTAACTTTATAAACCATCCAATTCAATCAAGAATTGTGGAGTGAGGTCCCCGATCAAGACGGCTCGGAAATTTCCCCCACAAGAGGTCTAGCGAGCTTGGTCGGGCGGCTGGTGTCTTAGGGAGAGGAGAGGCTCCTTGGGATTTGTATAGGGAATGAGTGAGGTAGGGCCCTATATATAGTGTTTTTTGAATATGAAGAGTTGGTTTATTTCATAAATTCACTATTTTTAAAACCTTTTAAATAAGTCCATACGAAATAATTAACAATCTCCTCTCTACTGTAAAGATGAAAGTTGAAAGGTTTTTTGGTTTTTTGGCAGCGTGCAACTGGTGGCTGAAACCCACCAACGATATTTAAGCCTTTTACTCCACCAGTTGCACGTTGCCACGTCAATCGGGCTGAGCAGAATCGGGAAAACCTTCGGGCTGAATAGCATTGCTCTTAGTCTAATTGGGGATTTTATTTTACCCTTCTATACCCCATTAATAAGAAGCTTAGGGTATGAAGGTTGAGAATAGGGAATTTTATGGGGATACAATTAGGGTTTGTTGGTTGAGAATGAGGAATTTTATGGTCGAGAAATGTCAAAATTATATATGGACATGAACGATTCGACAAGCCCTACACAATCGTATGTTCAGATTTATATTTTGATCATTCTATAACACGATTTGATAGCTCGAAACATGTTTTCATTGATAAAGGAATAACAATGAATAAATTGATGGGTTTTAGCTCAACTGCACCCTAAGGTACTTGGTCTTAGTGGGTAATTAAATTAATCGGGCCCAGAGGTATGTGGTTAATGAATCTTAAGCCAAAACCTAATCCTATTGGTGTCGGGATTAGATCTAGGGTTTGAGATCAAAGGTGCAGGTCCCAACTCCGGTACAACAGAGGTGCGCCACATCTTGTGCACCCTATTACTAAATCCAAACGCGTGGGAGACCTAAAGAGGAAAGGGGGTTGCAGTATGCGTTGAATATAAGGGGGGAGATCTCGATCCCCCTCTCATCCGATCTGTGTTGTGCGGCCAAACCAAGAGAAAGAGAGAGAGAGAGAGAGAGAGAGAGAGAGAGAGAGAGAGAGAGAGAGAGAGATCGCACAAAGTACGTGACCCCCCCTCCTCTCTCGATTCTCTTCTTTTTTGAAAACCGATTAGAGAGAGAGAGAGAGAGAGAGAGAGAGAGAGTTAGAGGGCAGTTGAAAACCTCAACCCCCCTCTCCTTGGGGCTCTCGAGTTTTGCAAAGAATAAGAGAGAGAAAAGGTCCGGCTACCCCCTTCTCCCCCTCCTCTCTGGTTTCACTCTTCTTTAGATCGTATTAGAGAGAGAGAGAGAGAGAGAGAGAGAGAGAGAGAGAGAGAGAGAGAGAGAGAGAAGCCTCTTGGTTAATGATTCTTCCCCTTCGTCTCATCAATCTCTATGGGGTCTCTACGTGTATTTGGTTGCCAAGAAGAACCGGAGTTGAAGGCTTCCACTCGAGATCATCGGATCTGATCGCTTCATATTTCTTCCTCCATCGTGGCTCTGATCTCGCAAAACTTCATCAAGTAAATTACGGCACGTTATGGCCGGAGGTACGTTTTCATCCCCGCTTCCGCATATGGTCTGTATATTTATCGTTTTTAAAGCCAATGGTTCTCGATAATAGAAACAATTACCTGTATCGTGTAGAAAAACTTATTTCACTTGGTATCAGAGCCATGCCTCTGACTCTCTTTTATTTATATAGCATAATGTTTAGATCTTATCTTGTAATCGTTCATGGTTTTTTTTTCTTTTTGTTTCTGTGATACTCATCATCGATTGACAACGGATCATTAGGAATCCCAAAATCTGCACTTGTATTTTCTGCTCCGATTGACTATCGTATCTTAAAGGGAGTTCGCAATCAACAACTGACCCTCCCGTCTAGCTTATGCCTAGAGAGTGACTGGATAGGCCACACGGTGAACCATAAACTTGAGCTAGTTGATCAAAATTTGGTAGATCTGAAATTCAAGGCTACTTTCGCCTCGGTTTAAAAATCAAATCAGAGCGAAGGGTTGTATGCCACAAGGTATGTTAATTCCGATCATAAAGTTTTGGTGTGCGGGTTTATTTGGTTTTTTGATCGAATCCGGTTTCCTCGGTTATGCTATGTAAATAACTGAGTTTGGAAATCCGTATCAATTATTCATTGTTGATAGACAATAAAGTGTTTATGCGTGGAGGCCAGGCATCGCTTATGGATGTTGTGTACTAGATATTTTCACAAGTTACGATTGAGCGCCCTACCGGATAGAACGGGTGATAACCTTTTATATAATTTTTAATTATATATTGTTTAGGGGCCCATCTTCTTAGCAGTGCTTCCAGCTTGTAATATTCAGGACTATGGACTTGGGTTTAATATCTAGGTGAATGATTTTTTAGGTTTTTTTAATGATTGCTTAGGATGCCCTGGCTGGCACTTAAAGCCAAAATGAACAAGTGATATATGATTTTACCAATGCCTTGTATATTTTCTTTTGTTTGAATCTGTATTGGTTTTGCGATTAGTTACGATCTTAAGGCCTCCCGTAGGGAATGATTCAGAACTAGCCAAAGCATTATGGATCATTCTCTATGAGTGATTTACACAGTATGATACCATGAGGTGCATTGGATCACGTAAATTTGATTAATCGTGATATTTCCCCTTCTAGTTGTATCGGTATTAGGAGTTTACCTTTACCCAAAGGGAGGCGATCCCCAATACCATACAATTAGGATAAGGAGATAATTATATATGGAGACAACAATGGTACTTATGCTCACAGGAAAATAACCATTGCTTAGACTCTTTATAATTCACCGATCTTATCAGAAAAAGTATAGTTTCTTTTGGACTTTTAGTTATAAAGCTCATGCGGGGAGTGACATTTAGCCATAAGGAGGTTTGAGTTTTACTAATTGATAATTAGCATGGGCTAATCATCAGATAAAGAATAATTTATTTTTGCCTCATATTAATATAAATCTTTTCTTTTACAGTCGTCCCACCTTATATCTCAGACCTTACCTCTTTGTCCGGGGAGAATTTCTCGGACAAAAGAGACAAACTAACAACTAAGTGTCTGACCGGTGATGAAATAGTACGAAAGCGTATCATATAGATACATGATACTATTTTGGTATGTTGTGAATCTAATAATATTCATTCTCATAAATCTGACAATAACTGATGGATTGATTCTGAATCAACAATCTGCATCTCTACCGTCATATAAGGGTTTTTTGGCTTACGAGACCTAACTGACAGACAGAAGGTCATCTTCTCGGGGAATAAGCTAAGTTCCAAGATCGAAGGTGCGGGCACCTATAAACTTATCCTACAGACTGGATACTTTTTGGACTTAGATGGAGTTTTCTATGTTCTAAGTTTCTCTAAAAATTTGCTATCTATTTCAAGACCGATTCCTATGGGCTTTTTTTTTCAGTTTGATAATTTCATTATTCTAATCAACAAAGATTCAGTTCTCATAGGTTCTGGTAGGTTGATTAATGGCTTATATAAACTGGACATATACTCTAAAAGTAATTGCTCCATGATGATCGTAAATAAAAATATTATCAATAAGGATTGGTCCTCTTTATGGCACAGAAGATTATGCCACATCTCTTTAAGAGGCTAAAAAGGTTAGTAAAAGAAGGTGTTCTAAAGACCCTTGACTTTACTGACTTCAAGATTTATAGGGACTATATAAAGAAAAAACAGACCGATAAATTCTCTAAGGGTGCGAGGAGGAATAACGAGAAGTTAGGTATTATACACATGGATCTCTATGGACTGTTTAGTACATATTGTCTGAATAATCAATGATACTTTATATCATTTATAGATGACCATACGAAATACATGTATCTCTATCTCCTAGATGATAGGTTAGAAGCTTTTGGAGCTTTTAAAGTCTATAAGGCAAAGGTAGAGAAACAATCCAATAGGAGTATCAAGATCGTTAGATTAGATAAAGATGTTGAGTACTACGGTAGGTATGCATTGTGTGGACAAAGACCTAGTCCATTTGTGAAGTTCCTTAAGGCACATATTATTATGGCCCAATACACAACGCCATACCATAATAAAATGGTGTAGCCGAAAGGAGGAATCAAACACTAATGGACATAGTGAGGAGTATGATTTGCAACTCCTCACTTCCTCTCAATATATGTAGTGAAGCCTTAAAGATCATCATGTATGTTCTTAACAGTTCCATCTATGGCCGTTCCCAAAACACCTTTTGAGTTATGTAATGGATTGAAGCCCAGTATAGATCATATGCAAATATGGGGTTGTAAAGTCGAGGTTAGGATGTATAACTCACATGAGAGAAAGTTAGACCCTCGAACATATAGTGATTTCTTTATTGGGTATGAGGAAAAGTCCAAGGGTTATATGTTCTATTGTCCATCGCACTCACCAAATATAGTAGAAGCTAGCAATACTTGTTTTCTTGAAAGTGGTAACTTAGTGGGAGTGTTCCTATATAAGAAATTTTGTTTGAGGATATTCAGGTTCCGGTTTATATGCGCCCGTAATACAGGAGGGGACATGTTGGT
This sequence comes from Chamaelirium japonicum, assembly GCA_947650365.1. Lineage (NCBI taxonomy): Eukaryota > Viridiplantae > Streptophyta > Magnoliopsida > Liliales > Melanthiaceae > Chamaelirium > Chamaelirium japonicum. The sequence continues at coordinate 111,739,189 of OX393549.1, forward strand.
TATCAGGATGAGAACAAGTTATTACTCAGTCTATCATAGAGGAACCTTAAGAAGTGGAACCACCATGTTCGAAAAATCCAAGAGAAAACGTAGAGCAACAATTTTTACCAGCTACGAAGTATACCTCCAAAAGTCAAAGAAGTTTAACACTAGTGTCAAACTGTTTCCAGATCCCGAAAAATTTTCTAAAGCCATGAGTAGAAGAGATTATGCAAAATGGTTAGATACCATGAAAGATGAGATAAAATCCTTGGCAGATAATCAAGCCTGAGATTTAGTAGAGTTACCTAAAGAGGCTAAGGCTATCGGCTGCAAGTTGGTTTAGAAGATCAAGACTGATGTCGCAGGTAATATCAAACGACATAAGGTAAAACTTGTAGCCAATGGTTTTACTCAAAGAGACAATATTAATTATTATGAAACATTCTTTTCAGTTTCCAAGAAGGATTCATTAAGAATAATCTTGATTTTGGTAGCTCACTATGATTTTGAGTTATAACATATGGATGTGAAAATGGCTTTTCTAAATAGGGATCTGGAGGAGGAGGTATTATGGCATAGCCTGAGGGTTTCATCTCAGGTAAAGAAAGTCAGCTAGTTTGCAAGTTGAAAAAGTCATTATATGGACTGAAACATGCATCTTGACAGTAGTACTTGAAGTTTCATAATATTTTTATCTTTTTTGGTTTCATGGAGAACATTATAGATCATTGTACTTACCTTAAAATATATGAGAGCTATTATGTATTTTTGATCCTATATGTGGATGATATTCTTTTAGCTAGTAATGATTTGGGGATGATACATACGACGAAATATTTTTTCTCTCAGAACTTTGACATGAAGGACTTAGATCAGGCATCCTACATGATTGGTATTGAAATCATTAGGGACTGATCTCAAAGATCACTAGGGTTATTTCAAAGGACTCATGTTGATAAAGTTCTGAAAAGGTTTAATATGGAAAACTATTCATCAGACATTACTCCTATTGTTAAAGGTGAGAGATTCTACTTGTCCCATAGTCTGAGAAACCCACTTGAAAGAGATGATATAGAAAACATTCCCTATGCATCTGCAGTTGACAGCTTGATGTATCTGGAGGTATGTACTAGACCGAAAATTAGCTTTGTGTAGGGAAGTTGGGTAGGTACTAAAGTGATCTAGGTATGGATCACTGAAAGAATGTCAAAAAGATCATGAGATATCTTCAGGGGACGAAGGATTTTATACGTATGTACATACGCTCTGAGTACTTAGAGAGTTAGTCAGCTATCCAGTCTCTGACTTTGCTGGGTGTCTAGACATGATGAGGTCAACATCGGGCTATGCGTTCCTGTTGGCAGGAGGTGCTGTCTCATGGAGTAGTAACAAATAGATCCTTACAGCGTCGTCGACTATGGAGGCAATGTTCATTGCACTCTACGAGGCAATATCACAGGCTTCTTAACTAAGGAATTTTGACACTGGAATTAGGATTGCGGATGCCATATCCAGACCTATAAGGATTTATTGTGATAATATGACTGTTGCGTTCTTCTCAAAGAACAACAAGAGCGGGAGTCGTAGCAAGCACATCGATATAAAGTATCTTATCATGCGGGATAATTAATCAACTGATAAGATCATCATTGAGCATATTGGTACGAAACTTATGGTTGCAGATCCAATGACCAAGGAATTATCACCCATTCAGTATAAGGGTCATGTGGATAGCATGGGACTTCAAAGTCTATTGTACGTTTGATTATGCTTGTACTTTTTTTTTTCAACAGCTAATAAAGTTTATCTTTTCGTCTCACTTTGGATATTTATACTTAAGTTCATGAGATATACAATAGGACCTCAGAGTAAGACTTGTCTTTTACTCATAAAGTTTGATAACCATATAAAATGTTTATTTAAAGAGGATTGGTTTTAGCGTAATGAGTAGAAGAGAGTGTCTGTACGTAAGGATATAACCGTCACGATTCATGTGACTGAATCTCTATCTAAGTGAAGGAATAACTCTTAAAGATATAGGCCTAGTTTGTTTTTGTAAATACAATGTGTGCTCACTAAGGTCTCTTTAAACTGAGTCATAACCCACTAGCATGTGTGTTTTTCAAAATATTTTATTTGTTTTTGGTTTAGTTTTGCCAAGTGGGACAGTGTTGGGTTTTGGCTCAACAGTATCCTAAGGTACTTGGGCTTAGTAGATAATTAAATTAATCGAGCCTAGAGTTATGTGGTTAATGAATCTTAAGCCAAACCCGAATTCTATTTGTGCCGGGATTAGATCTAGTGTTTGAGATGGTGTGGGTCCCAACTATGGTGCAACAGGGGTGTGCCACACCTTGCGCACCCCTTTACTAAACCCAAACGCGTGGGAGACCTAAAGAGGAAAGGGGGCTGCGGTATGCGTTGGATATAAGGGGGAGATATCGATCCCCCTGGCCTCTCATCTGATATGTGCTATGCGGCCAAACTGAGAGAAGAGAGAGAGATCGCACAAAGTGTGCGACACCCCCATTATTTTTCGGTTATCTTCTTTTTTGAAAACCGATCAAAGAGAGAGAGAGAGAGAGAGAGAGAGAGAGAGAGAGAGAGAGAGAGAGGACTGCTGAAAACCACAGCCCCCTCTCTCTCTTATTGGGGCTCTTGGGTTTTGCAAAGAAAAAGAGAGAGAGAAGGTTCGGCTGCCCCCTTCTACCCCTCCCCATGGGTTTCACTCTCCTTTAGATCGTATTAGAGAGAGAAAGAAGCCTCTTGGTTGGCAGCTCTTCTCTCTCGTCTCATCAATCTCTACGGTGTCTCCACGTGCATTTGGTCGCCAAGAAGAACCGGAGTTGAAGTCTTCCACCTGAGATCATCAGATCTCATCGCTTCCTATTTCTTCCTCCATTGTGGCTCGGATCTTGCAAGACTTCATCAAGTAAATTACGAATCGTCTTCACCTGACACGTTATGGTCGGAGGTACATTTCAATCCCCGCTTCCGCATATGGTCTCTATGTTTATTGTTTTTAAATCCAATGGTTCTCAATAATAGAGACAATCGTCTGTATCGTAGAAAAATTTCTTACATAAACATTTTCTTTTTTTCTCGGAGTATTACACCTCGACCTTCTGAAAGACCTATATTTATCCCGGAGATTTTAACTATGGTTCTACTATTTGCTTGAGGAACTATTCAATTATCTCCATCCATTACTAATCTTTTAATTAGCATGATCCGAAAATTATTTATTTGAATTTTGGGGATTTCCATTCCATTTCCCCCTTTCTAGAACGACCCTTTGGGGTTGATATGTGCCTTTGTCAGTGAATATGCATACCTAGAAAGCCCAAATGTTCAAGAGGTTATTCCCAAAATGGCCCCCAACTCTATCGTATTGCTGGAAATAGACCCAGTTGCTTTTTGCATTACTTTTCTAACAAATTTTTTGTTTCGGACTAAAGTACCCCCATGGCTTATAAAGGGCTTCACTCCCAATTTCAAAGGGATTTGACTCTTCTTCACTGATGATCTGTCTCCCTTTTCTATCATTGATGCTTTAGGAAGAGACACGTGGTGCATCCTATTTCAATGGCCACGATTGGACCGTACCATGGATTAATCCTAGAGGGATGCCAGTACCACAACCGACTGCAGCCCACCATCGGCCATCGTCGACCACTGGCGAGCACCTCCCACCATCGATGCCACCCCATTGGCCGGCCACTACCCCCATCGACCATCGGTTGCCTGCTGCCACCACCCACGGTGGTCGATGGGGCAGCATGGGTAGTGGCCAACGACGATGACGATGGGTAGTGGCTGATAGGGAGTTGGCTACCGTGAAATGCTCTAGCGCACATGGGTTGTCACCTTTCACTGTGGGTGGTGTCCTGCAATGAAAGGCGGTGCATTCTACTGCTGGTCCGTAGTGAAAGGCACCGACGCCCGCAGTGATAGGCGTCAGCGCCGGTGCCCACAGTGGTGGGCCATAGTAGAATGCACTGGGTGGTGGCCGATGGGGCGATGGGTTGTGGCCAATGGGATAGTGAGGGTGGTGGCCAGCAGTGTGGAGGTGGGTGGTGACCGATGGGACGTCTGTTGTTGCGATCCGAGGCCCTCGCGCAGCGGAACACGATTCGCGTAGTACAACCATGGTGGAGGCGACCACCGACAAGATCGAGCAGTAGAATAAACAAACAGAACACCCAAGAAGTTACAGCAACAACCGATCAATATATTTACTAGTATGGAAAAACACGAGTACAATTACAATTGCCTCTAACCAATCCCTCATACACCCATAAAAAGATCCCCAAGGAGAATAGATCCCGCTGCCTTATACCCCAAAGACAAAAAGAAACCATTCCTAAAAATCCTTCGGTCTCCAAAGATTTCCTCTCCTTTGATGACAGCTACCTTCTAAATCCTAACCCGGGATACTCATATGCCACCATGATCCTCCTTTCTTCATCCTTAGGGGTCCTTTTATAGCCCCAAGTTTGTGCAAGACCTATGAGAGAAGATATAAACAAGCCCCTACAAGTTATCTCGTAAACCCATGAAAAAATGCAATAGAAATTGTGTCTCGCGTGTGTCTATCTGATGCCTGGCGCCCTGGGTGCCAACTTCCTGCGCTCGGGCTTGGACCGCCTCGGGTTGGCGCCCTAGGCACCAGACCCCTTTTTCGTCCCGTCTTTGCTCCATCTTCCGCCATCCTTCGCGCACGAACCTTGGACATATTGAGAGCTTGTTTTAAGCTAACATCCTCAATAATATCCACCTTGAATTTGAATAAGACAAGAACCAGAAATTTGCACATGAACTTTATCTCTTTAAACTGTGAACCCATATCCTGATCGCTGTTGCCCCTTTACCCCCGCATCGAGAGCCCATTCACCAAGCTTGGTAATTGCCCAAGTCTTTCAACTTGGCCAACCTCCTGATCAACTTTGTCCCTGAGTGTGCTCCACCAGTACCTTTGTTATTCACCGAACACCGTGCATGTGCCACCGCTCTCCTGGCTAATGCCATGATCATGGAAGCTCCACCCATCGTCCGTCGACGACCACGTTGTAAACTAAGGCTTTTGATTCGCTCTATAACGCTGCCCGCGCCCATCTCTCCCGAGCCGTTGCCGTCAGCCAACGCTCGAATATCTTCTGCACCCTGCTGTACCACAAGTGTGCTCGCAGTTGAGTCGACCGCCACCACGACCGTCGTCGCCATTTTTTTGCCATTCGTCGACAACCACCGTACCCTGTTAAACTATACCCGCGGTCTTGCTTGCCGCTACCACGCCTGTCAGCGCCCACATCGCCCGTTGGCGATCCGCACCGGTGCTCGTCAGTATCTCCATCAGTTGCTCGTCGGCAACCCACATCAGTTCGCTCGTCAGCGGCTGAACACGATACCATCGGCGTCTCCCATGCCATCGAGGTAATCCCCTTCGATCCAGGCACCCACACATACCGTGCCATCATGACTTTTCCATCGTGAACCGTCAAGCCGAGGAGTAGGTGCCAAGACCTCACCCTCCTCCTGGTTAACGCCTTCGGTGTCTCAAACTGCCCCGAGGGAGGAGGTGCTCGACAGCAACCTCCTTCTCGAAGTCTCCTCCATAGATCCGAACCACCCGGAGAGCATTGGACCGTGCATCTCCCCTCCTTGCCCTTTGCTTAGAGTGCCGACCGTCGTTGCCAACAAGCCTACCCCCAAAAAAGGTGCTATACCGCAACCTCCCTCCGGGCTTCTACCTTCCTCCTTGGATGTCGCTCCCGGGTCCTCGGTCACACCGCATACCGCGAGTGTGTCTTAGGCCCTTTTCCTCGGTCTACCTTGATCTACGCAATCGAATTAGAGCCTCCCTGGATCACCAATAAGAATCTCTGATACCATTTGTTGGTATCAGTTTTTCCATCGAGCCTGAAGCTCTGATATCATTTGTTGCTGTGATCCAAGGTCCTCACGCAACGGAACACGATTCGCGTAGTACCACCATGGTGGAGACGACCACTGACAAGACCGAGCAATAGAATAAACAAGCAGAACACCCAAGAAGTTCCGACAAAGACCAATCAATGGATTTACTTACTAGTATGGGAAAAACCTGAGTATAATTACAATTACTTCTAACCAATACCTCATACACCCACAAAGTGATCCCCCCAAGGAGAATAGTTCCCGCAGCCTTACACCCCGAAGACAAGAAGAAACCCTTCCCGAAAACCCTCCAGTCTCCAATGATTTCCTCTCCCTCTCTCTTGATGACGACTACCTTCTAAATCCTAACCCGGGATACTCATGTGTCGCTATGATCTTCCTTTCTTCATCCTTAGGGATTCCTTTATAGCCCCAAGTTCGTGCAAGACCTAGGAGAGAAGTTATAGACAAACATTTACAAGTTATCTTGAAAACCCACAAAAAAACGCAACCGAAACCGCGTCCTGTGCATGCCTATCATGTGCCTGGTGCCCTGGGTGCCAGAATTGGCGCCCTGGGCCCCAGTTTCTTGTGCTCGGACTCGGACTGCCTCGGGTTGGCGCCCAGGGCGCCAAGCCCCTTTTTCGCGCCTCTCCGCTCCATAGCCACTGCGTCTCCGCTATCATTCGCGCACGAACCTTGGACATGTTGAAAGTTTGTTTTAAGCCAACATCCTCAACAACGTCAACCATGCTGAACTTGCCTTCAACTCTCATTTCTTCCATTTCTTTTACTATTTTTACATTACATCCATCCAATCTTCCATTAAAAATTATCGGTGATACTGACTTCATTTTATCCTCGTCTGTAAATGATCTTGTAGAGGATCATCTGAGGATCGCAATGCCTCCAGAATCACTAAATTCTGATGAGAAATAAAGAAGGTACACCGTGCCAAACTTGCCTTCGGCTCTCATTTCTTACCGCCTACTACTGCCACCAGCCACCGGCCACCGTCCGCTCGCCATCGGCTCGACGGCAAGGACTCACTAAATACTTTATGCTATGTAAGGACGTCGGGGATGAAAAATGATATCATCCCAACAATCTCCGACGACGAGAGACGGTTGAAGCGAGAAAAAATTCAAACGGAGAAGATTAACAAACTTTTTATTTATTTTGTTTCGACTTTAAGGGTAAACTGGTCACAAAAATACAACAGCTGTTCGGAAGTGACATTTGGCATGTGTTGAGGGCTGGAAAAGTAATGCATAAAGCATCCGGGTCTATTCCCAGCAATACGACAGAGTTGGGGGCCATGCATTCTGGAAAAAACCTCAATATTCAAATTGTCGAGTACTTTTTCCAACCATAGTAGCATCATCTTTTGATTGGTCATGGGACTTCCAATTCCAAGTTCCATTGAGGACTTTGGATTAGAAATTGGTGCAACCAAACATCCGAAGTGAGACATTTCGACACTTCAATCGTTTGGGACCACTACACTGGAGCTAATGTCTTGGGTGGACGAAGAACTACTCCAAGTAAAAAGTTTAAAATTTAAAAAGTAAATATAATATATATTTTTTAGGTTATTTGGACTTTGCCCTCCAAAATTTTCTTGAATTAGGCTTTACCCGTCATATTTTCATTAATTATACTTTACCCCCCAAAACTAACTGTTCCGTCAGCTCACCCCCCAAAACTTTATTTCTTTTCTGTCACCTCACCCTTCCTCTTAGATGGTAAGCTGATGGAATAGTTAGTTTTGGGACGTAAAATCTAATTAATGAAAATATAGGGGGTAAAGTCTAATTCAAGGCAAAATTTGGGTGGCCAAGTCAAAATAATCATTTTTTTAATTTTTATCCCTAGTCCTTACCAATAAGATGTTTCTTACATCCGTTGTTTCATGATCTGTTGTTTTTTGGGTTAGGGAATATGATCCATGTATTTTTAAGAATAAGATTTGTGAGACCTATACGGTGACATTTTACACTCAATTTGGGTTCAAGGTTGGGTCGGGTTGCTTGAACCCTCGGCCCAAGCCATCCCAAACTTAGATCGGATTAATTTTTTTTCAACCCGAACCCAATCCGTCATTCAATAAAATAAGTCCAAACCCGACCGAAGACTGGTCGGGGATGCATATAGAGGTTGTGTGCATGATAGTGAAGATGAGGGCGTACCATGGCCAAACTGGTGACTTGTCCAAATGTTGAAAATATCCAGAACTTTTCCCAACCATGCTTGCATCATCATCATCTAACCATGGTTAGTTTGTGCAAGATTTGTGGCTAAGGAAACATTCATGACTTAGAAGACATTTAATACACCACCTAAAAGGGTGGCAGACGTGCTACTCTCACATGTCTCTTTCCTCGTCTTGCTACCAAAAGCTGATGAAACGGAGATCCTATTTTTGTGTGGTGGTGGGTTGCCGGTGGCGGAGGCTGGTGGTGCCCTGTACATGGCCGATGACGGGAGGATGGGTTTGGGTTGCCATTAACAAAAGAGCGAACGGGTGGTTTGCCGGTGTTGGGTTTAGTCAATGGTACGAACTTTGGATTCTATGACTACTTGTACCAGAAGGATCTCTATCTCCCTATTAAGGGGAAATCGAAGAAGCCAGAAAGCATGATCGACGATTATAAAGTCCTTGACAGGAAGGCACTCGGCACGATTCAACTCTCACTATATATCATTTTAAGTTGTGTTCAACATCAAGAATGAGAAGACGGCAAAAGACTTGATATTGTCTTTGTTGAAGGTCTACGAGCCAACGGCTTCAAATAAGTTGTTTTATGAGGTTATTCGAGATGAAGATGGTAGAAGGCGGGAGTATTGCACAGTATCTCATGAGTTCAACACCATTACTTCACAACTGGACTCAGTGGGAATTAATTTCGATGATAAATCAGGGAATTGTTGACTCTTTCGGGATTACTGGATAGTTGGGAGGGTTTGGTGAAGACGGTGAGCAATTACTTGGGAACGAAAAAACTGAAGTTTGATGAGGTGTTCAACATGCTTCTAAGCGAGAAGATTGAAAGGAAATCCTTGGGTGCATTTGCTGAGTCTTCGGAAGCGTATTGAATATTAATCAGGAAAGATTGCGCGAAGAAAGTGAACATATCTTTCAACAGATCAAAGTCCAGAGGCAAATCCATAGGTGCCCAAGGTAAGGCCATTAGCAAGTGTTGAACCTGCGACAATAAGGGGCATTATAAAAGGGATTGCAAATCTGCTAGTAAATCTGATGAAGACTCGGTTCAGGGAATTAAGTGGAAAAGGTTCAATGAATCTCATTGATGTTAGCGATTCTTTAGATGCACTGATACTTTATTTGTCTACAAACACCGAATCTTAGGTGCTAGACTCAGGAGCATCGTTCCACACTACCAGCCAGAAGAAGATCCTGCATGGCTATGTACGAGGGAATCTCAATAAAGCATATCTAGGTGGCGATGAGCCGTGTAGCATAATTGGTAAGGGCGATGTGAAGATAAAGTTATCCAAAGAGAAAAGTTTGCAGTTGAAGGATGTCAGGCATATCCCTTTAGCTGAAGCAGAATTTTATTTTCGTTGGTCAATTAGAAGATTCGGGATACATGACCACTTTCAAAGGCAACACCTGAAAAGTATCTCGAGAAGCTATGGTGAATACATACGACATGAAGAACATACGGAACACTGTATATCACGATGAATGGAGCACTGTATGTTACGAAGGTCATAACGAAGTTAATTGTAATTGCTTCAGCGATTCAAGATACAAAGATTTGACATTGTAGACTCGGGCACATGAGTGAGAGTGACATACAAGCCATGCTGAGTAGAGCCAAGCTATAGGGACTAGAGCATTTGGAGTTAGAATTCTATAAAGATTGTCTTCAGGAAGCAACACTTAGTCAATTTCAACAAGGTTGGGCGATCTCCAAAATCGATGAACCTTGAGTTAGTGCACACGGATATGTGAGGACCAACCCAAGTACCCTCACATGGTAGATTACAATACTATGTCACATTTATTGATGATGCCACCGAAAAAGTGTAAGTATACTTTTTGAAGAAAAGGTCAGAAGCTTTTGACAAGTTCAAGAAGTGGAAAGTGATGGTGGAGAACGAGATAGACATGAAGATCAAGTGATTGCTGTCAGATAACAATGAAGAGTACTAAGTAGTTATTTTGAGAACTATTGTGCTGAGCATGGGATAAAGCGATAGAAGATGCTTCCAAATACCCCCCAGTAGAATAGAGTTGTAGAGCGAATGAATAGAACCATTTTGTGTTATGCCTCGGATTTCCGTCGGTCACCGAAAACCCTAGACATTAGATTTTACTACTATTTTTTTTGGAAAGAAAAGAGAAAGAAGAGAGTTTTAAGTTTGTTCTTCCTTGCTCGGACCAATTCAATGCCTGAAAACACTGGAACACCCATCCTTGCAAGAAAGATAAGAAAATTATTTTTGTGAAAAAGAAGTATTGCTCTATTGTTAGAGGGCATTGCTTTTGGAAGGAGGAAGACAACTCCCTAAACTCTTCTAAGAGTCTATACTCGTAGGAGCACGAGACTCGAGCCCAGAAGGTGAGCCATTCCTCACGTCACTCTGAATTAGCCTTAAGAGGCTCCTCACACTCATTTATTTTATAATTAAGAGTACCAAAAACAGTTGGTATTCTGAGCCAGAATAACATACCACCAGAATCAAACTTCTATATTAATTAACTGTCTTTACATCTTAACATTGGAATATGTGATTATAAGTTTTGCTAATCTAAATAAGATCAACCTTGAATCTAAGGTTCATGCTCTAGCTCCAACACTCCACAGCTCCTAGCTCCAGCTACTTCATCAACTACAAATGTTTGTCTGGTCTACAAACTCAACTCCTTATGCCTGGGTTGTGTCCAACAAAGAAAACACACACAAACCCAACAACTATTTTAGGGTTAGAACTATAACTCCAATAGCTATTTTCGGGCTAATACCATAACTTAAATAACTAGTTTAGAGAACTCAGAGGTCACCCCAACCAGAGGCTATACACGCCACTACACCAACCAAACTGGTCCAGTGTCATAATGTCCAATCTCTACTCTGCACCACAGGTGACCTTACGAGTTTGACGACATCTAGGTGTTTCTATTTCCCCTAAACCAGGCTCCGGTCCTCGAACATGCATCTAAGTATCTGGGGTGACCAATATGAAGACTAGGGAATGACCCTACCTCCAAACCATTGTGTGATCCTAAGCTCAATTAATTCTTAGTTTTACATGGTAGATTCTGCCCTTGTATGAGGTGATGGGATCACCAACTGCGTGCGATATGGGTTTATACCCGTCCACATATGGCCATCACCTTGCTTTCCATATTCTTAGTTAGGACCTACTATATTACAAAACAACTCTTATCCTATTAGCACAAGTCATAGACTCAAGACCAATACCAACCCAAAGGTCTGGTTACTCACCGTGGCATAGCCACTCAAGACGATATCAATCATACCTACAATACAATACTATAAATATTTCTCATATAATACATCATTACCTTCGATAGATAGATAATGTATCCTCTTAATAAAATACTGACAAGAGATGTGACACCTAACTACGTCAGGTACTAGACTAATCACCCTAAGCAATTTATCTCCTATTAAATATTCATTCTACTCCTAATATACTCATGTGATAATGGAATATATCTCTTATCACTCTCCTACACTACCTGTGTGACCATGCATCACTGTTAGTGAGCAGTGAGAACACCTTCTAACCAAACAAGGATAGGTGATACGACTCCTACAACACGATAATGGTACAATCGTTATATAGGAGTTTTCTATTTCACTTGTACTATCCAATTGTCATAAGTTTCTTGTATTATCGTGCTTTATCGTTAGTAGGCAGGAAAAACATCCCCCCAACTAAACAAAGATAGGGAATACAACTCCTATAACATAGTAACAATACAATAGTCATGCAAGGCTTTTCCAATGCAATTTTTAATTTTGTCTATCCTAACTTAACAATAACCTAATACATCGCTCACAGTGAATGAGTGACATGATATCCTTTAATCAAAACATGGTAGAGGATGCATGCTCTATACACTGTAGAGGTGCCTTAATTCTAACTATTTATTATATAAGAAAAATCCTTAAGATAATACGCACCACTAGTTTATGATACCTGCAAGGGACTACCACTATCTAAAAGACTCGTCCTTACCTAAGGGGCCACGAGAATCTCCTGAGTCAAATGCACTAACCGTGCAAGTCTACATATAACGAAGCCTACCCCAACTCTACGTGATAAGCGACATAGTGAGTTAGATTTAACTAGACCAAAGTGGGGTCACTACTTCTCCTAAACTAGGGCTAACAACTGGATCACCTACATAGATGTCCCGGGAGGTTTAAGTGATAATTAGAAATAGACCTAACTTTAGTAAACTTAGAATGACTCAGGGGTTAGTTCAATATAAACTAGAAACGTTTCCTGGCTCGAATGTCGTTCCTTGGTTGTGATCAAGTCACACCTATCCTTAAAAACTAAAAGGTGTCACATACTTCAAAAAGTATGGGATATCGGCTTTAGATAGGCCAATAACTTGACGATCAATAGAAGGTGAAAAAACGAGCAGCGCTTCTTCTCCTTTTTTTGGTTATTAAAGCGATCCCCGACCCAAAGGTCAGTTATCGGCTATGCTCAAGCCACATTTGTCCTTAAATTTACAAGGTTACCCTTATATTAGAATTACGTTATAGGTTCAATTATTGCAAGCGACAATATGACCATATACTCTAACGTTTAATGGTGCAATCACTTCTCCTCTTCTATACCCGAACAGATGGCTTACCTAATCTAAATAACCGTTCTATTATTAAATTAAATATTTTTTTATTAAATAATTTATTTTATTAATTTATTATTTAAATAATGTCATTAATAGGTTATTTAATTTATTTATTCAAATAATATCATTATGATATTATTAATAGTTATTTAATTATTTATCAAATAATATCATTATAAAGTCATTAATAAGTTATTTAACTATTTATAAACAAGTAAGGATAAAAGATTTTTAAAATTTTGGATCAAAATCCAAATATTTTAAGGTTTTGATCTCTAAACTCAAGAACACGAATAAAAAGATTTGTTTCTCGAAATTTTATAGAATTGGGGGTTCGATTTACTCTGAATTGAATCTCAATCTAAACAAATAATGTTTCTAACATCTCTAGCATGAAGCTTAATATCCATTTGTATGAAATGTATAATTTTATTTTAGATTAAAATCTAACATTTTTAAGATTTTTATCTCTAATTCTTAAGAACTTAAAGAATACACAAAGAACATCAAAGCCTGAGATATTCATGCATTTAAGACTTGATTTAATACTCAAATAATTTTTTGATAGACATGAACATCATAACCCTACTTATTTGATACAAATTTTATTTAATACTAGAATCCATACAAGTAAGTTAGTAGTGCAAATATTTCAAAATCATGAACTGCTATTAGCAAGTCCTAAAACTAGGATAATTTTCTATTTCGATTATGATCTAGAACTCTAAATCAATTTTATCCTAAATAAAAATCATAGATCTATAAGTTCTTAAAAACTTTAATGTTAACTAAAAATCTATTTAACTATTCGGTGATTACATAAAAATGATTATGAAACTAAACTTGTTGTATAAAATTACCGACAGTAAATATAAACTTTGGTATAAAATCACTTATTTGGTATCTAGATAATCTCAAAAGCTCATGATCCATAAATCAAAGTTTCTCAGAATTAAAATCGCTACAACTTTCATTTTACTCAAATTTAAGTTTGATCACATCTTAATACTTTAATATCAGACTCAAGAAAAAATATAGTCGGTAATGGCAGCAGGCTGGATCTTGGGTTTTAAAACCCAATATCAAATTTTGCTTGTACCAAACCAACTAGAAACCTTAGATTTAACAAAACTATGACTTTATATGTGTATCTTACATTGAGTTGATTGGATGAAGTTCCACAAAAAGCTTTGATCATTCTCTTTTTCTTATTCTTCTCTTCTCCTTCTCTATCTTTTTTTTTCTTGCTAATAAAACTAGCAAGCTTTACTAGGGATTTAGGAAGAAAAAGAAGATGATTTAAGGGGTTCTAAGGGGCTGCCATGAGCTGAGGTTGGTTGCAAAGGGAATAAATAGAGATGACTTCTATAGGGGATAAGGGGAGGAGAAACCAAATGCCTTTTGGCTTCTCCAACTAATGGTTGATTGCCACCTAAGGTCACCCTATGTGATTTCACATGGGGGGGCAGCCAATGGGGTGGGGGAGGGCCCCACCTAGTTGTCTTTTAGTTCAATTAGGATTAAGTTAGTTGCTAATTAGGTTTTGGACCTAATTAACCTAGTTTAATAACCTAGATTATGACATATTAACCCGGGATTATGGTTTAGTATTAAAAACCCAAAAATTATTTATAATTCCCAAAATATTTATTTTTTATTACTTTTAGGTCTAAAATATATTTTTATAAAATTACAAAAAAGTTTAAATTTTAGAAATAATCATTTTACCCTTTATGTGCGAAAGGGGCACTATCTCCCTGTATGCGAGCCCGGACCCCGGACAAAGTGAAAACGTACATAAAGGAGATATTTCCTACCCCTTACTAGATATAAAATATTTCCGAAAGATTCATATGAATTTCAGGGTTAGGGCTTTACAGCCCCGATCGGACGAAAGGCATATATTCGATCTCCCATGCACAGTCTTTGCGTACTATTTTCTTGATTCAATTCCTGTGCACTTACATCCTCGTAAGTGATATATGATCTCTCATTCAATAATAAACTATAATAAAATAATATTTTTAAATTATTTAATTATAAAGAAAATTAGGTCTTCATACTCTTCTCTCCTTATAGAAATTTCATCCTCGAAATTAGCACTATTAGAATCATGACAATTATTGGACTTAAATTCAGTCCCCAGTTATGTCTAAAGGTAACTGAAAAATCACTCATCTCAACACTGTTACTTTCACCAATAGTAATAACGTCCATAATCCTAATTAATTTTGACGTGTCTATTTTATCTCCTACTTTATAACTACCGATTCATGACATACCAGAAATCTTTCATTCCTATATCTTAAATACATTGTAAAACATGTATGGTAGATGGTAAGTGGAGTTTTCTTATGAAGTGTCACATAACACTTCATGAGTGAACGCATTACCATTTACTCTCAATAAACACAACTCCTAACTAATAATTATAACACACATCACTATAGGACATTTATCTCCACCAGGTTATAATGCAAGAGGGCACGACAAATGTAATTCCCTTATGAAGTGTCCTATTCCACTTTGTAAGAGAACTCGTTATCATCCTGAGATATTTTACCAAAGGATTGAATATCCTAGCATGACTATACCATTCAATACAAGTCCTAAGCTAATAATCATAGCAAAAAATACTATCAAACATTTACCTCTACTAGATTATAATACAGGAGGGTATGACAAAATAGAATTCCCTCACGAGACGTTCCATTCCACTTCGTGAGAGAACTCATTACCCCTCATGAGTTATTTTATCCAAGAGTTGAATATCCTAATTCAAAATGGATAAACAATTATATATTCTCACTAGGTTAAGAAATATTTTTTTTAATCATATCTACTGAAAGGTAATTATTTTAGTAGGGTAGAAATGTAATTGAATCCTCGAAGGACTAATACACTAGCTAATACATGAAATTCCTTACTCAAAGACTAACCTCAATTGTGTTTTATTAGATTCCACCTACCTCGGTTGCCTCCTTATCCTCGTGATCATCAAGAAGGAAGGACTTGGTACTGGAACTGAAACATCAACCAAGATAACTCCCGCTATAGTGAAGACATGATATCATGACTACTAGATTCAATAATCTAAATCCAATACTCATATCAGGTCATCATAAACCTGAAACTCGTATAATTTTCTAAGTTGTTCTTCTCTACTAACTTTCTTCATTATGTCCATTCCTAGGGTCATGTCCATAAGCTCTGATACCAAGCTGTCACGTCCCGAATTTTCTTTGGTCGTCGAAAACTCTGAACGTGATATTTTATTGCTATTTTTTTTTGAAAGAAAAGAGAAAACGGTTTAAGTTTAGTTTGTTCTTTCTTACTTGAACCCACTAGTGTCTAACGACACTAGAACACCCGTCCTCACAAGGAAGATAAAAAAACTATTTTATGAAAGTGAAATATTGCTCGACTGTTAGAGGACATCATTTTTGGAATGAGGGAGACAACTCCCTAAACTCTTCTATGAGTTCGTACTCGTAGGAGCATGAGACTCGAGCCTAGAAGGCGAGTTATTTCTCACGTCATTTTAAATTAGCCTTAAGAGGCTCCTCACACTCATTTATTTTATAATTAAGATTAACAGAAGCAGTCGATATCCTGAGCCAGAATAACACACCATCAGAAGCAAAATTTCTATATTGATCAACTGTCTTTGCATCTCAACCTTGAAATATATGATTACAACTTTTGCTGATCTAAATAAAACCAATCTTGAATCTAAGGTTCCTGCTCTAGCCCACTCCACAGCTGCTCTATAGCTCCTAGCTTCAGCTACTTCATCAGCTACAAACGTCGGTCTGATCTACGAAATCCATTCTTTCTTATATCTGGATTTATGCCCAGCAAAAAAAACACGTATAGACCCTGATCCACTTAGAAGACTAAGTGACTCAATGAGTCATACGTGCATGCTAATATCTATCAAAAGTAACTGATAAAAAATATTTGTAGTGCTTTAATCGATGTCATCACCTATTGTTTAACCTAAATCAAATAATTCCTCTTTAGTACCGTATCTCAAGTTTTATTATACCTCTCATTATTTCCTAACATAGTTTGTATTGCTTTTTTTACTAATATCAATTCACGATCCTATTTCAATTAATACAATATCTCTATTCTTTTAAATATTATAAGAATATCTTTTATTCGAATAATATCGAATCTCATGAAATATCATATCTCAAAGAATATCGAGTCTTGACCTGTTCTAAGACCTTTATTAATATGCTAATACTGTCATACTCATCACGATCTAGTATAGGCTTTTACAATCGAAGCCTATCATATAATCATTATTAAAATATTAACAACTAGATTTATGGTACTCAGAAGAGGTCACCAAAACTAAAGACTCCTGACGATAATTGTGACGACCAAGATCCAATAGTCAAGAGCCGAGATTTTTTGAGGCTGTGATGCCAAGATGGATGAGGTAAGGTGGGGTAGACAAGGCAATGAGTTAGCCCCACATCGTCTGGAGAGAAGGAGATTCTGAGCTACTTATATAATTTTCCCTTTCAAACATAGAAGACGCGTTTTAAAACCGTGCGCCGCTACAGATTTTATAACAACTTCGTAGTTAATCGTGCTTGGATGAGAGTAGTACTAGGATGGGTGACCTCCATGGGAAGTTCTCGTGCGGCCACAGGTAAAGCGGACAATATATTATGTGTTTGGGGTGGATATTACAAAATTGTATCAGAGTTGGTTCTTCTCGGGATAGGGGGTCTAACCATACATAAGGACGTGTAGCCCTTAAGGGACGTGGATTGTGACGACCAAGATCTAATAGCCAAGAGCCAAGACTCCTGAGACTGTGATGCCAAGATAGATAAGATGAGGTGAGGTGAGGTGTACAAGGCCATGAGTTAGCCCCATATTGCTTGGAGAGAAAGAGATCATAAGCTACTTATATAATTTACCCTTCCAAATATAGAAGACGCATTTTAAAACCGTGCGCCGCTACAGATTTCATACGAACTCCGTAGTTAATCGTGCTCGGGCGAGAGTAGTATTAGGATGGGTAACCTCCCTGGGAAGTTTTCTCATGCAGGCACAGACAAAACGGATAATATCTTGTGTGTTTGGGACGGATGTTACAATAAGCCATTTTACAGTACGAGTCTACACACTAACCAAACCAGTCTAGTAACTTCATGTCCAATCTCAACTCTACATCACAGACAACCTTACGAGTTAGACGACATCCTAGTGTCTCTATTTTTCTTAATCTAGGACTAGAATAATAACTCCAACAACTATTTTAGGATTAATACCATAGCTTTAATAACTAGATTAAAGTACTTAGAGGCCACCCCAACTAGAGGCTATATGCGCTACTATACCAACCAAACTGGTCCGATATCTTAATGTCCAATTTCAACTCTGCGTCACAAATGACCTTAAGAGTTAGACAATATCTAGGTGTTTCTATTTTCCCTAAACTAGGGCCCGGTCATCGAACACGCATCTAAGTGTCTGAGGTGACCAATATGGAGACTAGGGAATGACCCTATATCCAAACTATTGTGTGATTCTAAACTCAATTAATTCTTCATTTTACATGGTAGGTTCTGCCCAGGCATACGACGACGGGATCACCAACTGCGTGTGATATGGGTTTCACTCATCTATACGTGGCTATCACCTCACTTTTTACATGCTTAGTTAGAACCTACTATGTTATAAAACAACTATTATCCTATTAGCACAAGTCATAGACACAAAACCAATACCAGCTCAAGGGTCTAGTCACTCGTCGTGGCATAGCCACTCAAGATAAATTCAATCATACATACAATACAATACTATAAATATTTCTCGCACAATACATAATTACATTCGATAGATAGATGACATGTCCTCCCAACCAAATCCGGACAGGAAACATGCCCTCTAACTATATCAAGTACTGGACTAACCACCATAAGTAATTTATCTCCTATCAAACTTTCATTCTACTTTTAATATACTCACATGATGATATATGCAATATATATCCTATCACTCTCCTATACTACATGTGCGACTATGAATCAACGTCAGTGAGTAGTGAAAATATCCACCCAACCAAACAAGGACAGGGGATACGACTCCTACAGCACGATAACAATATAATCATCATACCAGAAGTTTCCTATTCTACTTGTACTATCCAATAATCTTAAGGTTCCTGCATGACCATGCATCATCGTCAATGAGCAGAAGAAGCATCCCCCCAACCAAATAAGGACGGAGAACACGACTCCTACAGTATGATAATGGTACAACAGTCATACAAGGTTTTTCTTATGCTACTTGTAATTCTATTTACTCTAACTTAACAATGATCTAATGTATCACTCATAGTGAATGAGTGACATAATATCCTTTAACTAAAACATGGTAGAGGATGCATGCCCTACACACTGTAGAGGTACATTAATTCTAACTATTTATTATATAAGAAAAGTCCTTAAGATGATATGCACTACTTGTTTAGGGTATCCTGCAAGGGACCACTACTATCCAAAAGAATCGTTTCTGCCCAAAGGGTCACGAGGACCTTCTGAGTCAAATGCACTAACCATACAAGTCCAAATATAACCAAGTTTACCCTCACTCTACGTGATAAGCGATATAGTGAGTTAGACTTAACTGGACCAAAGTAGAGTCACTGCTTCCCCCTAAACTAGGGCTAACAACCGGATCACATATATAGGTATCCCGAGAGGTTTAAATGATAATTAGAAACTAACCCTAATTTTAGTAAACTTAGAAGGGCTCAGGGGTTAGCTTAATATAAATTAGAAAAACGGACAAAGTTTTCGCCCCCTTTCCAGTATATTGAAACGTTCCCTGACCCGAAGGTCGTTCCTCGGCTATAATCAAGCCACACATATCCTTAGAAACTACAAGGTGTCACACACTCCAAAGAGTATAGAATGTCAACTTTAGATGGGCTAAAAACTCAACTTAACAGAAGGTGAAAAAACGGGCAACGCTTCTACCATCTTTCTTGGATATTGAAGCAGTCCCCAGTCCAAAGGTCGGTCATTGGTTATGGTTAAGCTACATATGTCCTTAGAATCTACAATATTACTCTTATATTAGAGTTACGTGGTGGGTTCAACTATCGCAATCGACGATATGACCACCTACTCTAACATCTAACGGTGCAATCACTCTTCCTTTTTCATACCCGAACAGATGACCTAACTAACCTAAATAATCATTCTAATTGATCCATAATTATATTACACTTACTGCGTATGCCTCGAGAAAATAATATTTTTATTTTTATTTTATTAAAATTAATTATTAAATTAAAAAATATTTATTGAATGATTTATTTTATTAATTTATTATTTAAATGATATCATTACGTTATCATTAATAAATTATTTAATTAATTTATTTAAATGATGTCATTAATAGTTATTTAATTATTTATCAAATAATATTCCTGAAATCTCTAGCATGAACCTAATCCATTTATATGAAATATATATTTTTATTTTGGATCAAAATTCAAAAGTTTTAAGGGTTTCATCTCTAATTCTCAAGAACTTAAAGAACACGTAAAGAACATCAAAGGCTGAGTTATTCATGCATTTAGAGATATATTTAATACTCAAATAAATTTTTGATCTACATGAATATCATAACCCTACTCATTTGACGCAATATTCATTTAATACTAAAATCCATACAAGCAAGTTGATAGTACAAATATTTCAAAATCATAGACTGCTGTTATCAAGCCCTAAAAACTGGGATGATTTCCTATTTCGAGTATGATCTAGAACTCTAAATCAATTTTGTCTTAAATAGAAATGCTAGATTCATAAGTCCTTAACAACTTTCATGTTAACTAAAAATTCATTTAACTATTCAATGATGATCTAAAATGGATTACAAAACTAAACCTGCTGTATAAAATTACTGGCATCAAACATAAATTTTGACATAAAAGTACTTATTTGGTATCTAGATGTTCTCAAAAACTTAGATCCAAAATATATTTTTATAAAATTATAAAAAAAGTCAAAATTTTGAAAATGACTATTTTGCTCTTTATGTGCGAAAGGGGCCCTATCTCCCTGTACGTGAGTTTGGACCGCGGATGAAGTAAAAAAGTCCTTGGGGAAAATGTTTCCTGCCCCCTACCCGATACAAAAATATTTTTAAAAGACTCACATGAAT
This sequence comes from Chamaelirium japonicum, assembly GCA_947650365.1. Lineage (NCBI taxonomy): Eukaryota > Viridiplantae > Streptophyta > Magnoliopsida > Liliales > Melanthiaceae > Chamaelirium > Chamaelirium japonicum. The sequence goes on from OX393549.1 coordinate 111,760,154, forward strand.
TCTAGGGTTAGGGCTTTACAGCCATAATCGAACGAAAAGTTCGTATTCTCCCGTATGCAGTCTCTGCGCACTATTTCCTTAATTCAATCTCTGTGCACTTACATCATTGTAAGTGACATAGGATCTCTCATTTAATAATCAACCATAAGAAAATAATATTTTTAAATTATTTAATTATAGAAAAAAAATCAGGTCTTCAAATTTTGTGAGCATAATAGGAGCATAAAGTGTTGCATGCTAAATTCCTGAAGCAATTTTGGGCCGAGAGGGTAGCAATGGTGGTACATCTGATAAATAGAGGACCATTAGCTACATTGGAGCTTGGACTATACCAGAAGAAGCATGGACATGGAAGGAGGTTAATTTGACATACTTGAGGGTGTTTGGTTGCACGTCCTATGTTCACGTTGATTCCACAGAGTGAAAAAAACTAGACGCCAAATCTTAGAGGTGCATATTCGTTGGATACAGAGGTTAAGATTTAGTCTACCGGCTATAAGATCGATCAAGCTGGAAGGTTATCATATCAAACAATATGGTATTCAAAAAGATTTCAAAGGAATGTGAAAACCTGGAAGACCCAATTCTCATGGATCTAAAGAGGATTCCACGATTAGACTGATCAGTTCTTTCGAAGCCTCGGGAAACCCATGAAGAGGAGACACATATAGATGAATCAGCTGCCCCACTACAACTGAGAAGATCGACCTGAGCATACAAGGTCAGATCCCTCAGCATTATGCATCATCTCTCAGTTACTAATTTCTTTCAGACGGTGACAAGCCTGATTTCATGAGGGAGTATTGCAGGACGAAGCTAGAAAAAAGTGGGAGCAAGCTATGGATGAGGAGATGAACTCACTAGAGAAGAGACATACTAGGGAACTTGTGAAGTTACCTAAGGCTTTCGAGTATTGAGTAACAAGTGTGCTATGAGATCATGGAGGAGCATGATGGAACGAAGTGGTATAAGGCGAGGTTGGTTGTTAAGGGATTTCAACGAAAGTCCGGCATCGACTATATCAAAAATCTACTCTCCGGTGGTTAAGATGTCAACTATCAGATCGATATTGAGTTTTGTGATGATGGAGGATCTTCATTTATAGCAGCTAGATATGAAAGTCGTGTTTCTACACGAAGATCTAGATGGAGAGATCTACATGCAGAAATAATAGTAGTATAAGAGTGAGTCCCGTCCAACCAGTTTTTAGTCGAGCCAAGGTGTGGCTATGTTGTGCCAAGGCGTCCCTCTTCCCCTACTGCCACACGAGAGGGGGGCATACAGGTGTTCAGCCCTAGTCTTGTTTGAAAGAGGGGGGGGGGGTGTTGTTGGGTTTAGTCCCATATCGACGAGGGGCTGGTGGTGTTGTTTTCATATACCGTTTGTTGACCTCCCCTTACGGTCCATGTTTTGTGGCGAGAAGCTATTTTAGCCTATTTAACAGCCGGGTGGAGCTGCCATCACTAAAAGAGTAGGGAGGATGAGATGTGGTGGTGGTGGGTTGTTAGCGACGGTCTGTACATTGCCAGTGACGGGCCGACGGACGTGGGCTGGCATTAGCAAAAGAGCAGGGATTGACCGAGTGGGTTGCCATCAGCAAAAGAGTAAGGATTGTCCATGTGGGCTATCATCAATAAAAGAGCATGGATTGGTTGGGTGGGTTGCCGAGTGGGCTGCCATCAGCAAAAGAGCAGAGAGGAGGAAGACGTGGCGGTGGTGGGTTGCTGGTGGCGGAGGTGGACGACGGCATGTACATGGCCGGTGACAAGGCGATGAGCGTGGGCTGTTATCAGCTGTTAGGCGATGACGACTAGGGTTTGGAGAGGAATGCAATGCTCTCTATTGAGGGACTCAAGCCCAATATATATGTACAAGTATGACCATACAACCCGACCCGACTGTACATATAACCCGACCCATCTATATACATTAACACTCCCCCCCAAGCTCACGGTGGATCATGAACCGAGAGTTTGCCGATAAAGTGCCGGAAGTGAGCAATCATAAGGGGCTTCGTCAGAAAATCAGCAGTCTGCTCCGATGAGGAAATGAATGGCAAGGAGATGATGTGGTCGAGAAACTCCTAGCGAACATAATGACAATCAACCTTAATATGTTTTGTTCGCTCATGAAAGACCGGGTTGCTAGCTAGCAATTTGAATTGCACTCCGGTTGTCACAGAAGAGAGGCGTTGACCCGGATATCACAACTCCCAAGTCAAGCAGAAGGTGGCGAAGCCAGACAACCTCTGCGGTGGTGGAAGCCATAGCCCTGTATTCGGCTTCGGTGCTGGAGCGAGCAATAGACTCCTGTTTCTTGCTGCACCACGAAATAAGCGAATCACCCAGAAACATACAGTATCCTGTAGTAGAGCGACGAGTGGCTGCATCTCCTGCCCAATCTGCATCGGAGTAGGCACGCATCACCAACGGGGAGGTGGAGGGAAACAGTAGTGAACGGGTGATGGTGCCCCGGAGGTAGCGGATAATCCGAAGGACAGCTGCATAGTGAACTGAACGTGGAGCCTGAACAAACTGACTAACAATGCCAACAGCATGGGCAATGTCTGGCCGGGTCATAGTAAGATAGACGAGCATCCCAACCAGTCTCTGGTAGCGGGAGACATCCTGGAGCGGCTCACCATCTGTAGCTAGAAGCTTCAAATTGAGCTCCATGGGTGTATCAGCAGTGCGAGAGTCAGTAAGAGCAGCATCAACAAAGATGTCGAAGATGTACTTTTGCTGGGAGACCAACAAACCATGAGCGGACCGGGCAATCTTAAGGCCCAAAAAGTAGCGAAGAGAGCCCAGATCTTTTATCTCAAACTGACTCTGGAGGTGCCGCTGAAGGGATGCTATGGTGGCACTGTCATCCCCAGTGATGATCATATCATCCACATAGAGAAGCAGAACTGCAATACCCAGACTGGAGGAGCGAGTGAACATGGCATAGTCGGAGTGACGCTCAATAAACCCGGCGACTTGGACTGCGCTGCAGAATCGCTCAAACCAGGCACGAGGGGCCTGCTTGAGCCCATAGATGGCTCGGCGTAAATGACACACGTGCCCTGGAGGAACTGAAACGCCTGGAGGAGGAGCCATGTAGACTTCCTCGGAGAGATCACCATGGAGGAACGCATTGGTGACATCCATCTGATGGAGAGGCCACCATCGAGCAGCTGCCACAGGTAAGAGGGTGCGCACAGTAGTCATCCGAGCAACTGGAGCAAACATCTCCTCGTAATCAATCCCATACTCCTGGGAGAAGCCACGAGCAATGAGGCGAGCCTTGTGCCGCTCAATGGATCCGTCAGGTCGAGTCTTGACCTTGAATATCCACTTGCAGCTAACAGGCACCACACCTGAGGGACAAGGCACCAAATCCCATGTCTGGTCCGCTGAAAAGCCTCAAGCTCAACTGACATGGCCTGCCACCACTTTGAATGTAAAGCTGCCTCACGGTACGATTGGGGCTCCCGATGGGTCTGTATAGCAGTAAGAAAAGCCTGAAAAGATGGTGAATAGGAGGCACTGGCAGAGTAGCTAGAGGAGTCAGGAGAGTCAGAGGGAAAGGCATAGTATCCAAACCTGTCAGGAGAGTAGTCATATATGTTAGGAGGGTGATGTTCGCGCGCTGGGTAGTACCGAACAGGAGCAGGATCCACGACCGGGGAGGAGGGGGCAGCAACATCAGGCGAGGGAGTACGAGTGTGAACCGACTCTGGAGGAGGAGCTGCAGACCGATGAACATAGACACGAGTAACAGGTGGTGGTGGTGGAGGTTTCGAGGAAGACAGATGAGGTGGTGGCGATGGTGATGGTGGTGGTGGAGGTGGCAGGGAGGATGGAGAAGGAGTAGGCATGGATGGGATAATAGAAAACGGGGGTAAAACGGGGATGTGGAGATGTGAGGAAGGTGAGGAGGGTGACACAGGAGGCAAGAAAGGATCCCGAGACTCAGGTGAGAAGTACGTGACATCCTCAACAAAGGAAACGTGACGGGAGATACGGATCCGGCGAGCCAAGGGATCGTAGCACCGATACCCCTTGTGCTCCCGACTGAGCCCCAAGTGAGCACGCCTAACAGACCTCACGGAGAGTTTGGTGCGCTCATGGGAAGGAAGAAGAACGAAGCACGTGCAGCCAAACGTGTGAAGAAGAGAGTAGTCAGGTGGGCTGGAGTGGAGGCGCTCATATGGGGTGGCACCGGATAGAGCAGACGACGGAGTGATATTGATGAGGTGGACAGCCGTCATGACAGCTTCAGCCCAGTAGGAGTGAGGAACAGACGCAGAGATAAGCAAGGCTCGTGCAGTCTCAAGGACATGACGATGCTTGCGTTCGGCAACGCCGTTCTGCTCATAGGTGTGGGGACATGACTGCTGGTGAAGAGTGCCGTGAGACTGAAGAATCTCACGCATCTTAGAGGAGAGATACTCCTTGGTACAATCAGACCGAAAGGTCTTGATGCGCCGACCAAACTGAGTATGGATCATAGTGGTGAATCTCCTAAAGATGTAAGGTACTTCAGATCGATGACGCATAAGATAAACCCAGGTGCACCTAGAATAGTCATCGATAAAGCACACATAATACATGTAACCCGAAATAGATGCAACAAGAGCAGGACCCCAAATGTCCGAATGGACTAAATCAAATAAAGCATCAGACTGGAAAGCACTAGCAGAGAATGAAAGAGCTAGATACTTTGCCAGTCTACAACCCGTACAAACAGAGAGGGGGGAGAACGACGCTCGACCCAAAGCGCCCGAACGGAATACGCTTTTGAGTCGATCACTTGATATATGACCTAATCTTTTGTGCCACAGGTCGGCATCAGAGGTGACAGACATGACAGACGCAACAGGAACGGAAGATACATATAGATGGTCCAGCTGGTAAAGTCCTCCTGCTCTACGGCCCAGCCCAATCCTCTGACCAGTCCGCAAATCCTGCACAACACAAACAGAAGGGGTGAAGGTGACAGTCAGGCCAGAGTCGCAAAGAGAACTGATAGAGCTTAGATTAATGTTAAGACGGGGGGCATGGTGGACATGGGGTAGGGTTAGGCGACTAGAAGAGTCAGAGGTGGTAGTGATGGATCCACATTGCGGAATAGGGACGAGAGTCCCATCCGCAGTGCGAACCTCCTGGTGAGTGGTAGTGGAAGAACAGTCCGTGAGGACAGTGGAGTCAAAGGTGAGGTGACAGGAGGCACCCGAATTGAAGATCCATGGAGCAGTAGTACCAGAGGTGGCAGACAAGCTGTGAGCATTCGCGGAGCCGGTGGAGGCTAGGTGGCGAAGAAGGAGCTTCTCGAGGCACTGAAGACGGTCCGGCTCAGGCTGAGAAGGTGCGCTGTGGTAGCAGTGGGGAGCGTCAAAGTCTCTACAGTAGCCGCTGTACCACTAAAGTGGCGGAAGGAGGACGAACCACGTCTACGGCTCCGTCCACCTCGACCGCCGCATCGATTGTTGTGGGAAGTCGACGCCCAGCGTGTGGCTCTCTCATCCGGACCCCAGCGGGGGTTGCGTGGAGGACGTGTAGGGCATTCGCGCTTCATGTGCCCAGGCTCCTTGCAGTAGTGACAGAAGACAGCCTCATCGAAGAACCCGGCCGCCAGGACAGTGTCGGAGCTAGGAGCAAGTGGAGGAGGACGAGCGCCCTGAGTCTGAAGGTGGGTCTCCTCATCGACCAAGGCGAGTAGAGCATCCTCTAGCAGAGGGAGTGGCTCACGGTGCAGGAGCTGAGCAGCGATGAGAGCAAAGTCCGGCCGAAGCGCTGCCAGGAACTGGTGCAGGTGGCCCTCATCGAGGTAGCGCTGGAAATCCCAGGAGCGGGGGCAAGCACACTGCTCCGGGATCAGTGAGTCCAACTCATGCCAGTATGCACTCATCTGACTGAAGAAGTCCTGAATGGTGCGCTCCCCCTGACGTGCAGACTGCGAGTCACAGATAAGCTGATGCCGGCGTGCGCCGCCACGCGGAAGAAACCGGTCCCGGAGATACTCCCACATCGCGCGCGCTGTAGGAAGGCGGCCGATGGGAGCAAGGAGCGGACGAGCAACAGAGTCCAGGAGATAGGCCCGGATGGCCTGATCGTGACGTCGCCACGTGAGAGCAGCAGCTGTGGCTGCGGTGAGGGTAGTCGGGACAGTAGCAGTCGCAGCAGAGGACGCGGCACTGCTGGTGACAGAGGAGGAGCCGGAGAGGACATCTGGAGGAGGATCATCGCCGGTGATGTGACCCCACAGATCACGACTAGAGAGCGCGGCCTCGATGGTAAGTGACCAATCAGGCTAATCGCTGGCCGATGACAACTGAAAGGCGACCGCCTTCAGCGGTGGAGAGATCGCAACGACGGACGGCACGGCAGGAGAAGCCATGGAGAAGGCTCAACAGAGGGGCCGGGTGGGCTGAGAGAAGGGGTGAGAGGGCCGGTCGAGTGTAGAAAAGGGGTTCGGGGGGTGGAGAAAGAGGGGCCGGGGCTGTCGGGTGGAGGAAGGAGGGTCGGGAGGTGGAGGAGGGGAGGCCGGGGCTGTCGGACGGCGGAAGGGGGGTCGGGGGGGGGGGGGGGGGGAGGAGGGGGCCGGAGGGCTGTCGGGCGGCGGAAGGGGGGGGGGATCGGGGGGCTGTCGGGCGGCGGAGAAAAGGGGATGTCGGACGGCGGAAAGGGGGGCCGGGGCTATCGGGCGGTGGAAAGGGGGGCCGGGGTTGTCGGGCGGCGGAAAAGGGGGGCCGGGGCTGTCGGGCGACGGAAAGGGGGGCCGGACGGGGTGGCGGAAGGGGGGCCGAGGCTGTCGGGCGGCGGAAAGGGGGGGGCCGGGCGGGGTGGTCAGGTGGAGGAGGGGGGTCGGACGGGTGTTGCCGGAGGGGAGGCCGGAGGAGAGGTGTTGCCGGAGGGAGAAGACCATCGTCGTCGTCGCCGCGCGTCGGAGAACCCTAGAGCTTTGATACCATGTTAGGAGATGACGGCTAGGGTTTGGAGAGGAATGCAATGCTCTCTATTGAGGGACTCAAGCCCAATATATATGTACAAGTATGACCATACAACCCGACCCGACTGTACATGTAACCCGACCCATCTATATACATTAACATCAGCAAAAAAACAAGGATTGGCTGGGTGGGTATCCATCAGTAAAAGAGAATGAAGGAGGAGGACGCGGCGATGGTGGGTTGCCAACGGTAGAGACACGCGACCACATGTATATGATCGGTGAGCCATCAATAAAAGATCATGAATAAAATAGGGACACATCCGATATTTTTTTCAAAACTAAGTTAGGACTGCCCTAAGAGATTTCGTGGGATATATATTGCCCCACCCAAACTCTAACATACATTGGCGTTTCAATCACACCAAGATCCTTAGTAGGATTGCTTCGAGAAGGAGTGTGCCTTGACCAGTGATGATGAAGACCCAGAAGGCCCAAAAATTTCGAATTGTCCAAACGTTGGAACCATCGACTACTATTCCCAACCATACTCGGATCGTCTCATCTAACCACGGTTAGTCTTTTCTAAAATTTTTGGCTATGGATACCATTCATGACTTGGACGACATTCAATACACTACCTATAAGGGAGGCAGACGCGCCACTCTCACGTGTCTCTTTCCCCCTTTTGCTCCCACAAGCTCAGAAAACTGAAATCCTATTTTTGTGGTCAGGCTTATTGTTTTCTCTCTCTTTTCTTTCTCTCTCTCTCTCTCTCTCTCTCTCTCTCTTAAGTTTAGGGTTGCAGCTCGGACTAGTTGCGTCGGGTTGGGGGTCAACCCAAACCCAACCCAAGTACTAAAACCCCAAATCCTAACCCAGCCCAACCCAACCTTCAACCCGAGATGCTCAGCCCAAGACCAACCCAAGCAAAAAATTTTATGCTCGGGTTGGGCTCGGGTTAGCCCAAGTTGGTAGGACGGTTCGGATTGTGCCGGTTCGAACATATTTATTGTTTAAAATTTATTCATCTGAAGAGTAAAATCTAAAAAGAATTTATACTTGATAACACTACCATACATTTTTTTTTTGTATTTCTATTCTTGCAATTTACTAGATCATTAGATAATGTCTTTATTTGATAAGCAAGAAGCAAATAAATAATATGAGACTGGCTGAAACGGATGACTGTGACTGCAACCCCTCAACATATGAGTATTCAGGATGGTTGTGACTGTTACCTATATATTATAGACTCATTATATAATAAGGGACGTCGGTTTTATGCTGACTAGACAAAACAGAACAAAAAACCTGATTAGGACAAGCTGACTGGACAAAATTGAACCGAATAGATCTAACCATTCATTCAAAAATCAATCACGATCTCTCATTGGTTTCAAATCCCAACCCATTTAAACTGTACTAAACCCCTAAAATCCTGGCCTATTGAAATTGCAATAAACCTGACTGTTCATCCCGTGATTGTTGTTCGCATCAACGGCTATAAACTCGCATGTTGAAATTTCGGCCACCCCAAACCATTGGGTCGATCTCGAGGAATCCGTTCGAACAGAGGCAGCTGTGATTGATCGATTATAGGGGGGGAGTTGGTTGCGCCGAAGGCGCCAGCTTCGTGCCAATCGGCACGGGTGAGGAAATGAGTGTTCCTATGAATGCCGGTGTTGTCATCGAAAGTGTTTTATTGTCGAAGGCGTTCAAGTGTGTTCAGCGGCCCGCTACATTGCCGACAAACACGAGCATGCACTAGTAGATATAAATGGGTACTCGGGTTCGGGTTGGGTCGGGTTGCCCGACCCCTCAACCTGAGCCCGATCCAAATTCAACTCGGATTGTATTTTATCAACCTTAACCCAACCCAATCTTCAAATACATCAACCCAAACCCATCCAAAATTCGGATTGGGCATGAGTTGGGTTGGATCCAACCTGCCCAAGTTGCAGCCCTAGTCACTTATCAGGTTTATTGTATTGTATTCAGGATTCACTCTTTCTCTCTCTCTCTTAATGTATTGTATTTTCACTACATGTCTCTCTCTCTCTAACTCTCTCTCTCTTTATATCTCTATCTCTTAGTATACTTGATATTTTTTCTGGACGTAGATTCTCTTGTTTTCTCCTCCTCTCTGACCCTGTCTCCCTTTTTTCGTTGTTTTCTATTATCACTACTCTCCCTCTCTCTCTCTCCTCTCTCCTCTCTCTCGTTCGCTCGCTCGCGCAAGCCACTTGGCAATGGTGAACGGCAGGTCCCTCTCAGATGCGCGAGACGTCGTTGCTTTCGACCTGAGATATCTATGAGGCCTTCCGCCCCTCTCGTGGGTTTCAATCCCCTCGCAAAACCCATCAAGACCCACTTCGCCTTCCATCTCCTCTACCCCTCAGATTCCCTCTCCTCTTCGTCGTGAATCTCTGTGTTTCCCAGCGGCTCGTGCTCTTCATCTCGAGATCCCGAAATCCCTTCGTGGGTTGTTCGCCTCTCGAGAAACCCATCGGAATCCACCTCTCAAGTCCTCAACTTGGCCCCCCCTTGCTCTCGGTTGTGCCATTCTGTCTCTCCATCCTCTGTTCTGGGTTCGGCCGGCTCTGTCGAATGGCGGCCGCTTCCGTGGCTTCTCCTCTCTGCACGTGGCTCGTGGCGGCCTGCATGTCAGTGGCGTGCGATGAGGAGCGGCCGTTGAGGTCGCCGAGCGCGTTCCCGGCCTCGAACCGGCTGGGCGGGTGGGGAAGGAGGAGGAGGAGGGGCGTCCTCTCCACGTCGGGCGCCGGCGGACGGGACTTGTCCCGGGGCCTGATGTCGTCGTTCTGCGGATCGGGGATCCAGGGACTGATCTCCTCCCTTGAGCCGTGCGCCGAGTTCTACAGCTCCAGAAATGGGTCGGCCTTGTTTGGGGATAACGGGTTTTCTCTGTTCGGGCCGCGGAAGCTGGAGACCAATCGACGGCAGCGAAGAGCTGCCCGATTGCCGGCCGCCTCAGGTATCAGATTCCTTGTACTAACATGTTAAGTTATTCACATTTAGAATGTTCTATTTATTTTGTCTTGATGGATCTTTGTTGGTAATTTAGTAAATTCTAATATATTTGCTTCATATGTAGTGATTTTTTACCTGCTGTTCTTACGATGACCTCTCTTCGTTTAGGGAATCTTGATTCGGAACCTAACTGAGTTTTGCTGTGAGTTTTGGGTTTGAATTGGTGTCCCCGTGTCACAATGTTTGCATGTAACTGTGGACTGATTTTTCTAGGATTTGCTTTACCACCTTTGTTGTACTTGGATTTTGATCAAACAAATATTTGAGCTTTGATTGTTTTCTTCATGCAACCTTGGTTTCACCCTTCAACAATTCCTACTGAAATGCTCAGCTGACTTGTAAACCACCTTCTGCCCGATCGAAGAAGTTAAGATTCAATCAAATGAATTCTTTTTAAGTAACCAGAAAGGCCCGAAAACTCGATTACAATATCGACAACGGGCAGCATTGCTTATTCTCTAGTTAAGAGCAAATATACTTCTTCTGTTCTATGATGGTGCTGACTGCTGAGCTAATGTGGCTCATATGGCTGCAGGAAAAGTCATGGCAGTTGCCGTGCAACCTACAAAGGAAATTGCAGAGAAGAAGAGAACTCAGACAAAACAAAGAAGGGTGGTGGTGACGGGGATGGGCGTGGTGTCTCCACTTGGCCATGACCCGGATGTCTTCTACAATAATCTCCTCGAGGGTGTTAGCGGCATTAGCGAAATAGAAACTTTTGACTGTGCCAACTATCCGACGGTAGATTTTCTTCTGATCACACTGCAAGCATGATACAGATTTAATTTGACCTATCTTCCTTTATTGTTTGTTTGCATGACACTGTAGCAATCAGGATTACATGAATAATGTGTGTTCTGGTGGTGGTGGTGTGAGTGGGGGTATTGGGAGCTTTTTCTCAGTTCTTGATGTGAGATTTTTTCTTTTGTAGAGAATTGCCGGGGAAATCAAATCTTTCTCAACGGATGGATGGGTGGCACCTAAATTATCGAAGCGGATGGACAAATTCATGCTCTATTTACTTACAGCTGGCAAGAAAGCGTTGGCGGATGGTGGGGTTACAGAAGAGGATGGGAATCAGTTAGACAAGACGAGGTGTGGTGTTCTAATTGGGTCTGCAATGGGCGGAATGAAGGTAGAGATCATTCTAATACAAAGGTGGCTTGCTTGTATCAAGTGTTTGTGTGTGCATATCTTAGCACGAGGATATCGTTTTACAGTGTCTTAACATGCATTTGAGATTTCATGCATGAGCTTGTCGTTTATTGTTGGGGAATCTTTTTCGGTAACCTCCATGTGGGTTGTGGGTGCTATGTCACAGGTTTTCAATGATGCAATCGAGGCTTTGAGGGTCTCATACAAGAAGATGAACCCCTTCTGTGTACCCTTTGCAACTACCAATATGGGCTCTGCAATGCTTGCAATGGATCTGGTGGCCATAACAGCCTGCTCTTAGAATTATATAGTTTCAAGCTGCTTAAGTTTTCTTGTATAGTTACTGTTGATTTTATAATTATTATTATTATTTTCTTGTGGATCTTAGGGTTGGATGGGCCCAAACTATTCAATCTCAACTGCTTGTGCTACAAGCAACTTCTGTATTCTGAATGCAGCAAACCATATTATCAGAGGCGAAGCTGTAAGTTTTCTATCCTTTTGTTTTCTGTTAATGAAGAGTTGAAACAACTTTCATCTACTCCAAATTTCTTTTTTTTTTCTTCTTCTAAATATGTTGTCATTAACCTTGTAGGATGTGATGCTTTGTGGTGGCTCTGACGCAGCAATCATACCTATTGGTAATAATGATTTATTTATTTGTTGACAAAATCCTAGCCTTAGATTTTTGATGTTCATGATTTTTTTATTTTTTATTTTTAATATCTGAAGCTTGCTTACTGGTCTTGCAATGACAGGATTGGGAGGCTTTGTGGCATGCAGAGCACTTTCGCAGAGAAACAACGACCCGACCAAAGCTTCACGCCCTTGGGATATTGTATGCATAGATTAATATACCTCCATTTCTTGTCGGAAACCCTTGGTGCAAGATTCTGAATGGCAGGACTGTGCTTGGCATATGTATTGATGCTGAATCGGGGTTAAGTTGTCAATAATGAAAGCCTCTGCACATACGAGCAGATTATAGTGATGACAATGAAATTTATTTTTGCCTGAAATTACAGGTCATTAAAAATATTGAAATTAAGTTTTAAAAGAATGCATCAATAATGTGTTTTCATATGATAAAAGGGGAAAGTAAACTAAATTTACTTTCTTACGCACAGTGTTCTAAAAAACTCGCCCCAGGGTACGCCCGGGGCTCGCCCCGGGGCGGGGCGGTCCTAAAACGCCCGGGACGGTTCCAGCTGGGGCTTTTTTCCTATGGGGCATACGCTCCGAACGCCCGGGCACGCCTTTTACTCCCCAATGGTCTGGGCTTATGCTCTATTGGAGTTTGTCTGCATAGTTGAAAAAAAATGATTTGATTACTACCGTGTGCTCTTTTATATGTGTCTTAATCTCTTGGATGACGATTATGATAATTTGGGAACTAAAGTTGTTTTAAATTGGTTCTATATCATGTACGCAATGGTAGAATATATGGAATATAAACATTGATAGTTTAAATTTTGGTTAGAAACTTATAATTAGATCTTAAATGATATTGAAAGACAATGACAAGTTTATTTTTATTATCATTTTTTATATATTTGTGATTTATCTACCATGTTTGTAGGCTTAAATGCTTTGTTTGATTACTTTGCTCATAGTTTTTTTTTTTATTTTGTTTGTTTTTAATCTATTTTCACTTTTTTATATAATATTATTTATTTCTATATAAATTTTTAAATTAAAAAAAAAAAAATTCATGGGGCTTACGCCCCGCCCCACAGCAGGCAAAATACCCTGCTTTACGCTCCCGCCTCTGAAAACACTGCTTACGCATATTGGTGCATTCCGGACACTTGATTTGAGAGGACTTCCATTATGAGTCTAGTGCTTGTATTATGATATGCAACTAGTAATTTAAAACAATTATTTGATGGATTTGTTTTAACTTCAGTGACAACTATTTTATGACAGAATCGTGATGGCTTTGTTATGGGGGAGGGTGCTGGTGTGCTTCTGTTGGAAGAACTAGAGCATGCCAAGGTTCATTTATGTGCAGATTTCTGCAAACTATATTTTATTTGGAAGGTTACTGCCATTTTTGTGTATTTGTCAGTTCAAGGATTGTCTTTTCCCGATTCATTTTCTTTTTACAGCTAAGAGGAGCAAATATCTATGCTGAGTTTCTAGGGGGAAGTTTCACCTGTGATGCTTACCACATGACTGAGCCACATCCTGATGGTAATGAGCTGATTCATGCATCTCATATGGAATTTTTGCTGCTTTTTCCTCTTGAATAACACGAGCATTTTCTTTTGATATTCTGCAAATCAGGAACAGGCATTGCTCTTTGCATTGAGAAGGCATTAACAGAATCTGGAGTCGCCAGAGAAGATGTCAATTATGTAAATGCTCATGCAACTTCGACACCCTCTGGTGATTTGAAGGAGTACCAAGCCCTCATTCGTTGTTTTGGCCAGAATCCTGAGGTATGATCACAACTTGCATATATTATATGGATATGACCTGGTAAATTAATTAACCAAGTCTTGCAGCTGAGAGTGAACTCTACAAAATCCATGATTGGTCATCTACTAGGAGCTTCTGGTGCAGTGGAAGCTGTCGCTGCGATACAGGTACAAATATTTTACCTTTCTTGAATAACTCAAATCAATTTTATGGCGCATGAGTTTTTTGACCAGAGTATGCCTCCTGCTTGATAAGTTCTAAAGATGAGCCTCTAAATTTGGTTAAAAATCCCTGCCAATGTTAGCAATTTTGGCAAGTTGTGGCACAGTACTTATCTATGAAAAAATTGGGTCTTACTTTTGTTTAGATTTTACGTGTCCCAAATTATTGCCTTGCTTCCATCGAATGGATGGGGAAGAATAAAGCAAGAGTAGGAAGGATAGGCTAGAAACAAAGATACTAGAAGGACCTGTAGCTATGTAAATCTGCAGACGTACACATGGATGGATGACGGATCGGAACGTGGCAACTCAACTCTGATAATAAAATCGCTAAAATAACGGAGATAAAGTACTCGTCGACCGGCTTGAAGGATAACCGCTTCCGAGTTAGGAGTCCACAAATCAAGTAAAGATTAGGGACCGGATGAGGCCAATCGACTTCATGCAAAATCAGATTGAAACTCCGATGTTTTAGTAATATCATGTTGACTTGACTGACGATCAAGTCAAACCTCGCACCAGCGTGGAATGAGTCGAAACATGACTGATAGTCTGCAACAGTTACCTATGGTTACCGTCCCTATCCAAAGACGGTAGACCAGGAAGACATGGATTCGTGCCACGAATGCGTGGCGCTCCCAGAAGGCTTGTCACCACAATTGGTAATGGACGACACGATCCCATGAGCAAGGGAAGCGTTGTCCGTAGGTGACGGCTAGCCACAACAAGGAGATCGTTCGTGGGGAGACAAAGATGACATTTTCTCTATTAGAGATGAGGACACACTACATAAGATTGAACCTTCTCTATAAGGTATGAGGATAGATCACATAGAAGTAGGATTCTCTCTTCCTGCAAAATCCTACTTCTATGTGGAGAGTCAAAGTTGCCACGTTCTCTAAAAAAGATGATGATAAAGATGACACGTTCTCTATAATATGACACGTTCTTTATAAGAGATAAGGAGTGAGGACATACCACATAAAATTAGGATTATATGAGAGACAAAAGCTGACATGTTCTCTATATGAGATGAGGACAAAGCAATAGGATTCTCCATAAGAGACTGTTTGTGACTTTGTGGGGAGACAAAAAATGACTCGTTCTCTATAATAGATGAGGACAAACCACATAAGATGACACGTTCTCTATAAGAGATGTGAACAGGCCACATAGAACTATAGAAGTAGGTTTCTCTCTCCATGAAAAATCCTACTTCTATGTGGGGAGACAGATGACACGTTCCCTATTAGAGATGTGGACATATCACATAGAAGTAGGATTTCCTCTTCATGTAAAATCTGAGAAGTGAGCTAAACTGAGAGTTCAATCACTATATCCCACACATCCTTAGTTCATTTGTAAGAAAGGAGAGACCTTAGTAAAATTGAAACAAATTAGTGTATTTCGTTCAATCGTCCTTTGTTTTTTTTTCCCTTCGAGGTTGAAGGCTTTTTCCGTGTAAAATCACTGTGACCTCTGTTCTTTTTGTCTTTATCTCATACTCCGACTTCTAGACCTATTGCCTTTTTAGTTCATTTGATATTATTGAGATATCGATTTAGGGGAGGTAAGGAAACCAAAAAATTTCCTCATAGAACCCTTAAGGCTGTCCTTTAAGGTTTAAAATACGGGTATCAGTACCGGTATCGGTCGACACTGGATCAATACGTATTGACAATACGACTCGGTATCGTCTTTTTTTTTTTGAAAAATTACAAAAAATTCAAAACAAAAGCAGAAGAATAAACTAAAAATATCAAATATTATATAAAATAAAAAGTAGGCTTATGAGAGTTTTAACCATTTTTTCTTCTCTCTCTTCTCTTCTCTCTTTCTATCTTCTTATCTTTTCTCTCGTCTTTACTGGTGTTGGACATATGGGGCAATAGGTGGGGGTGGGGTATATATATAACCTCAAGGCCTTCAAAATCCCTCAAATGATGGCCCTTTCACATGCTAGCAGGTACATAGGTCCCCCTAGCATGTGCAATTGATAGTGGGTGGGAGATAATGGAGAGAAAAAAATAACAAAAATCCATAAAAACATGATCCTTGCACATGTTGTTATCAGTCTGTACTGGCCAATTCCTGATAGTATTGATCGATACTCGAATGACTTAGCTGGTAGGCCAAGTACAGACAGATACCGGTAGGTATCGAGTGTTACGGGTTCAATACCGATTTCGGAAAGGGGGGGGGGGGTATCGGTTTGGTTGGTCCCGAGCCCGGTACATACCACATAGTTATCAAGTCGGAAGTCGGGA
Organism: Chamaelirium japonicum; assembly: GCA_947650365.1. Taxonomy (NCBI): domain Eukaryota; kingdom Viridiplantae; phylum Streptophyta; class Magnoliopsida; order Liliales; family Melanthiaceae; genus Chamaelirium; species Chamaelirium japonicum. Next base: position 111,776,205 of record OX393549.1, read on the forward strand.
AAAAATTGGCTAGGGGAGAAGTTGGAAAATCGGGAAAAAGTTCGAAAGGTCGGGAAACAAGTGGTAGAATTTTAGAATATATTTATATATAAATGTTACAATAGGTTTTTTGAGCAATACATGATGGGATTAAAACACAATTAATCGGGATTAAAACACATAAATCGGGATTATTGATTATAAGGTGAAAATCGTGACTTTTTTTATAAAATCGGGAAAGAGTCACTTAGCGAATGTTTACTGAATAAGTTGTGTTTCAATCGAGACTTATTCAAAAAACCGGAGCTTTTGGTGTTAGAGCGTAGGTCAAGTTTTGAAACCATGATGTTCTTAGAGGATAAGGTCATGGAATATATGTTACATTTTATTGCTCATGTACAACATAGATCACAAGTTCCTATAAGGAGGCAATGAATTCGGTCGAAGGCGTAGCGGGGGATATGCTTAAGGTTTAATAGGCGGCAAGAAGGATTTGAAGAAGCTTAATTTAATAACTAGGTAATATAGTGGAAAGAATCTTGAGACGATCCAAAATAGTCAAGATTTCTACCAAATTATCGAAACATAACAGTATAATTAATAGGGGTAGTTTAGTGCATTAATTGTGGTTCCTTTGCTTATTTTATTCATATATTTTATTTTAATTGTTTTTTCTCACCTCATGCCCCTCCTTTCTTTTTTCTATTTTTCTACCTCTCTCACCTTGGGAATCTTCTCCCTTTTTCTAACTACTGTACAACATTTTGGAACATCCAATGGAGGGATGAAGTAAGGTTAACAATCAGTTATAAAATTATGGTCAATGCATTTGGAGCCCTTCTTGAATGAATTGTTCAGGATGGTTGGCAATCTTAATACGATATTGTTGATTTTGATAATGATAAAATTGTAGGATTATTTTAGAGGAGGGTGAGCCCTACGATAACATGTATAAAAGTTGTGAGAAAGGATTTATAAAATTTAGTAGGGTCAATGTAGTAATGAACACTGAGAGAAGATTCATTAAGTTGACCCATTAGGATAAGGCTTGTTGATTATAATTACGTTTATTTTCCTCCCATCATCAATGAGATGTCCTATTTTACTATTTGAATTCTATGTTTGACATTTCAACCAATGACTAACCGTCAACCCATTACAAGATTTGAGAATTCGGGTTCAGGTTCGGAGGACCGAGCGAATAACGATACAGTTCGGCTAGTTTGGGTGGTTCAAGTTTGGGTTCATTCCGTTCGACCTTTTTGGAAAAAAAATATAACAAATTGGAAATAGTATGGAATTCACGACTGATTTGCCCAATTCGCATCTCGTTTCAGTCAGTTGAGTGAGATCTGATTCTGTGTATGTTCGGCTTCATTCAGCCGAATTGGGTTTGAATCTACTTGTTTAGGATTCATTCCAGTAGATTTGGTAGAACCGGATCCGAATTTGGATATATTTTGGTTTTGGGAAGATGTTTCGGTGTGGATTGGCCCAAGTCCGAACTACTTTGGGTTCACACCGCAGGGGGATGGTGTTGATTCAGATTGGTCTTCCACTCTCACTTTCAAGTATTGTTCTGTGGAAATGACAAAGAAATCAAGAATCCTTCAGTTCTTGGTGTTCAAGTGGGTTAGCTAGACCTGGGTGTTCAAGTAGTTAGCTAGATCTGGTAACCTCTGTTGATCTAGTTTGTACTTGGAAGCATGGACCAGCAGGTAAGGTCCAAAATCTGTAATTGATTCTCCAACCAAGTATGAGTTTGACAAAGTGAACTGAATTTAACATACATTCAACTGAAGTAGCTCACGGTGTTGGGTCCCAAGTTGATTTGAACCTTTCTAGTAAATGGCTCGGATCTAGGTCGATATTGTAGATTGGAAATCAATTCATTCCAGATGTTTATTTGGTGTCATCTTTCTGAATTTCAGTCAATCATTTTTTGGCCAACACCTTGATAATCTGATGATCATATTTTGCTAATATTTCACCACAGACTCGCAAGCTTAGTTATAGAATCAGAAACCATTTGGGAACCAATATGCAAAGTTAAAAGCAGGAAGCACTTCGTTGAATTAATTTTGGATAATATTTTCACTGGTGTGGAAGTTTTTTTTGCATAAAACCGGAAGTTTAGGTCTTTTACTTTTAGAAACAAGTTTCTTGGTAACTGCTTGGAATGTGTATGTCTAAATATTTCATGATCTAAAAATATTTGAACCTTCCCTTGTAAAATGAGACAAAGCCTTCATAGAAACTTATGAGAGAGATTACAGATAACTAACTCATAACTGAATGAGCCAAGTTAAATTCTTTATTACCAAATTGTGTTCTCTAGAGTTTTCTCAAACTTTCAAGATCTGCTATATGTGTGGATTAATCAGGAGCTTTTAACCAACCGAGGGAACTTCAAACTTCAAATCATGGTTCGAGGGTTCGTCCGAACCCGAACTGGTTCCCGAACTTGTTTGGGCTATGGCCAATCCAAACCAAAACATAACTGTCAAGGCGTCAAGACGAGGCTAGGTGCCCGGAAGGAGCCTAGGAGGGTGTGGCCTTACGTGCATAGGCGTGGCCTTATGTGCATAGGCATTCTCCAGGCACGAGTATATATGTATAGTCTATACTTGCAGGTATATATGTAATAGGAAGCAATATAACACCTTACTAACATGAAATTGAACATGTTATAGTCAAATGCATGTAACACAATGACACATACATAGTATAAACAAGTAAACAACAAAAGGAACAAATAGAATACAAACACTTGTTAACATAAAATTGAGCATATTCTAATCAAATGCATGCAACATAATGAACACATAGTATAAACAAGTATACAACAACAAAATGAACAAAGAAGATGAGGGTGGGTTGGGTTTTACTTAAAAAAAAAAACAAAAATCATTGCCTAAAACTAGGCGTGTGCCTAGTCTAGGTGCTCCTAGGCGCGCCTAGGCCACCGCTTAGTGAGGTGCGCCTGGGCGCACTAGGGCCTAGCTATCTCCGGGCGCCTAGTGCGCCTAGGCGCGCCTAGGCTCATGCCTTGACAACAATGAACCAAAATACCCCTAGAACTTGGAATATGCTCTGTTTCGGTTCCTATTCAGCCGGATTGAGTGTATCGAATCCTGCACAGATCAAATCAAGCCCGATTATTTCGAATTAAGCCCTATATGGGATCAAATCGGCCGAATAGGATGAATCAGACCCGAATTTGATCTTAATTAGCCTACATGAGCCCAAACTTCCATGGTTTGAGGGTTCGTTCGAACTCGAACCGGTTCGGATTTTGACCAATCCAAACCCTCAAACCTACATTATGCCCCTCAAACAGGTCTGATTCGGAGTTGGTTCATCATGGTTTTCTTTGGTTTTAGAATTTGCTGTTTTTTTGTGAGGATGATCTCCTTATTAGAGATTGCACACCCACAAAAAATCAACTAATTCTAAAACCTCTAGCCCCATCAAATGTACTATTCAAATTAAATGTCAAAATGGACGGTCTATATTTGAGGACATTTGATGGGGCTAGAGGTTTTGGATTTTTCTGTTTTTTGTAAGGATGATCTCATTGCTATAGATATCATCCTCACAAAAAATCAACAAATTCTAAAATCTCTATCCCCTTCAAACGATGGGTTGTCAACGAAACGGGTTGTTAACGGATCCCAGCCCTATATATATATATATATATATATATATATATATATATATATATATATATATATATAGAGAGAGAGAGAGAGAGAGAGAGAGAGAGAGAGAGTTTTGATCACTTGCGGGACATTCCGCACCGGCGAAATGCGGGACAGAGTTTAGGCCGTCCGATTGGCTTCGATCGGACGAATGGAATTCATTCCGACCAAAACCCGCACTGTTACTGTGGCGGCCACAGTAACAACGAGTTTTTGGTCCGGGTGAATCCCATCCGTTCGATCGATGGATCGAACGGTTCGGACCAATTTTTGCTATTACTGTAGCGGCTACAGTAACAACGAAAATTGGTCCGAACCGTTCGATCCATCGATCGAACGGATGGGATTCACTGGATCAAAAACTCACTGTTACTGTACCCACCACAGTAACAGCGAAATTTGGTTTGGGCCGTTCGATCCATCGATCGAACGGATGGGATTCACCCGGACCAAAAACTTGCTGCGCGGGTTTTGGTCGGAATGAATTCCATTCGTCCGATCGAATCCAATCAGACGGTCTAAAATTGGTCCCGCAGGTGATCAAAACTCTCACTCTCTCTCTCTCTCTCTCTATATATATATATATATATATATATATATATATATATATATATATATATATATATATATATGGGGAGGGATACTTTTACTCATGGCCTCTTACTCATATAGTTACCTATGATCCGGGCCGTCCATTAGATCCCGATGTACGGTTCGGATTAGATGGTGAGTTAAAGCAATGGTGTACGCATTAAATGCTCGTATTAAAAACCCGTATTAAAATCCTGCATTTAATGCGGACACCATTGCTGCTATAATGCGGTATGCGGTAAGTGCGGCACCGCATAGTAGCCGTCTGATGCACCGTTGCGTGCATCGCATGCATGCAACGCGTGCATCAGACGGCTGCGGTATAGTACCGCAC
>OX393549.1:112383309-112610809 GCA_947650365.1 Chamaelirium japonicum
TAAAAACATTCATACAATCCTTATAAGATGAGTTTTGACACTTGCCAAAATTAGGCTAATTAAAAGGACGAAAATCTAAAAAAAAACCCTAAATAATTAGAAATAAATACTAATAAAAAAGGACACTTTTTTTGTATAAATCCACTACTTTGAATTTGCAGGCGTTCTCAGAAATTAGATCTAACGACTCCTTCAATGTAAAGTTTTCATCCGGTAAATCTAACGGTAGATAGTCGTCTTTAAGAAGATCCAACATTGGAAATATACAATCTGGACTATCCAACGATGAAAGATCCTCGTCTGTGTTATGGGTGAACTTTTATCCCCATCAAGAACTGATCTAATTTTTAATTGGGCATTAATCTATTCACCCCCAAGGTTGTTTTTGTACTAGAGTATTTCTACTGGGTTGACACATCCTCCCTCACCAGGCTTTGCCTAATTACCCACAGCTGGTATCATAGTGATTTCTTTCTCAAACTTTGCTTTTTTGGTGTATCATTATCTTAATTCTGTCTTGATTAGTCAAGTATGAAAAAACATGAAGAGGGTAATTCTATTTTTTGATCGCCATTCTTCGATGGTGATAACTACGCATATTGGAAAGCTCTTATGAGGGTCTTTTTTCGTTCCCTGGATAAGAGGGTTTGGACAATGGTTGAAGATGGATGTAAACATCCAATGATGACTGTTGATGGTGTCACTAGGGAAATGATGCAGGACACGATTGTGGCGATACCGTAGAGGAGGGGATGGAAGGCAAAGGGGGTTGTCAGCCTCGCATCGACGGTAATCCGACCTCATGCCGGCGATCGTCTTGCTCTTCGATCATTTCTTAGGAACGCAGTACGAAACCTTTCACAGGAATCAAAGCAAATGATTGTCAATTTTTTTTCATCATCATTCAATCAATACCATTATAATGGAGGCTTTCATACATTTTTAAAGAGAACAAAAAGATAAAGATGACAACTTATAAAGAGATAAATATCCTCCTAACAACTTCATAAAATAAAGAGAAAAAAATACCATATTTAATAAATCCGAAACAACATATTTTCGGATTAAATAAAAAATTTCGGAATAAAATAATTATTTTATTCTGAATTTCATTTTTTATTTCGAAAATACTAGTTTCAAGAATTATTAAATCCGAAAATGATTATATTATTCTTATTTAAGTCTCGAGATGCTTGCAAGCCTCGAAACACGTGCTTGTCGAATCTGCTCCTGCATCAAACTCCTCGACTACGAAAAAACTCGACTTTGAGTTCTGTGAAGTTGTAGTAGCAGGTAACAACGTCTGAATCATCAGGATCACCGAAGGACTATCTCGAAATCCGCAATTGGTGATGGAGGCCTAGCTAGTGCAATCGCACTGCAATGTAATCACCTCTTGGGTCCCATGAGAAAGTGTGGTTGTCGTCGATCGTGGACCAAGAGTCAGGAAAGAGCCAGTGCATGATGAAGGAGACAACCACTGTGGCTAGCTGACAGGGACGCCCAGAAGCAACGATGCCCAAATACTACTGGGGAAAGGGTAGAGACACTAGTGGTTGGTCTACTCCGAGAAAAACACACTGAAGAAATGTCCACTCACTGGAGTCAACTGTCGGTGGTAACTCTGCAGACTGCTGTAGGCGCTGTTGGCGAAGGTGGAACCGGCGGTGCAGGCACCGCAAGTGGTGGCACGAGCGGTGGAGAATTCTCCTCTGGTGGTGGTGACTCCACGACAGGCTCTGGTGCAGGTGGAGGCATCAGAGCAGGAGACTCTGTATGAGACATGAACTTCTTACTGGATAAGGAGTGGAAGAACTCGGTTCGACTCCGACGTCTGACAAGTTCCTCGTTCTGCAGTTGTCGTCTCGCCAACTCATTATCTATGTCGTCGAGAACAGAATGTGCCTCGATCTCTGTGATCTCTGGTCGTAGGTGCATACGCAAAGCCCAGTCAGTAAATGGTTTCTTCGGGAGACCGAGAGGGATAACTCGTTCTCCAACGAGGGAATGAATGCTGAACTCCAAATTGAATGATGGAGGTGCATTATCGTTTTTTGTTGGTTGCCTGAAGGCATGCTTATGTAATATAGTTGTTACGTATAAGTGGGTAGGGGGTTTTATAGGAAGTGACCAAGAAAGTTATTTATTAGGTTGTATTCTTTTCCTAGGAATTGGAATTTCCAGTGAATGGGCCCATTCCCATATTGTTTTCATTAAACCACCAGGCACCAGGTACCCAGGAATTCACGAATCTTCCCACATCTAGTTCTATATACAGGGACATGCTTTCACAATTAGGATGGGGGAGGTACAACAGGATTTTCAAGTCTCAGGTGTCTGGTTGCGAAGTGAAATCTCACAAAATATGGGCTTCCATTCCCGCGGAACAAGGAAGCATAATATATGCTCTGTTACGTACAGAACCTAGGAACGCATTCGTTTCTTGGGGATTGCAATAACTAAGAAAAGAACACAGACTTGTGGATTTAGTTATTGCTATTAGGCATGTAGTCTGCTACATAAGTTTGTGGATCATAAAGTGTTACTTGTACCGTATACCAAGTAGTTACGGCTGGAACTGAAGCCTATATATATGATTCCTCAATTTTGTGTCGCAAATTAGGGTGTCTTGAGCAACTCAGCGAGTTTGTATTATCTTCGTCACATGTTTGACCTTACGCAGAACACATTCTTCTAGTTGGAAACCAAATCTTCATGAGCATCTTAAGATAAAATTCACTCAATAGAAATTAAAATCTTGGAAGGGCAAGCATTTCGGTTGTAAATTCACTAAATTGAATGGCCTTAGCACTTGATTTCATTTGCTCAATCGACCGTCCATTCTCTGTCTCTTATTTTGAAAACTAATACATGATGAATCTTGCAAAGATGGTTTACATGTTCTGATTACTGAAACTATAGTGAAGTCGAGGCAGGCTCTGACTACCTAATACAATTCCTCTCATTTAAATTATGTTTGTGAACAGGGTGAGCTTCAGTCAAGGTATAGTTCAACACAAGTATCAGTTGATGAAAAGGGCAAGAGCTGTGCAAGTCCAAGGCAAGGAGTACCTAGAGGTTCATGCCATGCTGGACTATCAAAGCTGAAGCCTCAACCTCAACATGAAGGTGCAAAGAGGGGTAGATCATGTAGAGGTGCTCTAAGCGCAACCCGCTCCGTCCCCAGGCACCGAACAAGCAAGACCCTGAAAACAGAGGGCTCCAAACCGCAGAGCGTTGCGACACAACCGCTCCACCTACGGACAGTTGGTGAGCGCGATGAGAGCATTGCTTCTAGAAAACCTAGGAAACGCTCGCTTTCGAAGTAATGCTCCCTTGTGAATATCATTGAATTTTTTTTTGCTGTGCAGTCGTTTTCTAATCGAATTGTTCGGCATTTGAATGGTAAGTGATGGTAAAAGAAAAGTGTTTGGCTGATGAACAGAATTCCTGGAAAGGCGTTCGTAATACCGGGTCGGATTTTATATGGGCAACCCGAAGTCCCGACTTTGGGCTTTTCCCGGATCTAGTACAATAAACTTCCTCCACCTCAAATCACTGGTTTTTTGCCTCTAATCAGTTTGCAACAGATGTTTAGTTTCATTGGAAAGCTAATATAGTTAACTTTTTAGAGAACGTTTTTGCTATGGAGGGTTTTAGCTTCGGATGCTACGTGGGGGATCTGGACCGTTCCCTTGTAAGCAGGAGCAAGGGGAGCAATATGATTGTATGCAAAAAGGGTACAAGTGCAGTGCACGGGTCGTGGTTGTGTGTGAAGTATAATTGAATGGCTCTCTATTCTTCCATCAACGGTTCAGATGCCTCACTTAACATCTAGAGCAAAAACACCCCTCAGCAAAAGAAAATTCCACCAAACCTCAGGATGTTGAGCAATTTGGGGAGATTGTGATTCACCAATCGGGCCTGAGTGCAATGGACGGTTGTAATCCTGACACATCATTTTGCTTGACCATTCGGGATGGATGCTTCAGTGCAATGTTTCAATATTAACCCTATTTTGGAAGACTTAGTCTTTAAGTTTTTTAGCGGATGCTATATTAGTTAAAGGACAAGCAATATTTCAATATTGCACTAATTTCCTCCTGAACATTGTGTGCTATAGTAAGTCCTTCGTCCTTATTTACCCCCTCACGTGCTACAAAAAGAGTATCCATTTGCTGGATGACACTGTGCATGTAGCGATTGCTACAGTGATTTCACATTTTCACTATAGCTGCTGTAGTGATTTCACTGTAGCTGCTGTAGACACACAAATTGTGTCTAACCCGGACCCGACTCGCATGCGCCAATTCGGAGGCAAACCTGACACACACTCCGACGCGAACCCGACTTGCGTGCACCTACGCGGATACAAACCCGACGCGCGCTCCGACGCGGACCCGACTAGCACGCATTAATGCGGACTCGGACCCGACTCGCGCCCGACAAGGGAACCGGGCGGGCCCCCCCTCAAGTGGGGCCCACCCGGTCGGCCCCTACTAGGGACCCGAACCCCATGGGGGCCGGCCCCTAGTAGGGATCCGAACCTCATGGGGGCCGACCGGCCTTGCAAGGAAAAAGAAAATAAAGGAAAGAAAAGAAAGGAAAGAAAAGAAAAGAAAAGGAAGGAAGAGAAAAGGAAAGAAAAGAAAGGAAAGAAAAGAAAGAAAAGGAAAGAATTACCGCCATGCGCGGGGGGAGGTTGCGTATGACGTCTGCTCACACGCGGATCTGCGCCGATCTCTCGATCCGATGGACAAGAAGAAGAGTCGGGTCGCCATCGATTTTATGTGCAAGATTCCAGATGAATCCAAAAATGATTGAGCCATAATTACCCCACCAGAAAAGAAAAACAAATAAAGAGTTATTCCCCTCATCAATGGATTAATAAATCCTGGGTAATTATGGGGGAGATATTATAGGGATTTAAAATAAACTTCCCATATCTCTCCCCTCCCCCCTTCACCTATAAATAGAGGGGGAGGGGGGAAGGCTCAAAGGTCGGATGGCAAGGTGAAGAAACTCTGCAGAAGAGGAGACACGCTCTTCATCGACCCAAGGCTTCACGAGGCACGGACAAGCCTGTCCCTTTGGGATCGGCTTAGTCCATTGAAAGTCCTCATCAACGTGAAGACCCTTGCACAAGAAGATCAAGACTTCGACTCCGTGCACGAAGAAGAAAGCTCGGAGAAGAAGACCCTTCGACTCCAAAGATGCCAGAAGCAAAGGCCGGAGAAGGAGATCGGAGCGGCACTACCCCGTCGTCTCCAACAAGCCTTCGACTCTGATCAAGCTCAAAAGCCCGGAGAAGAAGAACGAAGCGGCGCTACACCCGTCATCTTCAACAAAGCCTTCAACTCCGATTACGCTGAATACGCCCGGAGAAGAAGCCGACGCCACAACCGTCGCCAGGTCGAAGATTGAAGACGAAGCGAGGAAGCTCTGCAGAAAAGGAGACGCTTCTTCATCGACCCAAGGCTTCACGAGGCACGGGCAAGCCTGTCCCTTCGGGATCGGCTTAGTCCATTGAAAGCCCTCATCAACGTGAAGACCCTTGCACAAGAAGATCAAGACTTCGACTCCGTGCACGAAGAAGAAAGCCCGGAGAAGAAGACCCTTCGACTCCGAAGACGCCAGAAGCAAAGGCCGGAGAAGAAGCTCGGAGTGGCACTACCCCGTCGGTTCCAACAAACCCTCAACTCCGATCAAGCTCTAAAGCCCAAAGGAGAGGAACGAAGCGTCATCAAACCGCCGCCTTCGACAAACGTCTGCTCCACCCACGAAGAAGAAAGCCTGGAGTGGACTACCTGAAGCGTCGCTACCCCCGTCGTCTTCATCGACAAAAGCCGACGCTACAACTGTCGCACGAAGACCGTCGCTACCCCCGCCGTCTTCATCAGCAAAAGCCGACGCCACAACCGTCGCACGAAGATCGGTGCTACCCCCACTATCTTCGAAAATATTCTTCGACTCCGATCACGCCAAAGAAGCCCGGAGAAGAAGAGAAGTCCAGCCGACACCCAAACCGTCGAAGCACCGAAGAAGTAGACCACGTCGTTCGAGTTGACGCTGAAGCCAAAGCCCACGCAAAAAGCCAAAGCAAAAGCCCCGGTAAAGCCCGCGCCAGAGCAACGCAAGCGCCAAAGCCAAGCGACTACGCCGGCCACGAGCAAAAGCACCGCACGTTCTAGCCGATACAACGCGAAGTCCGGAAGAACAAAAGCATCGCAAGTCTCTCCCGTCTATGTCCAAGCGCAAGTGCCAAAGCAAAGCAAAAGCTAGAGCCACGCCGAAGCCAAGCCAAAGCCAAAAAAGTCAAAGCTAAAGCCGACGCCAAAAGCACAATCGACGTCGCGAACCGACGATCAAGGACGCAGAGGTCAAGCAAGGAGCGAGGAAGACACGAAGACCGAGGAACGAAGCTGAAGACCCCTTAGCCGAGGAAGCGCGAAGCACGGAAGGGACCAAAGAAACGGCGGACATTCCTTAGCCTCTCAAAAGCCCTCACCTTGTAAAAACCCCTGTCTTGGGCAACCCCTTCAGAGCTCTCGCACGAACACCACGTGGAGATGCGGATCAAAGGGATCCTCTAGAAGATCTCTCCCACAATCTCCTGATCAACACTCGCCGCAACCCAGACTCGCCACACCCGAGCCACTCGGGTCCCGGCCACACTTGTAATCTTGTTTTGTGTAATAAAGACGACCCGCATCTTTTCCGCGCATACAGATTTCTGGCATGCCCGGTGGGACCTCTTTTCCTTTCATCCGTACGACTGAAGAAGCTGCTTGAAGTTTGCAATGGCCGGGACAAGCAACGATGCGTTTGCTCCAAGCCTTTCACCGATCGCCGAGTCTCCTCTACTCCGACACGGTGATCCAATAAACCTGAAGGGTGATGCTCCCCCGATGGTACGCGTCTACACTCGGCGTACTTGAACCCTTGCGGATGTCTTCACACCAGAAATTATTGCCGAAGATGCTCGTCAAAACACCGATGAGACCTTGGTGCATGAAGAAACGTGCTTCGATCCTGGAGTCCATGTCCAGAAGTTTGGGGAGGACCAGCCCCAACCCCGAGCCCGTTCGGATTCTCCAGTGGACGTTGCACCTCCTCTGCAGGGGGCAAACACCAGTCATCAACCAGAAGCAAGCCGGCGTAACTACATCTCCGATGACGACGGCGAGGATGCTAGCATGCAACATCGAGACGTCCTCCGTCACCATCTTCCGTCCGCTCTTCAACTCCAAGTCATGCAGATGAGCGAGCACATGGCGCAGATTACTCGGCTGATGGAGGAGAAGGATCGTCACATCAATACTCTGCTCCAAAAGCTAAGCGCAAAGGACGCTGCAGCAGTCGACCAACCCGTCGCTTCTCCAGTAGCCGCTCCAGCTCCGTCTTCAACTCCCGCTCCTGCAGAAGTTGTTCCGACGATTCAAGTAGTTACTCCAGCGCTCTCCTCGGCTCCCGTCCCAGTGGAAGTCGTCTCCCCAGCGCTAGCCTCGATGGCCACACAACCTCTGGCAACGGCAACGATGAATGCTCAGCAAGTCCAAGCGTTGGTAGCCGACATGATGCGCTCCCACGGCAGTGGCCTTCCTCTGATCACGGTAGCATACTCGAAGCCCTACACCGTGAGGATCCAGTAGCTACGCTTCCCAGTCGGATTCCAGCCACCAAAGTTCCAGCACTTCGACGGAAAGGGAAATCCAAAACAGCACGTTGCTCACTTCATCGAAACTTGCAACAACACCGGCACATATGGCGACGAGATGGTGAAACAGTTCGTTCGCACCCTCAAAGGCAACGTGTTCGACTGGTACGTTGATCTTACTCCAGGGACCATCGACAGTTGGGATCAGATGGAGAGGGAGTTCCTCAATCGCTTCTACAGCACCAGACGCACCGTCAACATGATCGAACTCACCGCCGTCAAGCAAAGGAAAGATGAGCCAGTGATCGACTATATCGACAGATGGAGGAACCTCGCATTGAATTCACGGGACCGCTTGTCCGAGGACTCGGCTATCGAAATGTGCACCCAAGGCATGCACTGGGGCCTGCTCTACATCCTCAAAGGTATCAAGCCTTGGTCTTTCGAAGAACTCACGACTCGGGCTCACGACATGGAACTCAGCCTAGCAAGCCGCGGGGACTCGAAGAACAAAGACTTCTTAAAGGTGGAGAAGAAGGACAAGCCACCGGCACCAAAACCGAAACAAGTCAATGTTGCGGACGTCGCTTCAACCTCCAAACCGCTAAAGATCGGTGGCAAGCCGGATCAGAAGAAGGGAGTCGCCATACCACCGCCTCCGCCGCCAAGACAAAGGATGACTCTCGAGGAGCTTGAAGCCAAGGAGTATCCCTTCCCAGACTCGGAAGTCTCCTCCATGTTCGACCAACTGCTGCAAGAGAAGATGATAGAGCTCCCTCCTTCGAAGAGGCCCGAGCAGATGCATCGCGTCGATGACCCTCTCTTCTGCAAATACCACCGGGTGGTAAATTATCCCATCGAAAGATGCTTCGTCTTCAAGGAAAGAATCATGGCACTCACAAAGCAAGGAAAGATAGAAATTAACACCGGGGAGGTCGCTACGGCCAACATGACGTCCATCGCCTTTGGCTCCTTCTCGCCGGTACTCGTTGCTGCTCGGCGAAGCGTGCCCAAATTGCGCATCAACCGTCAAGCGCCAACCGCTAAGTCAATTTCCCAGCCGAAAGTCTCAAAGCAACGTCAACGTACTCCTACGCTCACCGAGGAAGAAACGCCGCTGCCCTGGGGGCAACCATTGCTCACGCCAGCACCTCTTCCAAGCAATGCTACATCCCAGCTAGCGCTCCAAAGAAGATACGAGCAAGGAGATCCAAAAGTCGGTCTGCTGGGCCAGCCTTCGGGGAAGTTCAACTATTACGTCCTCTACTCAAGGCCTCCGTCCGTTTCAATCGATGAAATCAAGCCCACCGGCTGGGAATCGGAAGACGAGCCAGTGGAGCTTCAGGAAGAGCAAGTCCCTTCCAGTCGAGCTACGTCCCAATGCACTCTCCGAAAAAGATACGAGCAGGGAGATCCAGAAGTCAGTCTGCTGGGCCAGCCTTCGGGGAAGTTCGACTATTACGTCCTCTACTCAAAGCCTCCATCTGTTTCGATCGAAGAAATCAAGCCCACCGGCTGGGGATCGAAAGACGAGCCAGTAGAGCCTCCGGAAGAACAAGTGCCTTCAAGGGAACCAGTTGCTGCTACCGATCATCATCTTAGCGGAGGGGAATCCACCGACGAAGAGGCATGGGTCATGCTACCACAGCGGCGAAAGCCACGACAAGAAAGGCAACAGAAACAAGACCGTGTGATGAGGAGATTTCCAGAACGCCAAACCTACAAGAAGAAAAGCAAGACTCCAGGAAGGAAGGTGTTCAAATTGCCGCCAGCAAGCCAAAACGATCTCGTCCAGCAAAGCCTTCCAGAACCTGCAACACTGCAAGAATTCTTCCCGGATCACTTCCTCCCAGTCGATCAGCATATCAGGGTGTCTTCTTGCATGGTCGAAGTTCATGAGGCATCGGAAGGAAAAGACGAAAGCGAAACTTCTGAAGAAGGCGACTCCACTGACGAGGGAGATGATTCCAACCAAGGGGGCACTGCCTCTCATGACGAGGCAATCCTGCACTTGCCTCTCGTAGAAGCTTTGCATCTCCCGAAGAAGGCTCACCTGGCAATGGCTGCGGCCTTGGCCGATCCAGACAGCTACAAGAGGAAAAGGAAGGATGACCAGAAGAGCAAAGCTGTGGCCTCGTGCGATGCAACGATAACCTTTTCCGACGAGGACTTGCAACTCGGAACGCGACTGCACAACCGACCTGTCTATGTTTTGGGATACATCAAGGAGAAGCCAGTGAATTAAATCCTGTTAGACTGTAGCTCCACCGTCAATATCATGCCTATCCAGACAATGCGGCAACTCGGCATCACCAACGACCAGCTCTTGCCAAGTCAGTTGGTCATTCAAGGGTTCAACCAGGGCGGACAGTCCACCGTCGGAATCATCCGTTTGAAGCTTTCCATTGGCCCGCTAGATACAACGGTCCTCTTCCACATCATCGATTGCCAGACGTCATATCGCCTCCTGTTAGGAAGGCCATGGCTGCACGAGAATGACATCGTAGTATCCACCTGGCACCAGTGCCTCAAGTACTACGAAGAAGGCATGGAGAGGTGCATAGTTGCTGATGACAAGCCATTCAACGAGGCCGAGGCACACTTGGCCGACGCTAAGTTCTACCAAGCAAAGGACCTAGTCGTGGAAGTCCTTCCAGCTAAGGCCCCTTGAGCCCAGAAGACTGAAGAAGTGAATATGGACAAGACTCCTCTTCCCGCAAATCCAGTGCGACCTTCCGACGAAGCAAGACTCAAGGTCCAAGGAACGCCAAAACCTAGGCAAAAGATGCGCATCAGTTCCGAGTCAAGAGCAATGCAACATACCCCGTTGCCCGTCCAAACGACGCCAGTCCTGCGTCTCGTGCCTCAGTGGCTTCGCAAATCTGAACGATCGCCTTCTACTCCGGCAACAAAACGGGCCCCGCCGTTATCGCAGGCCAATGTCGTCACTCTGTAGGAAATGACATTGCCATTACCCAGTCTGACGCAAGCTCCGAACCCGAGCAGATCCATCGAATCCATCGATCCCAATCAACTTGGATTCAAGCCGAAAGAAAGTTGGGGGCAAAATGCTGCTAAGTTGCTGTTCAAAGCCGGCTACGATAGAGAAAGCGCCATGGGCACACTTCCCCCAGCAGCAACTCCACATGGGATGATGAGAACTCAAGCTCGGCTGTTTCAAAACGGTGAACAAGTTCTCCCGAACCGCCGAGGCATCGGCTCCAGTCAAGCTCTGTTGGTTATCAGGACCGCAGCAAAGAAGACCTTCACCTCCAACTACATCAGGGCGAAGATGGTAGACGAAGCGACTGAAGGATCGACAATCTCCGATGCACGCTCTGCCTACGCAAACCGTCCCGACAGCAAAAGAAGACGGCGATGGGCTCGATGCCAAGCCTTGCTCCAAAAGCAAATCAGAGGCGATAAAAATCGGTCGAATCGAAAGCGCACGCCTGTGTTCGAAAGGCTCGGGCCAGTCAAGTAATCAAAGAAGAAGTCGGTGTTCGACTATTTGGGAATGCCAGTCGAGGGCGTCGTTTCAATACCCGCCCACCCACCCATGGTAGCTGTCAACCATATGTCCGTCATCGAAACTGACAACGATGATACTTCTACTTCGGACGACGAGTTGCAAGAAGCCCCGCCAGTCCTTGCAGAAGGGGGGCAGTCCACCGTTGATGACTCAAAAAAGGGGGGCAATCCAAGAAGACGACGACGACATTCTCCTTCAGTACCTAGGGCCAAATCCTTACTGTCTTGGGGGCAATCGCCTCTCATGCAAGCACTCCCTTTTCCAAACAAAGCTACATTCCGGCACATGCTCAAAGCGAGAGACGAACAAAGAAGCCTCGAAGTCAACCTGCTAGGTCAACCATCGGGCAAATTTGACTATTATATCCTCTACTCCAGGCGTCCTTCGATTCCAAACGAAGAAGTCAAGCCAACCGGCTGGGAATCAGAAGACGAATCGGTACAGTCTCTAGAAGAGCAAGTCCTTCTGATCAAAGAAGAGTCTTCAGTCGCAGCACCAGTTCTTCACTTTGGCGAAGAAGATCTTACTGATGAAAACACACGGGCTATGGCGCCTCGAAGGAGAAGGTCACGACGATCAAGCTACATGATAGCACACCTGGCTAACCACAAGAAAGACCAGGTGACAAGAAAACTCCTCAGAAGAACATCCTTCAAGGAAAAGAATGAAGCTCCAGGAAGAAAGATGTCTAAAGTACCACCAGCAAATCTGAAAAATCTCCTCCAGCAAAGCTTTCTAGAGCCGGTAACACTCCAGGAGTTCTTTCCCAATTGGTTCCTTGAAGCTGATCAAAACTTCAAGGTCTCCTGCTGCATGATGGAAGTTCACCAAGTGCTCCGGAAAGACGATGAAGAAAGAGGCACCAACATCGAAAGCATGGGGAGAAGCATCATCGCCAACGACAAGCTGTTCAACAAGGATAAAGCACACCTTGCTGATGCCAAGTTTTACCAAGTGAAAGATCCCGTTGCAGAAGCTCCTCCAGCAAAGGCTCCACGAGCCCAGGAAGTCAAAGCAGTTGCGAATGACAAAACCTCTCCACTTGTAAAACCAATGACATCTTCCAGCCAGACGGTGCACAAAGACAAAGAAGCACCAGCATCAAGATGAAAAATTCACGTCAGCTTCAAATCGAGCTCGATGCGATGCGTTTCGTTGCCTGCTCAAGCCACTTCAGTCTTGCGGCTCGCACCTCAGTGGCTTCGCAAGCTAGGAAGGTTACCTTCCACTTCAGCAAAGGAACCAGCGTCACCATTCTCCGAGGCCAACTTCAGCACTTCGCAAGAGATAACACTACCGTTACATGGTCTGTTGCATGTCTCAAGCTCAACCGAGTTGTCCGAGTACACCAGCTCCGAGCAACTCGCAATCAAGCCAGAAAACACTCGGGGGCAAAACTCCACCGAGTTGATGTTCAAATCCAGCCGCAACAAAAAAAGCACGGTGCACATGGGTTCACTACCCTCAGCTACAATACCATATCGCCTGACAAAGACTCAAGCTTGCCTCTTCAAAAGCAGCGAACAAATCCTTCCAAATCGCCGAGGTATCGACTCCAGTCAAACTCCAGCAATCATCAAAACTCCAGTCAAGAAGATCTTCACTTCTAACTATATTGAAGCGAAGAAGGCGGGCGACAGCTGCGAACCAGTGGCGACTCTACCTACCAGCGACAAGTCCCTCAAAAGGTACTTTGCCTAGCGCAAGGTTACCCCCCTTGCCCCCCCCCCCAAAAAAAGGGAATAAACGAACTACGTGCGACTTGATCCCTCTCAGTAGGGTACATAGGCAGCCTACAAAAGGTTCAGTCCAGACAAAAAAGAAACATCCCTAGCATTGTCCCAGAAGACCAGCCCAGAGAAGAACAAGTGCAAATCCACAAGCCCAGTCAGCTAACCAAAAGATGACAAGAAAGTCAAAGTCTTTAAGGCGCCGAAGCAGCTCGCCTCCCGCAGCTTACACGCGCTGCAACTTCCGGGGTAGAAAAGCTATCAACTTCCGACGCATCGCCAGCTATGCACGCTGCTTCGCAAGGTTCGCTCCGGAAGCCTTCTCGATCACTTCACCAGCTTCCGGCACTTCGTCATCTCTTCACGCCGCCTTGCAAGCCCTGCTCCAGAAGTCTTCTCGGTCGCTTGAGCTTTCCCCCAAACGGAACTCCAGTTTATAAAGCGACGCACGAGTAGCAAGTCAAAGTCTTTAAGGCACTAGACCAGCTCGCCTCCTGCAGCTTACACACGCTGCGACTCTAGAGGTAGAGAAGCCGTCAACTTCCAACGCATCGCCAGCTATGCATGCTGCTTCGCAAGGTTCACTACGGAAGCCTTCTCGATCGCTCCGCCAGCTTTGGCACTTCGTCAGCCCTTCTCGCTGTTTCGCAAACCCTGCTCCAGAAGTTTTCTTAGTCGCTCGAGCATCCCCCAAATGGGACTCCGACTTTTGAAGCGACGCACGAACGGCCTTCACCTTCTTCTGCATCTGAATCAAGTCTGCAGTAGCAAGCGTGTGAAGCCCCTCCAGCCGACGTCTCTCTCCGTCAGTCGCAGCTAAGACCGTCGCAAGCAATGGAGCTCGCCACCCTCCAAGAAGGTGTGTGTCTACTCTGCAAACAAAAAGTCGTCCGCCTTGAAATCCGCCAGGCTCGAGCCCATTCGAAGGTCGTCAGTCCCTTAAAGACAAAAACCCGAAGGATTGGGACTGCCACTGGAGTCAAATGCAGTAACCCAAAGATAGGCGGATACATCGGCAACGACCGTATCCTTCGCGACCTCAAAAAAAAAAAAAAAAAGGAAGACGAAGGAGCTACCTTCCCTGGCCTCCGAAGTCTCCGGCTCGTCCTCGCACCAAGCGAGCGTCACCACACTCGGCTTCGTCTTGTCCTCTCGCCGTGCCGTTGTCATTACGCTCCAGCACCAAGAAGGCGACAACACTCCGCTGAAGAACCCTTCGGCTCCAAGCCGCCGAAGAATGCTTCGTCTCTAAGCCGCCAAGGGAGCCTTCGTCTCCAAGCCGTCGAAGAGTCCTCCACCTCCGAGCCGCCAAGAGAATCTTCATCTCCGAGCCGTCGAAGAGTCCTCCACTTCCAAGCGAGTCTTCGTCTCCGAGCCGTCGAAGAGTCCTCCACCTCCAAGCCACCAAAGGAGCCTTCGTCTCCGAGCCGTTGAAGAGTCCTCCACCTCCAAGTCGCCGAAGAATCCTTCATCTCGAAGCCGCAGAGGTACTAAATGTCCCCCCGAGGCCAGGAGTCGACACCCCACTGGGTCAAGCGAAAGCTCGCATCTTGAAAAGGCACAAGGGGAAGCGAAGGCACCACTCCCATAGGAGAAGTCCTCAGCAACTCACCCTGGCGAAGCCAAAAACTCCGAAACTCGAATCCCGAGAAGGCACAAGGGGAAGCGAAGGCACCACTCCCGTAGGAGAAGTCCTCAGCAACTCACCCCGGCGAAGCCAAAAACTCCGAAGCTCGAATCCCGAGAAGGTACAAGGGGAAGCGAAGGCACCACTCTCGTAGGAGAAGTCCTCAGTAACTCACCCCGGCGAAGCCAAAAACTCCGAAGCTCGAATCCCGGGAAGGCACAAGGGGAAGTGAAGGCGCCACTCCCGTAGGAGAAGTCCTCAGCAACTCGCCCCGGCGAAGCCAAAACCTTCGAAGCTCGAATCCCGAGAAGGCACAAGGGGAGGCGAAGGTGCCACTCCCGTAGGAGAAGTCCTCAACAACTCACTCCAGCGAAGCCAAAATCTTCAAAGCTCGAATCCTGCAAAGGCACAGGGGGAAGCGAAGGCGCCACTCCCGTAGGAGAAGTCCTCAGCGACTCACCCCGGCAAGGCCAAACCCCCGAAGCTCGAATCCTGAAAAGACACAAGAGGAAGCAATCAAGTCAAGACAGGCCAGAGGAGTCACCAAAAAAAAAAAATCAAAGGGCCGCTGCCCCCTCTTTTCCCATCGAGGTCCGCCCGACTCGGAACCACAGCTGCCGCTGCCTGCTCCGACAGCTGCACAGCCTGCTGCCTTCGCAGACCAGAAAAAAAAAAGAGAGCAACCAGAGAGGGGGGGGGGGGGCACACCCCCGCCCAATCAACATCCGACAGCAAAGAGAAGAGGGGGGCCCGCAGCCCCCCCTCCTTCTTCTCCTATTTGGACGGGGCACCCGACCGAACCCCACCGCCCGATCCGCGCCCGCAGCCGACCCGTTCGGGGTCACCGCCGCCGGCCCCGACTTCCGCTACGCCACGCCACCGCCACCCGCGCACCTTCGAGCCCGGGCCCCCGTGCCGCAGCTGCTCCCCGCGCCCCGGCCACCACCGCCCGCGCCCCGGCGACGGACTCCGCCCGCGCCGCATGCCGCCTGCGCGTGTCCCCGTAAGCGCCGCCTACGCCTCGGCTTCGCGCGCACCGCCACCAGCCATCGCCCACGCCGCAGCCCCGCGCGTGGCCACCCGCCTGCGCCACAGCCAACCGCCCGGCCTCCGCTGCCGCCTGCGTCGGTCCCACACCGCAGCGCCCTCGCACCCTGCGCCTATGCCGAATGCTGCCGCACCGCAGCTCGTGCGCCTCTTGCACCGCTGCTACTGTTGTTCTCCGCACCCGACCGACAGAGAGGGAGACGGACAAAAAAAAAAAAAAGCTCTACAGCACCACCGTGTGCAACAGGACCTCGCGGCCCCATCGCACATAGCAGCACGCGAGCTCCCTTCTCGTTCTCTGCATGTAAAAAAAAAAAAGAGGCCAACTTAGAGGAAAGAGGGGCCTGCAGCCCCTCTCTCCCATCCAAACTCAGCTGAAGAGGGGGGGGGGGGGGGAGGTTCACGTGCTAGCAAAAGAAAAGGAGGGAGGGGCCCATCTCCCTCCCTTCTCCTACCCGATTGGGGAGTTGCCCGATTCGGCGCCCGGCCACCGACCACCGCCCGGCCTCCTCGCCGCCGCCACGTGCCGACCCGCTCGGAGCCCCGCACGCGCCGACCATAGCCGCCCGCGCCCAACGCGCCGCAGCCTGCGCCCTGCGCTCCGGCCACCGCCGTTCGCGCCCCACGCCAGCCATCGCCGCTGCGCCCTGGCGCCGGCCGCCGCCGCGCCCGCGCGCCGAAGCCCGCGCGCCGCCGCCCGCACCCGGCCGCCTGACCCCGCGGCGCACACCCCGGCCTCCGCTGCACCTGGCCCAGCGCCTGGCCCCGCGCGCCGCGCCACTGCGCCCTCCGTCGCACACCTGACCCCGTGCCGCCTGCGCCCTGGCCCACGCGCTGCGACGGCCGCCTGCGCCGCATGCCGCCACCGCCGATCAGGCCGCCGCTGCAGCTGCGCCTCCGCAAACCAGAGGAACAGAGGAAGAAGAAGAGAAAAAAAAGAAAGAAAGAAAAAGAAAAAGAAAAAGAAAAAGAAAAGAAAAGAAAAGAAAAAGAGAAAAAGAAGAAGAAGAAGGAAGAGTAAGAAGAAGGCGGCGAAGGCGGACAACACCTCAGCCGCGCTCCTCCGTCCTCGTCGTGGTCGTTGTCGCCGCCGTCGACGAAAGAGGCGACACCGGGAAGACGAAGCAAGTCACGTGCAACCCCAGACAGCACTCTTCCGACGGCGGTCTCCAAGCTCCAGCCTTCCACAAAAAAAAAAAAAAACAAGGCACAGGATGAAAGGGGTAGGGGCTCTTAAATAAGCCACCAGGCCCATCCAAGAAAGGAATCAAGGACAAGTGCTCCGCGCTCCCTACGTGCACAAACCCTACACGTTTCCGCCAGCGCACTCATACACAAATTGTGTCTAACCCGGACCCAACTCGCATGCGCCAATTCGGAGGCAAACCCGACACGCACTCCGACGCGAACCCGACTTGCGTGCACCTACGCGGATACAAACCCGACACGCGCTCCGACGCGGACCCGACTAGCACGCATCAATGCGGACTCGGACCCGACTCGCGCCCGACAAGGGAACCGGGCGGGCCCACCCGGTCGGCCCCTACTAGGGACCCAAACCCCATGGGGGCCGGCCCCTAGTAGGGATCCGAACCTCATGGGGGCCGGCCGGCCTTGCAAGAAAAAAGAAAAGAAAGGAAAGAAAAGAAAGGAAAGAAAAGAAAAGAAAAGAAAAGGAAGGAAGAGAAAAGGAAAGAAAAGAAAGGAAAGAAAAGAAAAGGAAAGAAAAGAAAGAAAAGGAAAGAATTACCGCCATGCGCGGGGGGAGGTTGCGTATGACGTCTGCTCACACGCAGATCTGCACCGATCCCTCGATCCGATGGACAAGAAGAAGAGTCGGGTCGCCATCGATTTTATGTGCAAGATTCCAGATGAATCCAAAAATGATTGAGCCATAATTACCCCGCCAGAAAAGGAAAACAAATAAAGAGTTATTCCCCTCATCAATGGATGAATAAATCCTGGGTATTTATGGGGGAGATATTATAGGAATTTAAAATAAACTTTCCATATCTCTCCCCTCCCCCCTTCACCTATAAATAGAGGGGGAGGGGGGAAGGCTCAAAGGTCGGATGGAAAGGTGAAGAAACTCTGCAGAAGAGGAGACGCGCTCTTCATCGACCCAAGGCTTCACGAGGCACGGGCAAGCCTGTCCCTTTGGGATCGGCTTAGTCAATTGAAAGTCCTCATCAATGTGAAGACCCTTGCACAAGAAGATCAAGACTTCGACTCCGTGCACGAAGAAGAAAGCTCGGAGAAGAAGACCCTTCGACTCCAAAGACGCTAGAAGCAAAGGCCGGAGAAGGAGACTGGAGCGGCACTACCCCGTCGTCTCCAACAAGCCTTCGACTCCGATCAAGCTCAAAAGCCCGGAGAAGAAGAACGAAGCGGCGCTACACCCGTCATCTTCAACAAAGCCTTCAACTTCGATTACGCTGAATACGCCCGGAGAAGAAGCCGACGCCACAACCGTCGCCAGGTCGAAGATTGAAGACGAAGCGAGGAAGCTCTGCAGAAAAGGAGACGCTTCTTCATCGACCCAAGGCTTCACGAGGCACGGGCAAGCCTGTCCCTTAGGGATCGGCTTAGTCCATTGAAAGTCCTCATCAACGTGAAGACCCTTGCACAAGAAGATCAAGACTTCGACTCCGTGCACGAAGAAGAAAGCCCGGAGAAGAAGATCCTTCGACTCCGAAGACGCCAGAAGCAAAGGCCGGAGAAGAAGCTCGGAGCGGCACTACCCCGTCGGCTCCAACAAACCCTCAACTCCAATCAAGCTCTAAAGCCCAGAGGAGAGGAACGAAGCGTCATCAACCCGTCGCCTTCGATAAACATCTACTCCATCCACGAAGAAGAAAGCCTGGAGAAGACTACCTGAAGCGTCGCTACCCCCGCCGTCTTCATCAACAAAAGCCGACGCTACAACCTTGCACGGAGACCGTCGCTACCCCCGCCGTCTTCATCAACAAAAGCTGACGCCACAACCATCGCAAAGGTCGAAGAGATCGCAAAACGAAGTGCGGGAGCTCTGTAGAAGAGGAGACACTTCTTCATCGACCCAAGGCTTCACGAGGCACGGGCAAGTCTGTCCCTTCGGGATCGGCTTAGTCCATTGAAAGCCCTCATCGACGTGATGACCCTTGCACACGAAGATCAAGACTTCGACTCTGTGCACGAAGAAGAAAGCTCGGAGAAGAAGACCCTTCGACTCCGAAGACGCCAGAAGCAAAGGCCGGAGAAGAAGCTCGGAGCGGCGCTACCCCGTCGGCTCCAACAAACCCTTAACTCCGATCAAGCTCCAAAGCCCGGAGAAGAGGAACGAAGCGTCATCAACCCGCCGCCTTCGACAAACGTCTGCTCCACCCACGAAGAAGAAAGCCTGGAGTGGACTACCTGAAGCGTCGCTACCCCCGCCGTCTTCATCGACAAAAGCCGACGCTACAACCGTCGTACGGAGACCGTCGCTACCCCCGCCGTCTTCATCAGCAAAAGCCGACGCCACAACCATCACACGGAGATCGGTGCTATCCCCACTATCTTCGAAAATATTCTTCGACTCCGATCACGCCAATGAAGCCCGGAGAAGAAGAGAAGTCCAGCCGACACCCAAACCGTCGAAGCACCGAAGAAGTAGACCACGTCGTTTGAGAAGAAGACCGAGTTGACGCTGAAGCCAAAGCCCACGCAAGAAGCCAAAGCAAAAGCCCCGGTAAAGCCCGCGCCAGAGCAACGCAAGCGCCAAAGCCAAGCGACTACGCCGGCCACGAGCAAAAGCACCGTACGTTCTAGCCGATACGACGCGAAGTCCGGAAGAATGAAAGCATCGCAAGTCTCTCCTGTCTACGTCCAAGCGCAAGTGCCAAAGCAAAGCAAAAGCCAGAGCCACATCGAAGCCAAGCCAAAGCCAAAAAAGCCAAAGCTAAAGCCGACGCCAAAAGCACGATCGATGCTGCGAACTGACGATCAAGGACGCAGAGATCAAGCAAGGAGCGAGGAAGACACGAAGACCGAGGAACAAAGATGAAGACCCCCTAGCCGAGGAAGCGCAAAGCACGGAAGGGACCAAAGAAACGGCGGACATTCCTTAGCCTCTCAAAAGCCCTCACATTGTAAAAACCCCTGTCCTGGGCAACCCCTTCAGAGCTCTCGCACGAACACCACGTGGAGACGCGGATCAAAGGGATCCTCCAGAAGATCTCTCCCACAATCTCCTGATCAACACTCGTCGCAACCTGGACTCGCCACACCCGAGCCACCCGGGTCCCGGCCACACTTGTAATCTTGTTTTGTGCAATAAAGACGACCCGCATCTTTTCCGCGCATACAGCTGCTATAGTGAAATTATTGTAGCAAGAGTATTAATTCAATTTGGTAAGAGTATCAACTTAGCGAATTGTCTGTTGCTATAGTGATTTCACTGTAGCTGCTACAGTGATTTCGCTGTAGCAGGAGTATCAATTAGGCGAATGGATACTCTTTTTGAAGCCGATCGGATACTCTTGTTACAATGAAATCACTGTAGCAACCACAACATGAGCAGTGTCACTCGGTGAATAGATACTCTTGTTGATGATGAATGGATACTCTTTCCGGAGACGAATATATACACTTGCTACAATGTTTTCATTGTAGTAGCTACAGTGAAATCATTGTAGCGATCGCTACATGTATAATGTTAATCGGCAAATGGATAATCATGCCAAAGAAGAATGGACTCTTTCTGGAAACGAATTGATACTCTTTGTTGGGGGGGGGCAATTTTTTAATTTAAAGGATAAAAAAGTCAACATTTTCGAATAAGGACTTGCTATACAAACGTGTCCTTCGGGAGGGACTTTAGCTAATATCCTAATAACTTGTATCCTTTAGCTTAAATAAAGACCTAATTCACAATATATTTTTACAAGCCAAAGTATGCAGTCTCAAAGTCCATTCCTACATCATGTTAAAGGTTTATACATAAATAAAGGGAATTTTATTCATACCCCATCAATCCGTAAATCGCCCCCATTTTCCTCATGAGAAATATACCATTCTCAATCTCCTTCATATTCGTACAAATCGTACCCCATGAGCTTCAACGATGTCTACAACAAGAGGGAGGAGAGGCACGACCTTACTCCCCCCTTGGATTGCATGGTAACAGTGGAGGTCGAGGAGGAGGCAGCCAAACCCTCTTCCACCACGTCCGATCTGCACCAACAAAGGGGAGGAAGGGGCCAACTCCTCAACCAGCTCCGATTTGTATCAGCAATGGGGAGGAGGTGGCCAACCCCTCCTTCCCCACCTCCGATATGGACTTATAATGAGCTTTCCCACCTTCGATTTGCACCAGTAATGGAAAAGGAAGAGGGTTGACTTGGCATACTTGTCATAAAGGGTAGAATTACAGATTGATGGGGTATGAATAAAATTTCTCTAAATAAAAAGGTTTTGTTTTACGAAAATTGATCCATACAAACTATTCTAATTGTGTATTATCTCCTGAAAATGCTATATTTGCATAAACTCGATCCTCCAAAACCTATAGGCTCCGTTTGGTTTGAAGTATTCAATGTGGTATTATGGTTACGAGGTATTCTGGATACGAGGTATTCGTCTTTTCGCTCATTTTGCGGTATTGAGTTGCCTCAATTATGAGGTATCACAGAGACACCAAATTAGCTTATTGCACCGGATACTGCAAAACAAATGCCAAAAGTCATACACGGTATTCTGAATACTTACCTCAAAGTGATTTTCTGCACTGGATACTTCAAACCAAATGGAGCCATAAAGATGTGCATATTCACTCCTTTATGAAAATGAAAAATATGCTCAAAATATTCCCATATTGACTATTAGGTGTGAACCCTTTTAGTATTTTCTGCCTTGGATTCTGCTGAAGATCCCCCCTTCTTTGCTGCTGAGCCCTGGGAACCAAACAAAGCTTCAATTTTCACTTCAACCAGGGTTCTTGGGAGGTACCCCTAACCTTTTGTTGTGCGTTTAGACCATTGTTTTTTGTTGGTCTTTGTTTAGACCGCCTTAAGTTGGCTAGTTTTATATTTTCTTTTTGGGTTTAGAGACCACAACCTTTAGATAGCTTTTTTTTTTTGGTACTAGATACGATGACCACAACGGTCATCAACTGGTGGGAGTCACAATCAGACTCCTAGAGACGACACAAGCCAGCGCAACAAGGGGACAACGTCACTCCGGCGAACCCAACAACCACCGCATCATCGCCACCACTGGTGGAGTACAACACCACATAGGGCACCACCATGCACCCAGTGGAACAAAGGGGAAGAGCCCCAACAAAAATCACCAAAACAGTGACGGAACAACCACCACACACAGCAGGAAAGACACAGAAAAACTGACACAAAATGGTACCAAAACCTGGACCACCGCCCGCTCCCCTAGCTCGGCCACCACGAGGAAAAAGCGCAGAAAGGATGCCCTTGCCGTTGTCAAACTTGCCGCCACCGCGATGAACCCCCGGGAGCCACTCAGCAAAGGCGATTTGGAAAACCACCGGTGAAATCTCGACCAAAGCAGGGGAAGCCTCCTCGTCTCCAGTGTGACGAACACAAAACCGTCGGCTTAGAGACATCCCTATTTATAAAGGGGAAGGAAGGGAGCCCTATCCCGATCCCATTGCAGTCTGATCCGAACCTCCCAGTCTCCCCGGAGTGCCAGTGGCATCCGAGGAGGCCAAGAGAATGGGGAGGAAACCCTAACCTAGGGGAAAACAGGGAAAAAAGAGTCGGCGCGCAGAGCCCCTTTAGATAGCTACCTTGCTGTTCTTGCTACCGCCAATGTCTTTCTTTGAGTAACAATTGCTATAATGATTTGTGTTATATCCGGATTCTATATTAACAAATTGATACTCTTGCAGGAGAGTTTTATTGACAGACAATTTTGTCATTTAAAGGGTTCAACATTTTTAGTTAGGGATTTACTGTACAAACGTGTCATTCGGCACTTCGGGAGGGACTTTAGCTAATTTCTTATCAAACCGTAACTACAACTTAAATAAAGGGAAATTTTAGTCATACCCTAATACTAATTCGCATACTTTGTTTCCTCCCAAAATATATGTGTGTACCCTTCTCCCTCGGAGCCGGCCGCGCAACAGGCGGAGAGGGGGGGGGGGGGGGGGGGGGGTCGGCCGCGCATCAGTCCCCCCCCCCCTCTTGAGGTCGGTCGCGCAACAGTCGGAGAGAGGGGGGGTCGGCCGCGCATCAGACCCCCCCTCCCTCTTCAGTCGGCCTCGCACCAGACAGCAAGGAGGGGGGGTCGGCCGCGCAGCAGCCCCCCCTCTCTCTTCGGTCGGCCGCGCACCAGACAGCAAGGAGGGGGGGTCGGCCGTGCAACAGCCCCCCCTCCCTCTTTGGTCGGCCGCGCACCAGACAGCAAGGAGGGGGGTCGGCCGCGCAACAGACCCCCCCTCCCTCTTCGGTCGGCCGCGCACCAGACAGCAAGGAGGGGGGGTTGGTCGCGCAACAGCCCACCCTCCCTCTTCGGCCGGCCGCGCATCAGACAACAAGGAGGGGGGTCGGCCGTGCAACAGCCCCCCCTCTCTTTCTCTCGGTAGGCCGTGCAACAAACCGAGGCGCAAGGCGGCAGTCGAACCCGGAGATCTCGGAGGCTACGGGGTGCTGACTACGCTCCGAGATTTCCGGCCAAAGTGACTGGGAGTCGACCGCGCGCCACGTCATCACTACCGTGACGTTTGAGCTCATTGCGGGGACACGTCGTCTACCCGTTTTTCGCGGAGCGCCATAACCGTCACCCCACCACTATAAAAGGGGACCTACCCCTTCAGCAGAGGAGGAGGGATTCTGGAGGAGACGCTGCCCGTTTTGTCCCAAAATTTACGGAGCTGCGGAGGTCGGTCGGTAGTCAGAGGCTGTCTGCGGAGGTCGGTCGGTAGTTAGACACTGTCTGCAGCGACTGGTAGTTAGACACTGTCTGCAGCGACCGGTAGTCAGACGCTGTCTGCAACGGTCGGCAGCTTGAGCAAAACTGTAGAGGTCGGTATTTTGGGAGACCGGTCCTCAGGGTGTAATTGGGGTAAGGTGAGAAAATTGTAATCGTCACAAGTGTTATAGTGCATTCTCGTCCCACCCGTGGTTTTTTCCCCTTCGGCGTTGTGAAGGGGTTTTCCACGTAATTCCCGGTCTTTGTCTTGCTTTTGGCTTGTTGGATTGTGCTTGCCATCCGAACCGCCCGGTTCAAGTAAAAAACCCCCCACAATCTTGGCGCCGTCTGTGGGATAGTCTTCGAGACTTCCTGCTAGAGCTTTCGACTGTTGACCCGTGGGTGTCGATCAGTCCGAGGCTACCTGCAACCAACAATCCACGACCACACGGTTGAAGAACGATGGCCGGTGGACCATATCGTACTCGCTCGACGTCGCAGCTCCCATCCGAAGCCGCACCACTCGGAGATGCTAACAACGTCGGGCATCTTGTTCAACCACCAACGGACACGGAGCGTGTAGTCCTGCTGGTGAATCCCATACTGGGGGTCGGGGAGTCCAGTCAGGCTCCGGTAGCAACCCTGGCTCCTCTAACAGGGGGTCTATCGGAAGCTTTTCTGGCTGCTATGATGATGACCCAGCAAGATCTTACCGCCCAGCTCCAAACAATGCAGCGCAACTACGAGGAGTTGCGTGACTTCGTGCGGGCCGCACCGATGGGTGGTCTACTCAACCAGGGCATGATGGCCCAAGCAGGACAGAGCCTTCCTACTCAAGCTACCCCACCAGGGCAAGTGCAGCCGCAACCACTGCCTCAGGTGGAGGTCAGGGTTAATCGCTCGGTGGAGGTCCAAAGTGCGGATCCCAACGGGCGGGACTCGAGTAGCCCAGAATCTGTGGAAAGAAACAAGCACGTTCGAGTGGCGTCGGCACGCTCGGATGTTTGGTCCCGGCTCGGGGCACACTCCGACAGCCGCCTGCCTCCAAGCATCACTCGAAGACGGACTCGGCACAAGTGCATCGCCCGAAGCGAGACGACGAACATCATCGTCAACCGAGTGATAGTCATCACACTCAGATGACGCCGGCCAGTCGACAGCCAGACCATACTGCTGATCGGAGGAGCGTACATGAGCGTGTTCGGGTACATGCGACGGAGCGACTTGGGGATCAAGAAGGAATCCAACGGGACCGACCGGAGGGCCGAGCTCTCGACCGGCTGGAGGAAGTCGCCATCCGAGGAGCTGCACGATCGCTGCTTGTCGAGAAGCTACTCCGAGAGCCATTCCCTTGGGGATAGAATCCTCCACACCTTCCCAAGTTTGACGGATCGAAAGACCCGGTAGAGCACGTACTGGCTTTCCGGGATGCTCTGGTCCCCCATGAGGATGATCATATTCTCTACCGAACCTTCGTCAACAGCTTATCGGGAACACCCCTTGAATGATTCCACAAGCTCAGGCCCTCGTCCATCTCCTCATTCTCGGAGCTGAGCACGCGGTTCATTGACCAATACCGATGCAATCGCTGGGAGCTGAAGACTCTGGAGTCACTCTTCGGGATGAGTATGACCCAGAAGGAGATGCTCAGACAATTCTACCATAGGTTCAGGTCCGAATACCTGAGCTTGGCGGACGTAGACGGGCAGGATCGCATGGTGATCGTGGCCTTCAAGAACGCCATTCAGCCTACCCAACTTGTCAACGCGTCGCTCATCAAGCGAACCCCGGAGATGATCGATGAGTTATCGCAGCGTATTGAGAAGTACATCAAGATAGAAGACGCGGACCGCAAGAGGAAGGTGGTGGAAACTAGGGCCCCGCAATAAGGCTACGCCAAGCCAGCTGCGGTGAAGAACGTCAACAAGCAGCAAGGGGCGGCGACACGGCACGAAGCGAAGCGACAAAGGCAAGACAGGCCAGCGAGGCCGCAATGGAATAGGAAGTTCACGGTATCGAACGCCCCCATAGACCAGATCTTGGAGTCTATCAAGGGCGAACCGTACTTCAAGTGGGCGCAACCGCTTGAACCCGGAGAGAGGGGAGCTAGAGATGCATCAAGGTACTGCGAGTACCACCAGGGCCAAGGCCACACTACCTTGCAGTACCGGGCGCTCAAGCATCATATCGAGGATCTCATTGAGGCCGGCCACCTTGGCTGCTTCATTGACCTCCCTCAATATAAGGAGACTAAGGCTATAGGGGAAGTCCAGCGAGGAGCGACGACACAGCGCTTACCGGGTCCTCCGCCAGAAAGACGCAAGCTCCGAGAAGTAGACACAGTCTATGGGTACCATGGCCCTGTACCATCATCAAATGCCATCGACCGACAGGTGTGGCGTATTGAACAAGCAAGGCAAGTTCACCATGTGGTGCTCGACCCCGTCATTCACCCCGAGCCAAGAGTGGAAGCAGCAGTACAGTTTTCGACGGCTGATCTGGTCGGAATAGAGAGGCCTCACAACCATCCTCTGGTCATACGGCTGCAGATAGCAAATTGCCTGGTGAAGAGAATTCTGGTCGACGCCGGGAGTTCGGTAGATGTGCTCTTCCTCAGCGCCTTCGACGCCATGCAGCTAGATCGCGAGCAGATGACTGAGTCGTCGTCGATGATAACGGGCTTCACGGGAGAGGCTGCAAGGGTGGTTGGTGAGATCACCCTCCCGATCACAACAGGGCATCTCACCAATCTTACCCGATTCATTATGATTGAAGCCCACTCAGCGTACAACATCATCCTTGGAAGGCCGTGGCTCCACCACTTGGATGTGGTCCCCTCGTCGGCCCACCAGGTAGTGAAGTTTTGGACCGACAAGGGCGTGATAAGCATTCGAGATGACCAGTCCTCGGTGGCCAAGTGCGAGCTTAGCGCCATATATCTGAAGACAACGTGCCAAATCGAGGGGGGAGAAACAGGTGAAGGCGGAGCTGAGTTGGGCATCCTCAACCTCTGGACTACGAAGCGGAGTCAAGAAGCTCCAACGCTCCAGCAACACGCCCAATCAAGCATAGGAGCACAAGGAGGCAAAGCTCTTCAGAAGACCGACCTGTCAGTTGAACTTAAAGAACTGACAGTATCGGGGGACCTGCTGAAGACTGACCTATCAGTTGAACGTAAAGAACTGACAGTGTCGGGGGACCTGCTGAAGATCGACCTGTCAGTTGAACGTAAAGAACTGACATTGTCGGGGGACCTGCTAAAGACCGATCTATCAGTTGAACGCAAAGAACTAACGGTGTTGGAAAACTCAAAGAAGATCGACCAGTCAGTTGAACGTAAAGAACTGACTGCGTTGAGGAGCTTGAAGAGGGCCGGTCAGTTAGCTGAAGTTAAAGAGCTAACTGATTCGAGCGACCCGATAGAGACCGACCTGTCAGCTGAAGGTAAAGAGCTGAACAGGATGACGCACCCGCAGAAGACCGACCGGCCGATTGAATCTAAAGAACCGGATGAGTCGAAGAAGTCAATGACAGACCTGAACACGGAGTGGGAGGAGTCACCCGCCGTCGAGCCAATTCTGCCCGTGGACTTAGGAGAAGCGGGTCATCCGAGGATAACTTTTCTTGGGTCGCAGCTGCAAAAACATCACGCCGAAGCTATGACGGCATTTCTCAAGGCAAACCTGGATGTGTTCGCTTGGTCAGTTAAAGACATACCGGGCATCCATCCCGAGGTAGTCTGTCACCACCTCAACATTCGAGAAGGAGCTGCACCTGTACGCCAGAAGCCCCGGCCGCTAGTGCCGGAGAAAGCAGCAACTGTCAATATGGAGGTAGAGAAGCTGCTACGAGCGGGCATCATCAGAGAGGCTCAGTACCCGAAGTGGATCGCTAACGTGGTTGCCGTCCCCAAGAAGTCCGGAGCCATACGGGTCTGTATCGATTTTATAAACCTCAACCAGGTATGCCCGAAGGACAGCTACCCGCTACCACGCATCGATACCCTGGTAGATTCCACGACAAGACACGAGAGGCTCTCGTTCATGGACGGGTACTCGGGCTATCACCAGATCCCCATGAATCCGGAGGACCAGGAGCACACTACCTTCGTCACGGGTCGAGAGCTCTACTGTTACAAGATGATGCCATTCGGGTTGAAGAACGCGGGGGCGACATACCAAAGGTTGGTGAACAAGATGTTTGTCGACCAAATTGGAAGGAACGTGGAGGTCTACGTCGACGACTTACTTGTGAAGAGCCAGGTAGAGGAAGCGCATATGCAAGACCTGGAGGAAAACTTCGTAACCCTACGGAGATACAACATGAAGTTGAACCCGGCCAAGTGCGCCTTCGGCATCATGTCGGGAAAATTTCTGGGTTACTTGGTCACCCGACGGGGGATCGAGACCAACCCGAAGCAGATCCAAGCTTTGGAGGAGATGCCCTCGCCCAAGTCACGAAAGGAAGTCCAGAAGCTGATCGGACGGATCAACGCCCTCAATCGCTTCATATCCAAGTCCTCAGACCGGTGCCGGCCCCTGTTTGAAAGGCTGAGCAAGCTTGCACCTTTCGACTGGGACCAATGCTGTGAAGAAGCATTTTAAGAGTTGAAGACGTACCTTGGCCAACCCCCTATCTTGACAGCCCCCCAGCCTGGTGCAATGCTGGGGGTATATCTTTCGGTATCGGAGGCAGCAATCAGCGCTGTGCTGATATGCGAACGTGAAGGAGCAGAGAGGCCTGTCTACTATGTCAGTCACATCATGACATCAGCTGAGACGAGGTACGCGCAGATCGAACAAGTGGCCCTGGCAGTAGTGTACATGTCAAGGAGACTTCGCCCATACTTCGTCGCTCACCCCATCGAGGTCATCACCGAGCATCCCCTGAAGGAAGTACTGGATAACTCTACTCGGGCGGGCCGGCTAAGCAAATGGGCTGCAGAACTGTAAGAGTTCGGCCCCCGGTACGTACCTCGGAAAGCAATCAAGGGCCAGGCGCTTGCAGACTTCCTCAGCGATTTCTCGGCGGAAGACACTGCACCGGTGCCAGAGACGTTAGAAGACCTGTCGGTAGCTGCCGGTCGACCCGTAGAAGTCGGTGCGGCAACAGGACAGGAGGAGGACAGAGAAAAAGGCTGGAGACTGTTCGTGGACGGCTCGTCATGCGCGATCGGGAGTGGTGTGGGGGTAGTCCTAGTAACCCCCGACCACACGAAGCTTGAAAAATCAGTGCGGCTACGTTTTCCGACGACGAACAACGAAGCTGAGTACGAGGCGATGCTGACAGGACTGGAGATGGCAACAGCGCTGGGGGTGACCAGCTTACAGGTCTACGGTGACTCCCAACTGGTGATCAATTAGATTACCGGTAGATACGAGGCCCGCGATGCAAGAATGCAAGCTTACCTGAAGCTAGCCCGGGAGTTGATCGCCAAGTTCGAGAACATAAACTTCCACCAGTTCCCCAGGGTGAAGAACAAGCAGGCGGATGCCCTTGCTAATCTAGCATCGGTACTCGGAGAAGACAGAGAAAAAAGAGTCTTCATCGAGGTGCAAATTGACCCCCGAACAGCCGATCGCGCAGAAGATAGTCACCTGGTGGGGAGGACGCAAGCCATTGAAGCGACCTATACTGTTGCGGCCAGTGCGGATTGGGTAGCCAACATGAAGGAGTACCTACTTGATGGGATACTATCGGCTGACGTCGATGATGCCCGAAGAACCAAAGCGCACGCTCCAAGATACACCCTCATCGACGATGAGCTGTACAAGCGCTCGTTTGGCGGACCGTACCTCAAGTGCCTCACGAAGGAACAAGCAGTAGAAATCATAAGGAAGATACATGAAGGAGGATGTGGGAACCATTCCGGAGGAAGAGCCCTAGCGCGAAAGATAAAGCTGCAGGGCTACTACTGGCCCACCATGGAAGCAGATGCGGGGGGGGGGGGGGGGGGGTATGTGAAGAGGTACCTGCAATGCCAAAAACATGCTCCCTCCATACACCAACTGGCAGAAGAGCTACACCCGATATCCAGCCCTTGGCCCTTCCAACAGTGGGGGTTGGATATTTTGGGCCCCTTCCCGACGTCGCCAAATCGAAGGAAGTTTCTCCTCGTCGTCACCGACTACTTCACCAAGTGGGTAGAGGCAGTTCCGTTGCTGAAGATTGGAGAAGTTCAAATAGGAAAGTTCCTATGGAGCAGCATCATCTGTCGATTCGGACTGCCGCGGGCTTTTGTTGCAGACAATGGGCGATAATTCGACGCAGAATCAATTAAGAAGTTCTACGCCAGTAACAACATCAAGCTGTTCTTCTCTACACCGTGGTACCCTCAGAGTAACGGGCAAGCAGAGTCGACGAATCGCGCTGTTCTGGACATACTGAAAAAGAAGCTAGAGCAGAAGAAGGGATTGTGGGAAGAGGCTTTACCCGAAGTTCTATGGGCATATCGGACGACACCGAAGCGACCGACGGGAGAGTCTCCGTTCAGCCTTACCTATGGCTCTGAAGCGGTCATGCCAATGGAAACCCTGGTCCCAACACAGCGAACAGTCGTAGCTGCTGACCCGGAGCTGAATGACAAACTCCTGCTGGATGGCCTAGACCTGCTGGAAGAGAAGAGAGAAAGAGCGAGAGCGCGCCTAGCCAATTACCATCAAACCATTAAGAGGGCGTATGATCGCAAAGTTAGAAGACGGATATTCAAACAGGGGGACCTGGTCATGCGGAAGGTCTTCGACAACACCAAAGAGCCGGGAAGTGGCAAACTGGGAGCTACCTGGAAAGGACCATACATCATCGATGGTATGGGGAAGAATGTAGCCTACCGCCTGAAGACTCAAGACGGTGATGCACTAGCAAGGCCATGGAATACAACCAATTTGCGCAAGTTCTACCAGGGTAGCTAAATGGGAGAGACGCTTGTAATTGTTTTGTAATTCCGGATTTATTCAATAAAGATGCGTTTGCTCAGTGTTCTTGTTCGTGCGTGAGAATAACAGTTAACTAACGCAACTGAAACCAAGTGATACATAACACTCCGAGCGAGTTCTACCACTTGGCCGATCGGTCGACAGGTCATTGCGAAGGGCGTGACCGACCGGTGAACACCTGGGAAGATCGATCGACAGACCCCCACCGGGGTACGACTGGTCGACCAACCTAAACCAAGTGGTATATAACACTCCGAGTGAGTTCTACCACTTGGCCGACCGGGCGACAGGTCCCTGCGAAGGGCGAGACCGACCGGTGAACACCTGGGAAGATCGGTCGACACTCTCCGCCGGGGTACGACCGGTCGACCAACCTAAACCAAGTGGTACATAACACTCAGAGCGAGTTCTACTACTTGGCCGACCGGTCGACAGGTCCCTGCGAAGGGCGTGACCGGCCGGTGAACACCTGAGAATATCGGTTGATAGACCCCGTGGAGGTACGACTGATCGACCAACGCAAGCAAGGTAAGGTATATCACCTCCCGCTAATATGAGGGACAGATTTTGGTCACACGTCGTCGACGTGTAATTAAAGTACAAAGGTCAAATTTTGATTGCACGACGTCGACGTGCCTAACTGCACGTCGTCGACGTGTAGTTAAAACATGAAAGCCAAAATTTTAATGACACGTCGTCGACATGTACTTAAGATGCAAGATCGATAAGAGAAAGATTGCAACCATGGCATTCAAACAAGATCACACTAAAGGTTTCAATACAAACGAGAATGCGGTTTTATTACATCACGAAACCAGACAATAAGCGGGAGCGGTCAGTCGTCTGCGCCAGCTTTCCACGGCCCCGGCGGGAGCTTGCTGCGTAGTTTCGCAACCTTCTTACGCTATCCCGCCGCCTGTTCTTCAAGAATCGACTTGCACTCTATGGAGAAGTCTGCATGCTGCTGAGCAAGCGCAGCCTTATGCGATGCTTCGGCCTGGTCGATAGTGGACTTCAACACGGTGATTTCGGCTTCGTGAGCTGCCTTGGCGGCCTCGGCATCTGTTCGCTGCCTCCTGATCACAGAGGCCTGGCCCCTGAACCGCTCTTTCATCGTGTCAATTTCTGCCTGAGCGGTCTCCAGTGCTTTTTGAAGCTCGAAAGGGGCAGCAGCATTCGCCTGCGCGAGTTCGAGCTGAGCCCTGACTGCAGCTAACTCCTCCGTATGAACCCTTCGAGCCTCCACTAATTGAGCGCGAGTCTCTCTCAAGTCCTGCTGAGCAATCCGCAGGGAGGCCTCGAGCTGAGCCATCCTTCGAGCACCCCCCTCGGCGTAGTTACACGGCCGCTCATCTGACAAAGGTGGAAACAACATGTATCACAGAGTTAGAGGAAAGAGTTACTACTGCAATCAACTCTTCAATGACTCGAAGACTTACCTCGTGAAGCTCGTCGACCTGGCTCCGCCAAGTAGAACCATCCACCCCTGCATCCTCTTCTTCCACCTGATGGGCAGAGAGCCCACTGGAACGGTGGTGGGAGGTGGCTTCAGTAGCTCCGAGGGGAGAACCGGGAGGTGGCCCGGCGACGCCCCCCGAAGCAGAGGAGGAAGGCGAAGCCATGAAGTGCCAAACATCCACGTGTTCGAAAAGTGCAACGGTAGGTGCAACAGTTGGTGCAGCAGTAGGTGCAACAGTTGGTGCAGCGGTAGGTACAGCAGTAGGTGCTGCAGTAGGAGCGCGGGGTGAAGCTCGCCCACGCGACCCCGCAGAGCCGGACGGCATGGCTTGCTTACCCTTCCCGTGGGAAAAAGAGAGACTGTAGCTGGAAGACCTCTCGGATTCCATTACCTCCATGTAGTATCGACCAGTCGATGACACGTCTTCTGTCCAGTCGTTGGGGAGGGAACGTAGATCATCGCAAGCAGCTCGTCGTGTGGCGTGAAGGGGGGGGAGCGACCTTCATCATCGTCGCTGGACGACTCGCTCAGAAAGACACGTCTCTTTACCTTCCAGCAGGTGCAGCTACGTTGCGAGCAGCTGGTTGCCTGCAGTCGCCTGCAGCTGCAGTTGATCTAGTGCGGCACCTGAAGATCACGCAAAGCTTAGATGATGTCGTATTGGGGTTGAAGCGTCTAACGGAGCTGACGTACCTGTCAGGAAGCTCCGAAGAGTAAGCAGAGGGCTCTTCTTCCCTACCGGTCGCTGCTGGCTGCTTGCCCTTCTTGGGAGTAGTACTGTAAGACCTGACGACGGGGAGCTTCGGAAACAGCTGCCGCCAGTCGTCATCGTTATGGGTCACCCTCTT
Organism: Chamaelirium japonicum; assembly: GCA_947650365.1. Classification (NCBI taxonomy): domain Eukaryota; kingdom Viridiplantae; phylum Streptophyta; class Magnoliopsida; order Liliales; family Melanthiaceae; genus Chamaelirium; species Chamaelirium japonicum. The sequence goes on from OX393549.1 coordinate 112,416,053, forward strand.
AATCAATCTATCCAAGTCTTGCTCAACACCCTCAGGGCACTGGAGCTGCCTAGAGGGGTAGAAGTCCTCGATGGTCGCTGCGAGATGGGAGACTGGCCCGGGAACTTTGAAGCGACCCCTCCAAGGTCCTCCAACCACTATTGGGCACTCCTTCCAACCCCTCACGGAGTCGGATAAGCCTCCGATAGGAGGGTGACTGCCTGCGCATGCCTACAGGCTGAAGTAGGAATATATGCTGCCTGGCGTCATCTTGTAGTTGATGAAATACTTCTTCAAGCGATACGCGACGCAGAGCTGCTGCCCCGGCAGTTCTTCTATTGCCTCCATACAGCGGAGAATCCTCCAGCCGTTGCTAGCTATCTAGCCTGGAGACACTTTCATGTACTCTAGTAGGCGGCCCGAGAAGCTCGCGAGGGGAAGCCTTAGGCCGCAACGTAGCTGTCCGAGAGTGATGACAGTACGTTCGCCATCGTCAGGGTCCAAAGGACTGGTAGCGAAGGAGAGTGAGATCGCATCCAAAATGCCGTAAGCTGCCCGGACGTCCTCCATCAACGGGAACTTCTTTGGCACTACGAACCAAGTGAAAGACATCTTCGGCGACGGCTCTCGGCGTGTATCCAAACGAGATTCCTTCCAACACGCGACTCCTCGGCGTGTATCCAAAGGGAGCTACGTGCAGCGAGTTATCAACCCAAACGAACCTTCAGCCACAGAAGAGAAATCTGAAGTAGAGGAAGAAAATGAACCCTCGGGGTCCTATTTATAGACAAAGTTGGAGCTGGAGAATGGGTTCAAATTTCAAGGAAAAGAGAAAGCGAGGTGGCGACGCCTGGTGATGCCATGTGGCAAAAAACCGAGAAAAGCCCAGACAGCTATTTGGAGTTCCGACAGCACCGAAATGAGACTGGCACACAAATCGAGGCTGACACGCAAATCGAGGCAAAGTGATCCTAACCGGGCGGGACTGAAGACCGTTCGGTCAGGAGGGGGTATTATTGTGTGTACCCTTCTCCCTTAGAGCCGGCTGCGCAATAGGCGGAGAGAGGGGGGGGGGGGGGTCGGCCGCGCATCAGCCCCCCCCTCTTGAGGTCGGCCGCGCATCAGCCCCCCCCCTCTTGAGGTCGGCCGCGCATCAGACCCCCCCTCCCTCTTCGGTCGGCCACGCACCAGACAGCAAGGAGGGGGGGTCGCCCGCACAGCAGCCCCCCCTCCCTCTTCGGTCGGCCGCGCACCAGACAGCAAGGAGGGGGGCTCAGCCGTGCAACAGCCCCCCTCTCCCTCTTCGGTCGGCCGCGCACCAGACAGCAAGGAGGGGGGTCGGCCGCGCAACAGACCCCCCTTCCCTCTTCGGTCGGCCGCGCACCAGACAACAAGGAGGGGGGGTCGACCACGCAACAGCCCCCCCTCCCTCTTCGGTCGACCGCGCGTCAGACAACAAGGAGGGGGGTCGGCCGTGCAACAACCCCCCCTCTCTTTCTCTCGGTAGGCCGTGCAACAAACCGAGGCGCGAGGCGGCAGTCGAACCCGGAGATCTCGGAGGCTACGGGGTGCTGACTACGCTCCAAGATTTCCGGCCAAAGTGACTGGGAGTTGACCGCGCGCCACGTCATCACTACCGTGGCGGTTGAGCTCATTGCGGGGACACGTCGTCTACCCATTTTTCGCGGAGCGCCATAACCGTCACCCCACCACTATAAAAGGGGACCTACCCCTTCAGCAGAGGAGGAGGGATTTGGAGGAGATGCTGCTCGTTTCGTTCTGGAATTTACGGAGCTGCGGAGGTCGGTCGGTAGTTAGAGGCTGTCTGCAGAGGTCGGTCGGTAGTTAGACACTGTCTGCAGCGGCAGGTAGTTAGACACTGTCTGCAGCGACCGGTAGTCAGATGCTGTCTGCAACGATCGGCAGCTTGAGCAAAACTGTAGAGGTCGGTATTTTGGGAGACCGGTCCTCAGGGTGTAATTGGGGTAAGGTGAGAGAATTGTAATCGTCACAAGTGTTATAGTGCATTCTCGTCCCACCCGTGGCTTTTTCCCCTTCTGCGTTGCGAAGGGGTTTTCCACGTAATTCCCGGTCTTTGTCTTGCTTTTGGCTTGTTGGATTGTGCTTGCCATCCGAACCGCCCGGTTCAAGTAAAAAACCCCCCACAATATCGATTCCCACCTCATACCCTCACCTTCCTTCCTCCCCATCCACATTGCCGGAGATGCCTCTGTCGGAGACGCAACGACTTTCCCTCCTCCTTCCCCATCATCGTCCGGATTGACCACCTCTACATGGACGCCACAACTCCGCCAAGGCCCGCATGTATGTCCACTATGCCGACCTCTCCAACGCCTCCTCCCTCCGCAGCTGGGTCGACTCCCTTCGCCAGTCCCATGTCGTTGTCTCCTTCGATGTCCCGGACTACACAGCCAATGTCGTCACCATCGGCGCCCTCTGCCTTCTCGTCGCCTTCCGATCCACCACCGCCAACTCCGACAAGCCCATTGGCAACCTCTCCGCTGCATGTGACTGCGGTTTTGCTGGGGACAAAGAGGAGGAAAGAGGAGGGTAAGTCGTGGCGGTTCCGACGGTGTGGATGGGGAGGAAAGAAGCATGTGGGGGAGGGGGGGTGGGGGGTGGTATGAGGTGGGAAGCGATTTTTTGAGAGAAAACGAGTCATACAAATTAGTTATGGGGTATGAATAAAGTTTTCCTAAATAAAACCTATGGAAGTATTTAAGACTAATTAATACCAAATATTCCGTTACCACTGCACCCTAATGAGTATACTATATTATAATGTCTCGTGCAACTTCAGGACCAGGGCTCGACTTTGCTCTAGTAACAAAAAAAGGCCAGAAGCAAGCCGGTAGCGCTTAGGGATGCGGATTCAGTGGCTACGAGCCGTTTTTGTTACTGGAGCAGAGTGAACCACATGAACTTAGTGGGCATGCGTCCCTTCTCGCTCAGCTGGGAGTGGCAATTAATCGGGTTTACCGGATTATCCAACCCGACCCTATTGGATGGGTTTGGGATGCTAAACAATGGATTTGGGGCGGGTTTGGGATTTAAATTTAAAACTTGATCGGGTTTGGGTTCTACTTCAACCCGTTCCACCCTGACTCGGTTATGTAACTTATATGAATAACTCCGCACGAGTACGCGATGATAAGTTTGTAAAGCATTTATTTTTTAAATCGTAAATGATTATCCAATTATTCATGAATTAGTATTTAATGAATAATTTTTTCTAGAGCATGCATTGTCACAATACTTAACGAATTCTAAATCATTATCCAATTATTGATGAATTCATATAAGTTGTTTAGTGAAGCTTACTCGGCCCGACCCGCAAAGCATAAACGGGGCGGGATGGGCACAGGTCTTCTCAATGCTAATTGGGAAGGGTTTGAAAATTGCCCCAAAACCCGACGAAGATTTAGAACGGGTATAGGGCAGGATAAAATATAACGAGGCGGGTTCAGGATAGTGCCGACCCATATCCCGAACCCGACCCGTTACCATCCCTACGCAGGCTACGCTTAGCCATTTCTTCTTGTGCTTTTTTTTCAAAATATTATTAAAAAATAAAATATTTAGCTAAATAGTTGTTGACCAAAAGTATTTGCCATTCTAGCACTCTGACCGCCACGTGACAGGTTAGCATCGTAAAACGTGTCGGATTTTTTTTTTTTTTTCTGAACCAAGGTAAAGTCGGTATCCGGGTTACCGAGTGTAGACACACGAATTTCATCGGACCCGGACCCGACTTACGTGTGCCAACGTGGATGCAAACCCGACGCGCTCGGACCCGGACCCGACTCGAAGGCCCCTACGTGGATGCAAACCCGACGCGCTCGGACCCGGACCCGACTCGAAGGCCCCTACGTGGATGCAAACCCGACGACTCGGACCCGACTCGCACCTAGCAAAAGAGGAGCGGACCCCAGTTCAAGAGGGGCCGGCCCCTACTAGGGTCCGAACCCCATGGGGCCGGCCCCTACTAGGACCCGAACCCCATGGGGGCCGGCCCTATTGGGACCCGAACCTCATGGGGCCGGCCGGCCTTGCAAGGAAAGAAAAGAAAAGAAAGAAAAGAAAAAGGAAAGAAAAGAAAGGAAAGAAAAGAAAAAAGGAAAGAAAAGAAAAGGAAAGAAAAGAAAGAAAAGGAAAGAAATACCGCCATGCGCGGGGGGAGGTAGCGTACGACGTCTGCACACACGCGGATCTGCGCCGATCCCTCGATCCGACGCACAAGACGAAGCGCCCGATCGCCATCGATTTCGTGTGCAAAATCCAGCCATAATTGCACCCGCTAGAAAAGGAAAACAACTAAATGTTATTCCCTTCATCAATGGATGAATAAAATCCGGGTAATTATGAGAGAGATACAAAAGGGATTTAAAATTAAAGAGTTCCCATATCTCTCTCCCCACCTCTTTGCCTATAAATAGAGGGGGTGGGGGAAGGAAAAAATGGTCGAAGATTGAAGACAAAGCGCGGGAGCTCTGCAAACGAGGAGACGCTTCTTCACCGACCCAAGGCTTCACGAGGCACAGTCAAGCCTGTCCCGAGGGATCGGCTTACTGAAAGTCCTCATCAATGTGAAGGCCCTTGCACACGAAGATCATCCCTTCGACTCCGTGCACGAAGAAGAAAGCTCGGAGAAGAAGAACCCTTCGACTCCGAAGACGCCAGAAGCAAAGGCCGGAGAAGAAGAGGAGCGGCACTACCCCGTCGTCTCCAACAAGCTTCGACTCCGATCAAGCCCAAAAGCCCGGAGAAGAAGAGGAGCGGCACTACCCCGTCGTCTCCAACAAGCTTCGACTCCGATCAAGCCCAAAAGCCCGGAGAAGAAGAGGAGCGGCACTACCCCGTCGTCTCCAACAAGCTTCGACTCCGATCAAGCCCAAAAGCCCGGAGAAGAAGAGGAGCGGCACTACCCCGTCGGCTCCAACAAGCTTCGACTCCGATCAAGCCCAAAAGCCCGGAGAAGAAGAGGAGCGGCACTACCCCGTCGTCTCCAACAAGCTTCGACTCCGATCAAGCCCAAAAGCCCGGAGAAGAAGAGGAGCGGCACTACCCCGTCGTCTCCAACAAGCTTCGACTCCGACCAAGCCCAAAAGCCCGGAGAAGAAGAGGAGCGGCACTACCCCGTCGTCTCCAACAAGCTTCGACTCCGATCAAGCCCAAAAGCCCGGAGAAGAAGAGGAGCGGCATTACCCCGTCGGCTCCAACAAATCCTCGATCTCGATCAAGCCCCAAAGCTCGGAGGAGAGAAGCGAAGCGTCATCACCCCGTCGTCTTCGACTAACACCTGCGCCATCCACGAAGAAGAAAGCCTGGAGCAGATCGTCTGGAGCGTCGCTACCCCGTCGTCTTCATCAACAAAAGCCGACGCTACAACCGTCGCACGGAGACCGTCGCTACCCTCGTCGTCTTCATCAACAAAAGCCGACGCCACAACCGTCGCACGGAGATCGGTGCTACCCCCACTATCTTCGAAAGCATTCTTCGACTCCGATCACGCCAAAGAAGCCCGGAGAAGAAGAGAAGTCCAGTCGATACGTAAACCGTCGAAGCACCGGAGAAGTAGCCCACGTCGTTCGAAGAAGAAGATCGAGTTGACGCCAAAGCTAAAGCCAACGCAAGAAGCCAAAGCAAAGCCCCAGTAAAGCCCGCGCCAAAGCAACGCAAGTGCCAAAGCCAAGCGACTACGCCGGCCACGAGCAAAAGCACCGCACGTTCTAGCCGATACGACGCGAAGTCCGGAAGAACGAAAGCATCGCAAGTCTCTCCCAGCTACGTCCAAGTGCAAGCGCCGAAGCAAAGCAAAAGCCAGAGCCACGCCGGAGCAAAGCCAAAGCCAAAAAGCCAAAGCCAAAGCCAACGCCAAAAGCTAGATCGACGCCGCGAACCGACGATCAAGGACGCCGAGGTCAAGCAAGGAACGAGGAAGACGCGAAGACCGAGGAACGAAGCCAAAAACCTCCTAGCCGAGAAAGCGCGAAGCACGGAAGGGACAAAGCAACGGTGGACATTCCTTAGCCTCTCCAAAACCCTCTCCCTGTAAAACCCCTGTCCTGGGCAGCCCCTTCAGCGCTCTCGCACGAACACCACGTGGAGACGCGGATCAAAGGGATCCCCCAGAAGATCTTTCCCACAATCCCCTGATCAAAACTCGCCGCAACCCGGACTCGCTACACCCGAGCAACCCGGGTCCCGGCCACAATTGTAATCTTGTGTGATTCGCAATAAAGACGACCCACGCTTTTTTCCGCGTCCACAGATTTCTGGCACGCCCGGTGGGACATCTTCTCCTTTCATCCGTACGGTTGAAGAAGCTGCTTGAAGTTTGCAATGGCCGAAACAAACAACGATGCGTTTGCTCCAAGCCTCTCACCAATCACCGAGTCTCCTCTACTCCGACACGGTGATCCAGTAAATCCGGAGGGTGATGCTCCTCCAATGGTGCGCGTCTACACTCGGCGTACTCGGACTCTTGCAGATGTCTTCGTGCCAGAAGCTACTACCGAAGATGCTCGCCAAAGCGCCGACGAGGCCCTGGTGCATGAAGAAACAAGCCTCGATCCTGGAGCCCATGTCCAGAAGTTTGGGGAGGACCAGCCCCAACCCCGAACCCGTTCGGGTTCTCCAGCAGACGTTGCACCTCCTCTGCAGGGGGAAAACATCAATCATCAGCCAGAAGCAAGTCGGCGTAACTATGTCTCCGATGATGATGGCGAGGATGCGAACATGCAACACCGAGACGTTCTCCATCACCATCCTCCGTCCGCTCTTCAGCTCCAAGTCATGCAGATGAACGAGCACATGGCGCAGATTACTCGGCTAATGGAGGAGAAGGATCGTCACATCAACACTCTGCTCCAAAAGCTAAGCGCAAAGGACGCTGCACCAGTCGGCCAACCCGTCGCTTCTCCAGTAGCCGCTCCAGTTCCGTCTTCAACTCCCGCTCCTACAGAGGTTGTTCCGACGATTCAAGCAGTTACTCCAGCGCTCTCTTCGGCTCCCATCCCAGTGGAAGTCGTCTCCCCAATGCCAGCCTCGGTGGCCACACAACCTCCGGCAGCGGCTGCGATGAGTGCTCAGCAAGTCCAAGCATTGATAGCCGACATGATGCGATCCCACGGCAGTAGCCTTCCTCCGATCACGGCGGCATACTCGAAGCCCTACACTACGAGGATCCAGCAGCTACGCTTCCCAGTCGGATTCCAGCCGCCAAAGTTTCAGCACTTCGATGGAAAGGGAAATCCGAGACAGCACGTCGCCCACTTCATCGAGACCTGCAATAATGCCGGCACATATGGCGATGAGATGGTGAAGCAATTCGTTCGCACCCTCAAAGGCAACGCGTTCGACTGGTACGTTGATCTTCCTGCAGGGACCATCGACAGCTGGGACCAGATGGAAAGGGAGTTCCTCAATCGCTTCTACAGCACCAGACGTACAGTCAGTATGACCGAACTCACCGCCGTCAAGCAAAGGAAAGATGAGCCAGTGATCGACTACATCGACAGGTGGAGGAACCTCGCGCTGAATTCACGAGACCGCTTGTCTGAAGACTCGGCCATCGAGATGTGCACCCAAGGCATGCACTGGGGTCTGCTCTACATCCTCAAAGGTATCAAGCCTCGATCTTTCGAAGAACTCGCAACTCGAGCTCATGACATGGAACTCAGCCTAGCAAACCGCGGGGACTTGAAGAACAAGGACTTCTTGAAGATAGAGAAGAAGGACAAGCCACCGGCAACAAAACTGAAACAAGTCAATGTTGCTGACGTCGCTTCAACCTCCAAGCCGCTCAAGATCGGTGGTAAGCCAGATCAGAAGAAGGGAGTCGCCATACCACCGCCTCCGCCGCCAAGACAAAGGATGACTCTCGAGGAGCTCGAAGCCAAGGAGTACCCCTTCCCAGACTCAGAAGTCTCCTCTATGTTCGACCAACTGCTGCAAGAGAAGATGATAGAGCTCCCTCCTTCGAAGAGGCCCGAGCAGATGCATCGCGTCGACGACCCTCTCTTCTGCAAATACCACCGGGTGGTAAGTCATCCCATCGAAAGATGCTTCGTCTTCAAGGAAAGAATCATGGCGCTCGCTAAGCAAGGGAAGATAGAGATCGACTCCGGAGAGGTTGCTACGGCCAACATGACGTCCATCACCTTCGGCTCCTTCTCGCCAGTACTCGTTGCTGCTAGGCGAAGCATGCCCAAATTGCGCATCAATCGTCAAGCTCCAATCGCTAAGTTAACTTCCCAGCCGAAAGTCTCAAAGCGACGTCAACATACTCCTGCGCTCACCGAGGAGGAAACACCGCTGCCCAGGGGGCAATCATCGCTCATGCCAGCACCTCTTCCAAGCAATACTGCATCCCAACGAACGCTCCAAAGGAGATACGAGCGAGGAGATCCAGAAGTCGGTTTGCTGGGCCAGCCTTCGGGCAAGTTCGACTACTACGTCCTCTACTCAAAGCCTTCGTCCGTTTTGGTCAACGAAATCAAGCCCACCGGCTGGGAATCGGAAGACACGCAAGTAGAGCCTCGAGAAGAGCAAGTCCCTTCCAGTCAAGCTACGTCCCAATACGCTCTCCAGAAAAGATACGAGCAGGGAGATCCGGAAGTCGGTCTGCTGGGCCAGCCTTCGGGGAAGTTCGACTATTACGTCCTCTATTCAAAGCCTCCATTGGTTCCAGCTGAAGAAATCAAGCCCACCGGCTGGGGATCGGAAGACGAGCCAGTAGAGCCTCAGGAAGAACAAGTACCTTCGAGGGAACCAGTTGCTGCTATCGACCATCATCCTAGCGGGGGGGAATCTACCGACGAAGAAGCATGGATCATGCTACCGCGGCGGCGAAAGCCGTGGCAAGAGAAGAAGCTCAAACAATACCGTGTGATGAGGGGGTTCACCAAGCGGAAAACCTACAAGAAGAAAGGCAAGGCTCCAGGGAGGAAGGCGTTCAAAGTGCCGCCAGCAAGCCAAGACGATATCCTTCAGCAGAGTCTTCCAGAGCCGACAACGTTGCAAGAGTTCTTCCCGGATCACTTCCTCCCAGTGGACCAACACGTCAAGGTGTCTTGTTGCATGGTCGAAGTCCATGAAGTATCGGAAGGAAAGAACGAAGGCGAAACTTCTGAAGAAGGCGACTCCACCGATGAGGGGGACGACTCCAACGATGGGGGCACCGCGGCTCACGACGAAGCGATCTTGCATATGCCTCTCGTAGAAGCTTTGCATCTTCCGAAGAAGGCTCGCCTAGCAATGGCGGCGGCCTTGGCCGATCCAGATAGCTACAAAAGGAAGAGGAAGGACGATCAAAGACGCAAAGCTGTGGCCTCGTGTGATGCGACAATAACCTTTTCAGATGAGGACCTGCAACTCGGGGCGCGATTGCACAACTGGCCTCTTTACGTCTCGGGATACATCAAGGAGAAGCCAGTGAACCGAATCTTGTTGGACTGTGGCTCTGCCGTCAACATCCTGCCCATCCAGACAATGCGGCAACTCGGCATCACCGACGACCAGCTCTCACCAAGTCAATTGGTCATTCAAGGCTTCAACCAGGGCGGACAGTCCACCGTCGGAATCATTCGTTTGAAGCTTTCCATCGGCCCGCTGGATACAACGGTCCTCTTCCACATCATCGATTGCCAGACGTCATATCGCCTCCTGTTGGGAAGACCGTGGCTGCACGAGAACGGCATCGTGGTCTCCACCTGGCACCAGTGCCTCAAATACTACGAAGAAGGCGTGGAGAGATGCATAGTTGCGGACGACAAGCCATTCAACGAGACCGAGGCACACCTGGCCGACGCTAAGTTCTACCAAGCAAAGGGCCTGGTCGCGGAAGTTCTGCCAGCTAAAGCTCCTCGAGCCCAAAAGATTGAAGAAGTAAAGCAGGACAAGACTCCTCTTCCCGTAAATTCGGCGCCACCCTCTGACGAGGCAAGACTCAAGGTCCAAGGAACGCCGAAACCTAGGCAAAGGATGCGCATCAGCTTCGAGCCAAGAGCAACGCAACATACCCCGTTGCCAATCCAAACGGTGCCTGTCCTGCGTCTCGCGCCTCAGTGGCTCCGTAAATCCGAGCGATCGCCTTCTACTCCGACGAGGAAGATGGCCCCGACGCTATCTCAGGCCAATGTCATCACTCTGCAAGGAATGACGATGCCACTACCTAGTCTGACGCAAGCTCCGAACCCGAGCAGACCCGTCGAATCAGCAGACCTCGAGCAACTCGGATTCAAACCAGAAGGGAGTTGGGGGCAAAATGCTGCCAAGTTGCTGTTTAGAGCTGGCTACAACGAGGAAAGCGCCATGGGCACACTCCCACCAGTAGCAACTCCGCATGGGATGACAAGAACTCAAGCTCGGCTGTTTCAAAACGGCGAGCAAATTCCCCCGAACCGCCGAGGCATCGGCTCCAGTCAAGCTCCGTTGGTTATCAGAACCGTAGCAAAGAAGACCTTCACCTCGAACTACATCGAGGCAAGGATGGTAGATGAAGCGGCCGAAGAATCGACAATCTCCGATGCACGCTCTACCTACCTCAGCCGTCCAGACAGCAGGAGAAGACGACAACGGGTTCGATGCCAAGCCTTGTTCCGAAAGCAAACCAGAGGTGGTAAAGACTGGTCGAATCGAAAACGCACATCCGTGTTCGAGAGGCTCGGGCCAGTCAAACAATCAAAGGAAAAGTCGGCGTTCGATCGTCCGGGGATGCCAATCGAGGACTTTGTCTCAACACCCACCCACCCACCCATGGCTGCCGCCAATCATATCTCTATTACGGATCCCGACAACGGTGAAACTTCTACTTCGGACGACGAGTTGCCCGACGCCCCGCCAGTCCTCGAAGAAGGGGGGCAGTCCACCGTTGATGACTCAAAGAAAGGGGGCAGTCCAAGAAAACGACGACGACATACTTCTTCAGTGCCTAGGGCCAAATCCTTACTGTCTTGGGGGCAACCGTCTCTCATGCAAGCACTCCCTCTTCTAAACGAAACTACGTCCCGGCACCTGCTCAAAGCTAGAGACAAACAAAGAAGCCCCGAAGTCAACCTACTAGGCCAACCATCGGGCAAAATTGACTATTATGTCCTCTACTCCAGGTCTCCTTCGATTCCAAATGAAGAAATCAAGCCAACCAGCTGGGGATCAGAAGATGAATCGGTACAGTCTCTAGAAGTGCAAGTCCTTCTGATCAAGGAAGAGCCTTCAGTCGCAACACCAGTTCTTCACCTTGGCGAGGAAGATCTTAACACATGGGCTATGGCGCCTCGAAGAAGAAGGCCACGACGATCAAGCTACAGGATAGCACGCCTAGCTAATCATGAGAAAGATCGGGCGACAAGAAAACTCCGCAGAAGAAAGTCCTTCAAGGAAAAGAATGAAGCTCCAGGAAGAAAGACGTCCAAAGTACCACCAGCAAATCTGAAAAATCTCCTCCAGCAAAGCTTTCTAGAGCCAGTGACACTCCAGAAGTTCTTTCCTATTTGCTTCCTTGAAGCTGGTCAAAACTTCAAGATCTCCTGCTGCATAATGGAAGTTCACCAAGTGCTCCGGAAAGACGATGAAGAAAGCAGCATTAACATCGAAAGCATGGGGAGAAGCATCGCCGCCAACGGCAAGCTGTTCAACAAGGCTAAAGCACACCTTGCTGATGCCAAGTTTTACGAGGCCAAAGACTTCGTTGCAGAAGCTCCTCCAGCAAAAGCTCCACAAGTCCAGGAAGCCAAAGCAGCTGCGATGGACAAGAACTCTCAACTTGCAAAACCAGCGACATCCTCTAGCCAGATGGTGCACAAAAATAAGGAAGCGCCAGCATCAAGACGGAAAATTCATGTCAACTTCAAATCAAGCTCGATGCGAGGCGTTCCGTTGCTTGCTCAAGCTGCTTCAGTCCGGCGGCTCGCACTTAAGTGGCTTCGCAAACCAGGACGATCGCCTTTCCCTCCAGCAAAGGAACCAGCGTTATCATTCTTCGGGGCCAACTTCAGCACTTTGCAAGAGATGACACTACCGTTACGTGGTCTGTTACACGTCTCGAGCTCAGCCGAGTCTTCCGAGTGCACCAGCTCTGAGCAACTTGCAATCAAGTCAGAAAACACTCGGGGGCAAAACTCCACCGAGTCGATGTTCAAATCCAGCCGCAGCAAAGAAAGCATGGCGCACATGGGTTCACTACCCTCAGCTGCAATACCACATCGCCTGACAAAGACTCAAGCTCGTCTCTGCAAAAGCGGCGAACAAATCTTTCCAAATTGTCGGGGCATCGACTCCAGTCAAACTCCAGCAATCATCAAAACTCCAGTCAAGAAGATCTTCACTTCCAACTATATTGAAGCGAAGAAGACGGGCGATAGCTGCGAACCAGTGGCGACTTTGCCTACCAGTGGCAAGTCCCTCAAAAGGTACTTTGCCTAGCGCAAGGTTACCCCCCTTGCCCAAAAAAATAAAAAAATAAAAAAATAAAAAAATAAAAAAAAAATAAAAATAAAAATAAACGAACTACGTGCGACTTGATCCCTCTCAGTAGGGTACGTAGGCAACCTACAAAGGTTCAGTCCAGAAAAAAAAAAAAAAAAAAAAAAAAAAAAAAAACATCCCAACGTCATCCCAGGAGGCCAGTCTAGAGGCAAGTGAGTGCATAACCATCAATCCGGTCAGCAAACTAAAGGATGACAAGAAAGTCAAAGTCCTTGAGGCGTCAAAGCAGCTCGCCTTTCGCAGCTTACACGCGCCGCAACTCTAGGGGTAAAAAAAAGCCGTCAACTTCCGACGCGTCGCCAGCTATGCACGCTGCTTCGCAAGGATCGCTCCGGCAGCCTTCTCGATCACTCCACCCGCTCCCGGCAATTCGTCAGCTCTTCACGCTGCTTCGCAAGCTCTACTCCAAACGTCTTCTCGGTCGCTCGAGCTTTCCCCAAATGGAACTCCAGCTTCTAAAGTGACGCACGAGTAGCAACTTGAAGTCCTTAAGGCGCCGAAGTGGCTCGCCCTCCGCAGCTTACACGCGCTGCAACTCCAGAGGTAGGGAAGCAGTCAACTCTCGACGCGTCGCCAGCGTTCCGCTGCTTCACAAACTCTGCTCCAGAAGTCTTCTTGGTCGCTCGGGCATTCTCCAGCTTCTGAAGCGATGCTTGACGTCTCTCCCCCTCAGTCGCAGCTAAGCCCAAGGAAGCGTCCTCCAGCGAAGACCGTCGTAAGCAATGAAGCTCGCTACCCTCCAAAGAAGGTGCACATCTGCTCCGCAGAAAAATAGTCGTTGCCTTGAAATCCACCGGGCTCATGCAAAAGCTCAGGCCCACCTGAAGGATGGAAACTGCCACTGAAGTCAAAAGCAGCAACCCGAAGGATGGCGGACGCATAAACAACAACCGCAGCCTTCGTGACCTCCACAAAGCCAAAAGAACCACTGGAGCTGTCATCAAGGTCAAGATCGACAAGCAAAAGACAACCAAAGCAGTCTACTCCTTGTTGATGCTCGTGGCCTCGTCATCCTCTTCAGAACGCCCATCTCGGTGTCCTTCAAGCTGACATTGCTACCAGAAAGGTGCAACCTCGCTAGTAACTCTAAACCCGTGGTTGACCTCATCAATAATCTAACCAGCCTTCGGAAGGTACTCAGGGGGACGAATCTTGCAAGGATATGAAAAGTGCAAGACCGATCGAGAGGTAAAGTCAATTCCGAAAAAAAAAAAAAAAAAAAAAAAAAAAAAAAGAGGATTCACCTTCCCTGGCCTTCAACGCCTCCGACTCATCCTCGCACCAGGCGATTGCCACCACACTCGGCTTCGTCTTTTTGCCGTGCCGTTGTCATTATGCTCCCGCACCAAGAAGACGATAACACTCCGCTGAAGAATCTTTCGGCTCCAAGCCGCCGAAGAATGCTTCGCCGCCAAGACTGAAGCTTTCGTCTTCACGAGCCGTCAAAGAATCCTTCGTCTTCAAGCCGCCAGGAGGGCCTTCGTCTCCAAGCCATCGAAGAAGCCTTCGTCTCCAAGCCGACGGAAGCCTTCGTCTTCAAGCGCCGCGCACCATCGCTGCCGTCGTCGATGAAAGAGGCGACACCGGGAAGACGGAGCAGGTCTCGTGCAACCCCAGGCAGCACTCTTCCGCCGACGGTCTCCAAGCATCGAAGAAGCCTTCGTCTCCAAGCCAACGGAAGCCTTCGTCTTCAAGCAACGCGCACCATCGCCGCCGCCGTCGACGAAAAAGGCGACACCGAGAAGACGGAGCAAGTCTCGTGCAACCCCAGGCAGCACTCTTCCGCCGACGGTCTCCAAGCATCGAAGAAGCCTTCGTCTCCAAGCCGACGGAAGCCTTCGTCTTCAAGCGACGCGCACCATCGCCGCCTCCGTCGACGAAAGAGGCGACACCGGGAAGACGGAGCAAGTCTCGTGCAACCCCAAGCAGCACTCTTCCGCCGACGGTCTCCAAGCATCGAAGAAGCCTTCGTCTCCAAGCCGACGGAAGCCTTCGTCTTCAAGCAACGCGCACCATCGCCGCCGCCGTCGACGAAAGAGGCGACACCGGGAAGACGGAGCAAGTCTCGTGCAACCCCAGGCAGCACTCTTCCGCCGACGGTCTCCAAGCATCGAAGAAGTCTTCGTCTCCAAGCCGACGGAAGCCTTCGTCTTCAAGCGACGCGCACCATCGCCGCCGCCGTCGACGAAAGAGGCGACACCGGGAAGACGGAGCAAGTCTCGTGCAACCCCGGGCAGCACTCTTCCGCCGACGGTCTCCAAGCATCGAAGAAGCCTTCGTCTCCAAGCCGACGGAAGCCTTCGTCTTCAAGCGCCGCACACCACTCGCGCAGCTTGAAGCCTGGCCACCGCCCACCTATGCCGCGCCGGCGCCGCTCCACACGCCCGTCGTCTGCGCCACGTACCCATGCCGCCTACACTCAACCCCGCGCGCCGAGCCGCAGCTGCGCCCCACGCCCGGCCGACTCGGAATCGCACCGCCATTGCCACTGCGTTCCACCTCTGACCCAATCGGGGCCCGCCCGACTCAGAGTCGCACCGGCGGCCGCCCTCGTTGCTTCTGCGACCGCGCCGGGCCTCCGCGCCACTCGCTCCCGGCCCCCGCGCCGCGCATACTACAGCTAGCGCTGTGGGCCGTCGCCGCCGCTGCCTGCTCCGACAGCCGCGCCGCCTGCCGCCTTCGCGGACCAAAAAAAAAAAGAGGGCAGCAGCAGCCCGCACCGCGCTCCCTCTCCAATCAGCACCCGACACACAAAAAAAAAAAAAAAAAAAAAAAAAAAAGAGAAAAGAGAGAAAGAAAAAGGGGGGGGCCTGCAGCCCCCCTCCTTCGCCGCCTGACTCGGGGACGCCGGCCCGACTCCACCTCCGCGCCACCTCCGCTGGCCGCCGCGCCCGACCAAGCCGTCGCCGCCCCGGCCTCTGGCCTCGCACCACCCGCGCCCGGGCCCGCCACCGCGACACCCCAGCCGCCCCGCGCCAGGGCCACTCCGCGCGTGCCGCAGCCACCGCCGCTCGCGCCCCGCGCCAGGGTCCCTCCGCGCGTGCCGCGACCTCCGACCTGCGCCCGGGCCGTCGCAGCCACCGCAGCACCGAGCCGCTGCTGCCGTTGCCCCCGCGTACCAGAACCAGAAGAAGAAGAAGAAAGAAAGAAAAGAAAGGAAAGAAAAGAAAAGGAAAGAAAGAAAGAAAAGAAAAGGAAAGAAAGAAAAAGAAAAGGAAAGAAAAAAAAAAAAAAAAAAGGAAAAGAAAAGAAAAGAAAAGAAAAGGAAAGAAAAAAGAAAGAAAAAGAAGGAAAAGGAAGGAAAGAAAAAGAAGGGTCCGCGAGCCACTGGCACCCGCACCGCAGCCCGCGCGCCGCTCGGCCATCGCCTGCCGCTGCTGCTGCTGCTGCCTCCGCGAGCCACCACCGCCGCGGCACCCCGGCCTTCGCGCGCGCCGTAGCTAGCCACCGTCGCTACTGCTGTACTCCGCGCACACAAAAAAAAAAAAAAAGAGAAAGGAAAGGGGAGCTTCGCCTCGCTTGCAATGGCTCCGCCTCCTCCTCATCGCGCCGAGGTGCGTCACCATCGCCAACACTCCGCCGGGGTGCATCGCCTTCATCTTCGCGCCTTCGTCACCCGCGCGCCGCCATGGGACTACGTCGAGACATGTTGCCTTCGTTTTCACGCTCCCGTCTCTCCTAAGTCGCCTTCGGACATCATGCAACGGTCGCCGTCGACAATCGGCCTCGTCATTGCGCTCCCACACCGAGGGAGGGGCAACAGTCCTCCGCCGAGATGCACCGCCGCCGCCATCGCACTCCAGTCGCCCTCGCGCCAGTCTCGAACTCCGTGCAACGGCCACCTTTGACGTCCGTGCAAACTTCGGAGCAAAAGAAGTCCGCAACGAGGAAGATGATCGAAACCCTAGCGAGGGTCTTCTCCGCAAGCAGGAGCCGCCGCCGTCGATGAAAGAGCCGACAACTAGGAAGACGGAGCAAGTTGCGTGCAATCCCAGGCAGCACTGTTTCGACTGCGATCTCCAAGCTCCAGCCTTTCGCAAAAAAAAAAAAAAAAAAAAAAAAAAAGACACCGGATGAAAGGGGTAGGGGCTCTTAAATAAGCCACCAGGCCCATCCAAGAAAGAAATCAAGGACAAGTGCTCTACGATTCTTACGCGTCCAAACCCGACACGTCCTCATCGACACACTCGTCCTTGAGGGGGCATTTGTAGACACACGAATTTCATCGGACCCGGACCCGACTTACGTGTGCCAACGTGGATGCAAACCCGACGCGCTCGGACCCGGACCCGACTCGAAGGCCCCTACGTGGATGCAAACCCGACGTGCTCGGACCCGGACCCGACTCGAAGGCCCCTACGTGGATGCAAACCCGACGACTCGGACCCGACTCGCACCTAGCAAAAGAGGAGCGGACCCCAGTTCAAGAGGGGCCGGCCCCTACTAGGGTCCGAACCCCATGGGGCCGGCCCCTACTAGGACCCGAACCCCATGGGGGCCGGCCCTATTGGGACCCGAACCTCATGGGGCCGGCCGGCCTTGCAAGGAAAGAAAAGAAAAGAAAGAAAAGAAAAAGGAAAGAAAAGAAAGGAAAGAAAAGAAAAAGGAAAGAAAAGAAAAGGAAAGAAAAGAAAGAAAAGGAAAGAAATACCGCCATGCGCGGGGGGAGGTAGCGTACGACGTCTGCACACACGCGGATCTGCGCCGATCCCTCGATCCGACGCACAAGACGAAGCGCCCGATCGCCATCGATTTCGTGTGCAAAATCCAGCCATAATTGCACCCGCCAGAAAAGGAAAACAACTAAATGTTATTCCCTTCATCAATGGATGAATAAAATCCGGGTAATTATGAGAGAGATACAAAAGGGATTTAAAATTAAAGAGTTCCCATATCTCTCTCCCCACCTCTTTGCCTATAAATAGAGGGGGTGGGGGAAGGAAAAAATGGTCGAAGATTGAAGACAAAGCGCGGGAGCTCTGCAAACGAGGAGACGCTTCTTCACCGACCCAAGGCTTCACGAGGCACAGTCAAGCCTGTCCCGAGGGATCGGCTTACTGAAAGTCCTCATCAATGTGAAGGCCCTTGCACACGAAGATCATCCCTTCGACTCCGTGCACGAAGAAGAAAGCTCGGAGAAGAAGAACCCTTCGACTCCGAAGACGCCAGAAGCAAAGGCCGGAGAAGAAGAGGAGCGGCACTACCCCGTCGTCTCCAACAAGCTTCGACTCCGATCAAGCCCAAAAGCCCGGAGAAGAAGAGGAGCGGCACTACCCCGTCGTCTCCAACAAGCTTCGACTCCGATCAAGCCCAAAAGCCCGGAGAAGAAGAGGAGCGGCACTACCCCGTCGTCTCCAACAAGCTTCGACTCCGATCAAGCCCAAAAGCCCGGAGAAGAAGAGGAGCGGCACTACCCCGTCGGCTCCAACAAGCTTCGACTCCGATCAAGCCCAAAAGCCCGGAGAAGAAGAGGAGCGGCACTACCCCGTCGTCTCCAACAAGCTTCGACTCCGATCAAGCCCAAAAGCCCGGAGAAGAAGAGGAGCGGCACTACCCCGTCGTCTCCAACAAGCTTCGACTCCGATCAAGCCCAAAAGCCCGGAGAAGAAGAGGAGCGGCATTACCCCGTCGGCTCCAACAAATCCTCGATCTCGATCAAGCCCCAAAGCTCGGAGGAGAGAAGCGAAGCGTCATCACCCCGTCGTCTTCGACTAACACCTGCGCCATCCACGAAGAAGAAAGCCTGGAGCAGATCGTCTGGAGCGTCGCTACCCCGTCGTCTTCATCAACAAAAGCCGACGCTACAACCGTCGCACGGAGACCGTCGCTACCCTCGTCGTCTTCATCAACAAAAGCCGACGCCACAACCGTCGCACGGAGATCGGTGCTACCCCCACTATCTTCGAAAGCATTCTTCGACTCCGATCACGCCAAAGAAGCCCGGAGAAGAAGAGAAGTCCAGTCGATACGTAAACCGTCGAAGCACCGGAGAAGTAGCCCACGTCGTTCGAAGAAGAAGATCGAGTTGACGCCAAAGCTAAAGCCAACGCAAGAAGCCAAAGCAAAGCCCCAGTAAAGCCCGCGCCAAAGCAACGCAAGTGCCAAAGCCAAGCGACTACGCCGGCCACGAGCAAAAGCACCGCACGTTCTAGCCGATACGACGCGAAGTCCGGAAGAACGAAAGCATCGCAAGTCTCTCCCAGCTACGTCCAAGTGCAAGCGCCGAAGCAAAGCAAAAGCCAGAGCCACGCCGGAGCAAAGCCAAAGCCAAAAAGCCAAAGCCAAAGCCAACGCCAAAAGCTAGATCGACGCCGCGAACCGACGATCAAGGACGCCGAGGTCAAGCAAGGAACGAGGAAGACGCGAAGACCGAGGAACGAAGCCAAAAACCCCCTAGCCGAGAAAGCGCGAAGCACGGAAGGGACAAAGCAACGGTGGACATTCCTTAGCCTCTCCAAAACCCTCTCCCTGTAAAACCCCTGTCCTGGGCAGCCCCTTCAGCGCTCTCGCACGAACACCACGTGGAGACGCGGATCAAAGGGATCCCCCAGAAGATCTTTCCCACAATCCCCTGATCAAAACTCGCCGCAACCCGGACTCGCTACACCCGAGCAACCCGGGTCCCGGCCACAATTGTAATCTTGTGTGATTCGCAATAAAGACGACCCGCGCCTTTTTCCGCGTCCACACCGAGTTTACCCAAAGTCCAACAAGAAAACGGCTAAATGTGAGAACATTCTATAAAGGGGCTCCAGTTAAATCCGATATTCAGAATACCGGATTTAAACCCATTTACCCGGATACCGACTTTACCTTGGCTCAAAAAAAGAAAAAAAAATTACGACGTCTTTTATGATGCTGACCTGCCACGTTGCGGTCAGAGCGTTAGAATGACAAATACTTTTGATCAACAGTTATTTACCTAAATGTTTTATTTTTTAATAATATTTTGAAAAAAAAGCCTTCTTCTTCAAGATCGCTCTCTCTCTCTCTCTCTTTCTCTCTCTCTCTCTCTCTTGCTGTACAGCTGAGATGTTGAGATCGATTTCGATTCGTCGTCTGCTCTCCAGCGTCGTCTCCCAAAACCGCTCCGCTGCATCACCCGCCTTTCTCCGCCTCTCCACCGCCACTCCACAACCATCCCCACCGCCAAACCCATTCGAGCAGCCGCGACAGACACCACAGCAGGAACCCCCCCCACCACCGTCAGGATCGTCGGCGGCGGCGGCGGCGGCGGGAGCAGCAGGAGCGGACCGGGAGGCCCATTGGAGGAGGAGCACCACACGACCTAGGGGCGGAGGGGACTACGAGGAGGAGCAGACCAGGGTCCTCCGTGCCGCCCTTCCCTACGTTGTGCGTCCCCCCAATCCACCCTCCTCTTTAGCCAAACCCTTGTTTCCTTTCCTCGTTTTGTAGCGTCAAGTGATTTATTTTACTTTTTAATGGCTTTTGATCGTGGATTTTTGTGAGCAGGTGAAGCTGGGCTGGGGCGAATCGGCGATGATTTCTGGTGCGAGGGACGTGGGTGTCTCCCCTTCCATTGTTGGATCTTTTCCCCGCAAGGAGGCAGCGCTTGTGGAGGTGAGAAAATTTCAGTTCCCACTTTTGGTTAATGCTCATTATATTAGCGTAGAAATTTCTTTAATTTTTGTTCCACATGAATTTCCAAAATTATGTGTTACGAATCCGACCGTTTTTCCAAAAGCTTCCGAGCTGGTGAGATTGGGCTCGATTACTCTTTAGACACATAACATACCACCACGCTTCCGCGGCCGACGCCCTCGTTGGCCCACTCTATCGACATGATAGCTCTTTTCCTTTTTGGGCGATTCTCACTCACCTACCAGTATTTTAATCCATCCTATTGGTCGCCCCTTACGGGATTTGAACCTTGGACGTGGGTTTGGCTCTGATACCAAATGTTACGTACCCGACCGGTTTTCCTAAAGCTCCAGAGCTGATGGGAGATTGAGCTCGATAACTATTTTGGCACATAGCATTATGGATGAAAAAAAACTGTGGGTTTTCATTATTTGTGGAACACTACTCATTGACTTACTTTCATGCATGATAGATTAATTATAATAGCAGCAAGTGTCATCATGAAACAACAAGATTCACGATTGACATTGGAATTGTGCATGCTGAAATCGTGCAGATAATATAGGCATCTGGCCAGATCATGCTATGGTGTGAATAACTACAAGAACAATTTTGAAAAGACTTGGATTATTGGTTATGCTTTCGTGACAATGGCTTAGTATTAGTCAAGTAACATGTGACTATTCTCGTTTTCTGAAGCTATGTGTGATCAAGTTATGATAAATTGTAGATATTGGCAACTTGAAAGCCGACTTTGTTTTTTTTTCGGGCAAGATCATGTTTGCCCAGTAAGTGTAAGCTTTTATAGGATTTAGTGCCTAACCAATAGACATCCCAAAGCTTCCTATCTTCGTATCTTGCTTTTCTTTCCGTTCTTTCCCTTTTTTAAATCGTTTTACCTAAGCAAACCCTCATTATATATTAAAAAAAAGGTCTTGCCTCTCAAAAGTCAAAACATCTATTATCTGGAAATTGTTGAGTTTGAGAAAGTTGATCACTTACATAACTAGAATGTTGTATTTATTATTGATTGAGGAGTTGTATAGCGTAAAGCAAGTCACAAATTGATGAACACTGCACGATTGGGAAGATGGAAGTGTCTTTGAATAAGTTGTATCTAAATGGATGAAGAAGTTGGTGTGTCTAGCCTCATCGGGGTTCTTATGATTTCTCAATAATCCCTAAACGTTGAGATGTGAAAAATGTGTATCTAGATTAGACATTAGAGGTTCAAGAATAATGTAGGCCATAATTATGCATAACTGATTGGATTCATGATTAATCCAGTTAGGTACAAGTGTGGATATCCGCAGTTTAAGACCCCCTTTTCCTGATTCTTGGATGATAGGTCATTGAGAACTAGGGTTAGAGAATAATCCTAAACAGTAATTATTTATGGAGCTGCAATTATTACTGTAATACTTTTTATATAAATGTATAGGAAACAGAACTCTGCTATTGATATAAGGAAGATTAACATATGTGGAATATTTTTTCAGTTAGAATATTGAGAAAATTTTGATGACATAGATGTGTATAGATGGTTGCATTTATCAAGACTAGTTAGGTTGTACATTTTATGAAGTACAATGTTTGACAGTGACGCCCTCAAGTTCTTTCGTGCCTACATAGCATTCGAAGCTGATGCTAGGTTATGTTGACTATCAATACCAATAACGGGTATTGTTAATTTGCATGTGCAGAGATTTTCCATTTAGCAAAATAGACAAGATATAGAATCTACTTGTGCAAAATCTCTCCAGAGGGTCACAATTGAGGCTATTCTAGTAAACAGTTGAAGGAAATTTTTAATTGTCTTTGGCAATGCATATCCTAAATCAACAGAAGAGACTTCGGTAGGTGCCAAAGAAAAAAAATGATTTCTTGAATGGATATGCTAACATGATCAAAATCATAAATAAAGATGCGGTGCTTGCTGCTACCACATGGCATAGAGGTTTGTGAAGAGGTGCGTAGGGCTTAATGAGTTTTCTAGGTGCAAGGAGCAATCAAAGGGTTGAGATGAGAAGCCCATATATATTAATTTGTGATAGCTAAGCTATGCACGAATTTATAGGACATGGCCTTGTGGTGCATATCCTATGTGGATGATATAGTATTGTGGATTATACATAATGGGGTGATTGTTAATGCTAGATATATGCAAAACCTTATATGATAGGGCTCCAAATTATTTAGTCCATGCCAATTGCAGTTTGATTGAGATTTAATGACATTGTCTTGATTTCACGTAGTTTTGTATAGATGGCAGTGTTGTCATTTTGTCAAGGCCCTAGGCTATTTTGGGCCTAGTTGCCTAAGCTACAGCATAGGTGGGCGACGTGTATTAAAAGACCTTTTTATTTTTTATTTTTAATTTATTTTATTTTTTTACTTCTTTCCCTATGTATTTATGATCCATATATTTAAATGTCATTTATTTTTTCTTTCTTCTTGCCTATCTATATATAGGTTCTAATTTAGAGTTTGTATCACATTTTTTTTTGTTTTACTACGGTTAAGGTTATTGTTTGATTATAGGGGACTTTTTCGTTCTCTTTGAATTATTTTTCCATATACATGTGATTTATCCTATTTAGTGCTTCTATTCCTCCAAAGGGTTGTACTAAATTTTTAGGATTTCTTTATTATGCTTGATTTGTTACATAATGAATATTAGGGATCTAGGGTTTATGTATGTTCTAACTTCTAAGTTTTGACTTTTTAACAATAACATCTTATTCATTGATTGTTCCATGTTGTTGAGATGCAATGATGCATGATATCCATGATTATATGTATTCACATTTTGGTAATTTAGCATGACGATGATGACATGTATACTCTTTTTGGATAATAATATGTTTAATTTCGGTTGTTTGAATAATTTCACATGAAGTTTTTGATGGTTTTATGCATATTATTTTATTCAAATTTTATTTAATTTCGGTTGTTTGAATAATTTCACAGAGCTCGTCATGCTAGCGGGGGTATCACTTAGTAGACCTGCTGTGCCAGCTTGACTGTACCCAAATGCTCATCTAAGGTCTCATCAATATAAACCGTACATAAGTATATAAGTATAGGAAAACTGACTCATAGATGAAGTAGTCTATGCACAAGTCATATGTATAATAATATGTAAAGGCTGGCGATCTTGGTTCTTGGTCACAAGTCAACCTTCGTGGCTGCATCATTATCTACGGTTTTAAACACCACATGAGTTGTGAGTTTCGCGACACGTAGCAGAGAAAACCTTGTTACATCCACCTGCTTAATATGTATATGTATATTGCAATAAAAATAAAAAGCATTTGTGTGTTAAGCATAAGTTGAATAATTTTGAATAGCAGCTGAATAGTTTAATCATAAGAATGAAATCATAAATGTATGGATGCAAATAATGTGCTTGTTCTTGGGCCTCCATACTCAACGAAATACCTTATTACAATCCACCTGCTTAATATGTATATGTATATTGCAATAAAAATAAAAAGCATTTGAGTGTTAAGTATAAGTTGAATAATTTTGAATAGCAGCTGAATAGTTTAATCATTAGGATGAAATCATAAATGTATGGATGCAAATAATGTGCTTGTTCTTGGGCCTCCATACTCGATGGAATACGGTGAACCAACTAAACCGACCATTCCCTGGTAGCAGTACCACCTAGTTACATGCGTTGGCCAGTGGCATGCAATACCTCAAGGGATCTTGTATTCTACATACAGGTCTACTTCACCGTAGGACCCGTGCCAATAATTGGCCCCACCTATCCCCTTATAGTAATATTCTAGGGATCCTGTATTCTGCGTACTGTTTTTGCATATTGTAAATTTTTTAACTGGATTTATCATGAATTGTGTGAATGTGTACTAACCGGAAGGAAGCCTTTGCAAAACTGCTTCTGTATTTACACCTATTCATAGAAAATTAATGTAACCATTATTTTGGAGAACTTATGGAATGCATCTTAAGCATGATGTTTTTGACTTTTCAGTTTTTCATGGATGACTGCCTCCAAAGACTTATAGATAGGATTGATTCGGGAGAGGAATTGCAGAATTTGATACTTAGTGACCGTCTTTCAAGGCTCATTCGCATCCGGTTGGAAATGCAAGCGCCTTATATATCGAAGTGGCCTCAAGCACTGAGCATTCAGGTATAAATATTTGTCCTCATCTGTGGGACTACAAGTCTATAACTTCGTTCATTCTGTACTTATTTGTTCAGCCACTGTTCCTTTTTGTTTGAAGGCACAGCCACTGAATCTCCCAACAAGTTTTAAGCAGCGGGCACTACTCGTTGATGAGATTTGGCATGCAGTTGGAGATGTAGGCTCCGATATTGATTGGTATGTGAAGCGAACAGTACTTGGAGGCATATACTCGACATCTGAGTTGTACATGGTGACTGATCATTCTCCAGGTAACTTTCATGTTTTGAAATCTACTTTCTATACTTAACATTAATATATTCAATTGAATGGTTTCCTCCTACGAACCATTTGATAAAATCTACCAGGAAGAAGCATTCTGTTTCTTAATATTTGTGAAAAAATTTGCATTCTTCATGAGTTATGACATTATACACCGCATTAGTGGGTACTTTTCTGCTGCTTTGCTCGAGTTCTCTTTTCTTCTCTTTTCATTAAACTTCAAGTGTACAAAAGCCTTGAAATTGGCGTCATGTGAAAACTACCACATTCCCATAAAACACTTCTTCCTATAATGGATCTCCAGCCTATATTCTATGGGAGTGTTACATGATTAAAAGTGGGGATTTGGATTAGAGTTCCAGGGGAATGCTGCCTTCCTCCAGTAGGGGATTGGAGTCACCATGTGATTTGGACGTATTGGATTTAGAAGATTTAGTTAGACTTCTCCATGTATTGAACCATCCTGGAGCTCCTCTCTATTTCCATGCATGAGTGGAGCATCCAAAGCCATCTCAACGACTATTTGTATCCATGTGATTGGTATCTCTTATTAAGGGGACCGAAGATCCATGCCCAACCTAGTGAGCAAGCCCAGTTGATGGGGACTCAGAATATGAGCCCAGTCAGCCCTTATTAATCCCAATAAGCCTAAAGGTTGAGATTCATAATTTTCTAGAATCAATTGTATGTATTTAGATAAATCGTTTAATCGGTTTGTGTATACGCTATTTTTATGGAGTGGGTTACGAAAATGGTCACATTATTTATGATGTTTTTATTTGAGAAACTGTTCGTGCAAATGCACATTTAAACAGCTCAAAATCTCCAATTGAGAACGAAGAATGAGTTTGGAGAAGTATTGGGATGTAAGTTCCCATTGTTTCGAGGCGGAACCTCGTCGGAGTGAGGCCTTGAGTGCGAGACCCCCAATATTATTTTTTTCTTCCAGCTTCCCCCTCTCTTGTTAGCAATTGCTCCCCCAAAAAACGTTGTCAAGCCAAAACCATTGCTTAAGCCGAAAGATAACACCGAGCTTCTTTGAGAGAACCCATACCCTTTGAGAGAACCCATTGATTTTTCTCAGGATTCTATGGGGAAAGATTCATCAGATCTGGTTATCGCAGGCTTCGCAGCCTAGAAATACCCGAGGCTGAAACATATATATATATATATATATATATATATATATATATATATATATATATATATATATATATATATATATATATATATATATAGGGGGATGCTTAGGTGCGGTCTGTGGTCCGCAGCCGTCCGATGGACCCGCCGCGTGCACGGAGTGGTGCATCGAACGGCTACGGACCGCAGACCGCACCTAAGCATCCCCCTATATATATATATATATATATATATATATATATATATATATATATAAGGCGATGCTGCGCCTAGTCTCCAAGGCACCCTCCAACCGCCTAGGCTCGCCTAAGCGTGTTGACAACTATGATTTTAATTAGCTGTAAAAATTCTGGAAAATGAAAATGTCGTCCCATCACAACCGCTACCGAGGTACTAGTCCTGAACATTAACAAAAAATCCAAGTTAAAACAACTACTGGTTGCACGCTTTTCGGAATACCAAAACTTGGAGATTCTTGAACCCTATTGTTAAAAAAAATGTATAAAAGGAACATAAAACTAATCCATTAAATAATTGTCAAAAAGAACTAAAGAAGAGAGTCCAAAACCATTATAACTAAAGAAACCACTAAAGATCAAAGGTCTGGCCATTACAGATTATCCAGCATTTTCTTTCCTGGACTTCCTTCTTCATTGGTCTATCTTCAATACCCGCCGGTTTGGTCTCAAAAAACGTATTTCTGCATATTTTTGAAATAACTAGGAATTTGGCTCTCTTACCGTTTTCGAAACTATTCTTACTAAATCAATGACCCATTTTAATTCAATGAATTGATCTTATAAACTGGTGGGAATATCGTTTCGTTGTAGAGTTTCGTGATACATGGACTTTCATGGAGCGACGGATCAAAGATGCTTTCGATCTTCAGAAGACTGTTCAGGAGGTATTATTATCATACATGCTTTCGATCTTCTTTCCTGATTGCTTGAATACATACTTTCATCAAGAGTTGGCCATGCAGTAGATGATGGCATTTGTCTAATGCTACCAAATTACAAACATAGGCTGCATACTTGGCTGAGGCTGTCGGCACAGGCATGGGAAACTCGATGCAGGGGTTCGTGAAGAGGGTATTTCAGGGTTGAATGGTGTTAAAGAATGCACGGTAAAGCTCCAATAAGAGTGCTTTTACTGGCTTTGTTTTTAGCCCATCCTTTATGTCTACCGCCTTGATATGTTTCCTTTCTTAGATGACAATTCAGTTTGATTTGGGTGCTGCTCGTTTAAAAATAGTAATCTCATGTTTGTTGTAACTCGGCTTTATGCCTGTTTAATAAAGAAGGCAAATTGAGCTGATCAAACTACCTCTAGTCCTAGTTCACATTGAAGAGTAACAATCTGCAAATGTTACTCTATAACTACAGGACAGGGATACTCTTACTTATGGAATTGTTACTTATGCAATTACACACCATCTTTTACCTACCCTAGAGGTTTCAGAATTTGATGAAACTTGGTAGGGATGCTATCTATGGTAAGTTGATCATCCTCACCAAATTCTAAAACCTCTAGGGGCGTCAAATGTTAGAAGCTCTATCGACCGTTTATTTTAACCATTAATTTGAATAGCATATTTGATGCACCTGGAAGTTATAGAATTGATGATTTTTGGTGAGGATGATCAACTTGCCGTAGATAGCATCCCCACCAAGTTTCATCAAATTCTGAAAGCTCTAGGGTAGGTAAAAGGCGGCGTGTAATTGCATAAGTAAGATTCTATAAGTAAGAGTTTCCCTTTCCATAACTACAATACTTTGCATAATGCTTCTCTTTGCTACAGTGAAATTACTGTAACAGTCATTGTAGCAGCCACATTGAAATCATTGTAAATCTACAGTGAAATAACTGATTTCAACGAAATGTTAACTCTCTATGACCAAAATGTTAATCTTCATGTGATTTCTCTGTACAGCTGCATGTAGGGGTAAAATAAATATTTTTCAAACGACAGGACCGAACGCTAAAGCATCTATTTACCTGTCTATATCGTTAAATAAGATTTGTTTGAAGGACTGTAGATCAATTTGCCCCAAAAAACAATGGTGGGCACCATATAAGTAACACGGGCCGGTTCTCCTATTTTGCCCGAAGAAATTCCTTTTATTCTCCTATATTGGGTTTACCAAAAGAAAAAAAGCCTCCTATATTGGAACTTAAGATATCACCTACCATATCAGCCATATGGCTAATGCATTATGGGGGTTCCTCTTCGGTACCGAATTGCAACATTCAGTACCATACCGAACACATCTCCGTCATTCATCTCATTTTCCTTGCATCCTAGCGGTGGAAGCATTATTCTAGAGACCGAACCCTGGGTGGACACCTGAGATTCTCCATAAGGCCATCCGATGGTCCCTATGAGTTTCTGTACGATACCGAAGTGGGTACCATAGAATTTTTCAACTTATATTTATGCACAAAGAGTATACATAAAAAACCAATAGCTAGTGTCATTAAGGTATCTCATATAATACCCCATGGTTATGATTGGACAACACTTACTAACCTACTAGATCATCTCCAATATTGACAAACTCTGTGGTATATTAATATTTCTTTGAAAAGGGTCATGAGTGACCACCAATGCCTTCTCCCTCTTGAATGGTAAAGTCTCCAGGTGGTTGTACCTGAGACCTGGGATCGAATTTGAATCCCACCTTCACCTAATAATAAAGGGATAATGTTTGCCAACCTATCAGAAATAGAGGATTGACATGCACACGGGTGAGCGATATCACTACGATCATCAATGACATCAACAATTGATGGAAGTAGCACAATCTAAACATGTCGATAACAATACTCATGCGATGGGAGAATTCAACTGTAGTCATGCCAAGATGCATTATGTGCAGGTTTAGAGGAGAGAGAGAGAGAGAGAGAGAAGCGAACTCCAATGCTCTCATCCACGAAAGAAGGCGGTAATATTTGGGAGGGGCGAATTCGAAGTGATATGATTGATTCACAAAGCTCTTTTGTGAAGATTTCTATGTAAATCACCGTGTTACGAGTCTCATGGGCCAAGTAAAAGCAGAGTCGGTAGAATTTTAGGATCAGATGTTTGCATCGGTTCGTATATCTAAACCATCAATCTCGTAAGAAATGTAATAGAAACGATGAGAAGAAATCGGGAAATTCGGCAATAGTTCAGGAAATGTCCGGGACAATAAAAAATCAATTTAAAGTCACAAGATAATTCTCATTATCATTCGAAAGTCACAATATGTAGTACATCTCATCGTCATTCATAAGATATTAAGATCAAACAGGACAAAAAGTTGAATTTTTTTGGTAAAGTTACGGAGCCCTCCTGATATTTCGCGAATAATTCAGGGAACTGGTAACACTGGTTTTGCCAAGGTAATACGGAAAGACTTGATGACCATATTGTTGGCGGGGGCCGATATGGTATTTCAAATTGATAATGGCAATGGCTCTATGCCTACTATATTCTTGTGATTCTCAAATATTTCACCATATTATTGAAGTTTATTGGAATTCTACAAGGTAATTATAATGTTCATGAAAATCCGTTAGGCTGTCATTTAAAGGTGAGAAAAGTCAACAGGGACTTGCTGTAAAATGCATCTTTTCTGGAGGGACCTGGTGCAAAACCATCATGTTGTCTGTGTTTTTCACCAAACCGATCTCTTGATAGGGATCGAGGACACCGATCTGCAGAGAAGAGCTGCCTTTGTAATTTTTACCGCTGAAGATGCGATTGTTTCTCTCGAGCCAGAGTACCCAAATGATGCCCATCGCTAGAATTTCCCATGGTGGTCGGATCTCCTTTGAGATTTGCCTCCTTCGCCATGTACTCCACATAGCTTTCAGACTCCACGGATGCGAAGCAATCCCACACTTAGTCTCGAAATGGTCCCCAATCGGTCGAGCAAACTACTAAGATAATTGGTGTTGGTATTTGTTGGAGCATCAGATTGTTGCTTGCATCCCCTTTGATATGAATTATAATATGGATCATTACGGGCATGTGCAAACTACTAAGATAATTGGTGGTACAAATAACTCCTTACTGCATGCACCAATCTTAGTTTCATACCAATAGTCCCTCACATGCGCACAATTTAGCACGTGTGTCTTTAAACTTGTTCAATCTCAACAAACCAAGTTGATGTCAAAGAGGTCCAATGGCTTGACCCCTAACCAAGTGATCCAATTTGACTTCAACATCTTCCGAGAGAGAGTCCTAGGCCCTCGGAACCACTTGGGTAAACGATGAGGAGGTCCGACAAGGACTTAACCCCTCCAGAGACCTAGTTTAACTGGCGAAAGGGCTCGACTTTGCTCCAGTAACGAAAATCGACCCGTAACCATTCTGTAGCCCCCAGGCTGGGTGGTGGGGAATCAGCGGCCACGGTGCGCGTGCTGCCTGCTCCCCAATCTTCGTAACCCAATGATCGATAGGTCTGTGCTAGGGTCAGGTCAGGCCCAGCGACGCAATCAGGATTTGGAACACCCCCAACAAAATGATTGAAGACTAGTGCTTCGGTTGGTCGAGTTGCAAACTTGGCAGGGAATTCACATGTCCACCATTACTCCATACAGACTGGACCCTGTCCCAATTACCAAATTTTCAGACCAGACCAAATTCTGAGACCCAAATCTTCGTGACCCAATTGTGACCGTCGATCGTTTCGAGCATCTCCAAGGGCCTCCTAACTAGGAGCTCCTAATGGATGGTTTTACGAGAGCTCATAGTGCCAGTAAGATAGGTAGGAGTGGGAATTGAAGAGACCTCCAAGATCCTCCTAACTAGGAGCTCCTAAACGATGGTTTTTAATCCAAAGGTCAGTTTTTTTTGACAGTGGGAATCTTGGGATAAGCATGCACCCAACAAAGAATCAGGGCCCACGGGATAGCGATGGCTGCGAAACTGACAAAAGGTGGGATGACATGTGGGGCCCATCAGTCTAGGTTGCATATTTTGCTCGCCACATCTGGGAAGCGAAATAGCGCTTCGTTATTGAGCCAACTCAGCGTCCATTGGAGGCCCATACTTGGCGGCGCTACGCACCCATTCACCGAATCATACTTCATACCAACAAGTAAAAAATATTTTTTAATGCAACTTTTGACCCCATTGATACAAATTTATGGAGCCGCCACCGGCTATGGAGCTAGTGTAGCGATCCCGTTGGAGATACTCTTATGTGTTAGGCCTCATTGGGCCGTCTTAAAGTTTTTGTAGGTTAAGCCCAATGTACACTGAATTTGGGCCATGGGCCAAAATTTTGTGAATCTCGGGCTTGTGTCAGATCGTTGGATCGTATCAGGGTGAGTTTTGGTTGGTTGCAAATAGGGCTAATTTTCGGATGGATCGGATCGGATCGGAATATAGGTGTTCGGAAATTTTTTTTAAAAATTTCGGAATCCCAAATGGTATTCCGATCCCGATTCCGAAATTTGAAATTTCAAAATCCAATTCCGATTCGGAATTTTCGGAATCTTTGAAAATTTTCGGAATGTTACATTTTTGAAATTCTCTATTTTTGGCAGCTTTTTGGAATTTTTTAAAACTTTTAATTTTGACAGAATTTTAGAAATTTTGGAATTGCACAGCACATCTTGCTTCAGATGAGTCTTGGTTGAGTTGGGTTTGGTCAGGTTGGGCAAAGGGTGGAGACGGTAGAATATGATTTGGTTGGGATTTAGGATTTTTGAGTTTTATATGCGGTGCATCGCGGGATATTGTTTGCTGGTGTTGAGTTGGACTCATTTTAAGTGTATATATATATATATATATATATATATATATATATATATATATATATATATATATATATATATATATATATATATATATATATATATATATATATATATATATATATATATATATATATATATATATATATATATATATATAGGGAAAGGGTAGTCTACTCCATGGAGTAGGCTACTTACCTACTCCATGGCCTAAATAAACACCACATGGCACTTTTTAATTGGAGATTTTATGAATGTATGGCCAATCCATTATGGATAGATTAGGATTATGAAAAATAATCCGAAAAAAAAAAATCTAAATCAACCTGATCAAGTTGTAACAAATTTAACGGTAAACTGTGCATTGTAAATTTTTTTTTTTTTGCATGCTAAAAATGGCACTTGGCATATGTTTTTCTCAAATTTTTTTCTTGACAATTGTTGGGAGGGATGAACCTAAGTTGACAAAGTTTTAACTCCGGTTAAAAAGTGCCACATGGCATCCATTTAACCCATGGAGTAGATAAGTTACCTACTCCATGGAGTAGGCTACCTTGCCCCATATATATATATATATATATATATATATATATATATATATATATATATATATATATATATATATATATATATATATATATATATATATATATATATATATATATATATATATATATATATATATATATATATATATATATATATATATATATATATATATATATATATATATATATATATATATATATATATATAGGGAAGTGCTATAATGCGGCATGCGGTGCGTGCGGCATCGCACCGCAGCCGTGTGATGCACGCGCTGCGTGCATGCGATGCACGCAGCAGTGCATCACACGGCTGCGGTGCGATGCCGCACGCACCGCATGCCGCATTATAGCAGCCCCCTATATATATATATATATATATATATATATATATATATATATATATATATATATATATATATATATATATATATATATATATATATATATATATATATATATATATATATATATATATATATATATATATATATATATATATATATATATATATATATATATAGGGTCAGGATCGGATGACCCAGCAAATTTTGACCCAGCAAATAACCCAGCACCCTTTGATGCACCTAGAGGTTTTAGAATGGGCTGATTTTTGGTAGACATGTTGTCTATGGTATGTTGATCATCCTCACAAAAAATCAGCCCATTCTAAAACCTATAGGTGCATCAAAGGGTGCTCTTCAAATTAACGGTTAAAATTGACAGTAAAAAACCGTTGATTTGAAGTGTACATTTGATGCAGCTAGAGGTTTTAGAATGGGCTGATTTTTTGTGAGGATGATCAACATACCATAGACAACATCCCTACAAAAAATCAGCTCAATCTAAAACCTCTAGGTGCATCAAAGGGTGCTGGGTTATTGCTGGGTCAAAATTTGCTGGGTCAGCTGATCCCGACCCATATATATATATATATATATATATATATATATATATATATATATATATATATATATATATATATATATATATATATATATATATATATATCTGGTGCCCTGCCCTTGGGTGAGATCCAAAGCAACGGCTTTGGTGGCTTTGCCCAAGGGCCGATAATGCACAACACCTGCTTCGGATGGATTTGGGACGAGTCGGGTCGGAATAAAACATCGAAATTTTTGGATCGGATGTTTTCAGAAATTTCGGATCGAAAATCAGAATTTTTGGAATACTCCGCACCCTTCCAATTCCGATCCGATTTTTATCGGAATTTTCAGAAATCAGAATTTCAGAATTCGGATTTAATTATATTGTGCCAAAATCAAAATTTTTAGATTCGGTTTCGGACGGAATCAGAATTTCCGTTCCAACTTGCATCCCTAGTTGCAAATTTGGGACAGGGAATTCCCATGTCCACCGTTTTTCTATACAGACCGGACCCTGGCTCAATCCAAGAACTTAAGACAAAACTAAGCCCATCGGGCCATTCGCATTGGGTTTTATCAGGTCCAGTAGTTAGGCTGCTAGAAGGCCCAGTCCAATCTCGAAACCAATAGCCCAACACCATGATCCTAGTGGGACTGAGTCAGCCCACATGGAAAGAAGCCCATCTGAGATCTCAAGACCACATTCCAAAGATTTCATGATTAACATCCTCAAGCATTGCATCCCTCACCATGTAATAACATGCAGTAGTAGAAGACTTAGAATTCAGCAGCACTATATGTATAGTTTTTCCCACAAAGGAAAAGAAAGAAATCCATCGGAAAGCTCGAAGAAACCCGCGGTGCGGCATCATCGGACCTTCCTCAACGTCCGGCATGTGGCTCGCTGCGATGGCACGAAGAGTATCGATGGAGCGATTTTTATTTTGGGCAGGCCCCAGTGTTGTATGCAACCCATTTGCGTCACAGCAGACGCAGTATTACCTGCAATATCAAGTGATGTGAACCAGTTTCAGAGGCCATGGAAGATCGTGGCAACGAGAAGCGCGCTGGCCGTTGTGGTCTTACCGAGATTGCCTTGGTCGTATGGCGTTCAAATCTCGAGAACGATATCTGGAGGCAAGAAAGAAGATCGATATCGAGATCAGCTTTCCATCGAAGCATTTGAAGTTATATTCTAATTTATGATCAATGGTCGCGTTAAGAGAACTAACACTCGGAATCGGTCTTGACCCATTGTCCATCCTCGGCCTTCTCCTCCATCTTGTCTCCCGGGTGCTTCTTGTTGGTATGTTTGTTCTCCAAGTATTTCTTGGCTGATGACGGAGTAGAGCTCTGAGGGTACATTTTCTTGAAGAGCATGGACCGCCAAATCTTTACCCAAATCAAAAAAGAAATCAATATCGATGACGAAACAAAACATAAAGTGAGAAGATTGTAATTTTTGCATGAAATCATACGTAAATTTGAGGGGAAATTTTCTCCTCCCGAATCTCATGTATAAAAAGTTCTGGCTTGAGTTTGATAATATTTTTCTTATTTTGTGATAAGGGGTGGCCTTTAGATGTGTCAACGGATCGGATTAAGTTAAGTAAACGGGTTATCGGATTCAGACTGTTAAACTAAATTAAGAATCGGATAGGATTCGGATTAGAATCCAGATCAATGAGAGATCTATATCAGACGGTCGTGATATCCTTGAGCATCAAATCTGTATAAAAATAATGAATTCCAGATTCGGAACTTGGAACAGACAGGATAAAATCTGATTCTCGATCATTGGATCACGAGAATCTTTTTTATATTGAACCTAGGGCCTTAGATCTACATCAATCTAATCTAACAATGGATGAAATATAATATTTAGTGTTATAATTTGTCGGATCAGGTCCTTGCCGATCAGATTGATCTAAATCCATATCCGATTTGTTAAGTAAATGGGTTATCGGATTCGGATAATTATCGGATCATCGTATTATAAAATTCATATCCATATCCATCTTAATGGATTGGATTAAGATCAAAATCCGGTCCATCGATAGGTACACCTCGGGAGTTTTCATTAATTCGAAGGTTTTGAGGGGGCCCTGTGTAAAATTTTTACAATTTATAATTGGGAGGGCCAATCTTTTCAAAATGTTGGGTGGGAGTTTTGTCTATAGGTTACATGGTTGGGATCATAGCAAAGTATATAGAGGGCAAAAATTTCACTCAAATTTACATTGTATTCAAGATCATACCTTCTCCCTTGTTGACTCCGGAATCGGATCTCTTAAGCTCGGGGACAGCCGGAAGTCACTTCCGCAAACAAACATCTTTTTAAGAAGAAATGAGAGTGATCTTTGCTTCATGGTGTCGCGGTTGTCGGCTAAAACGTCTTTGGCTTTGTTGAGGATGATCTTGGTATCGGGCGAGAGGTCGCTGTCATTACCGTTGCGGCTCGCATCCTCGCAGGGCTCGAGGCGATCATTACGATCAACCTCCAAGCTCGACGGGCAATTTAGGAACCGATTCAGGGGGAGGCTGCCTCTGTCTCCTCCGCCTCCCGCCTCCGATCCATCGGTGCTCGATTTCGGCCTGAGCGCCAAGAGCTCCGTCAGCTCCTTCTTCAGCTTCCTAACTTCGTCGATCGTGAAGTCTGATGGTTCTCGCGACGAATGTGGGTCTTCCGAGGGCTCGCGCATCGGTGGCTCCTCCCTCGATTCCTTGTTCCCGAATGTCCCGATCGCCAGCAAGCCTTCGGGCCAGTCGCTGAATTCTTCTTTGCGAGAATCGGCTGTGTAGGAATCTGATAGAAGGAAATTGGGGTAGTTAAGGAATGCAAATTTCAGCAAGTCTGTATTTTTTGTCTGAGCTGATCAAAAGCAGACCAATGGCTGAAAGATATGATCACTTACGATGAGCCGAGGCCGCGCCGGCGTCGAATCTCTTCTTCTCTTGTTTCCCACCGATTTTGTTTTGAACCCAACTTAAGATCTGCACCCAAGGAAAAAAAAAATTCCCACAAATCTGATTAAGGAAAGAAATCAGACTAGAAGCCAATTCTATCATTGTTATCATCCTATCATATTCCAAGTGTAGGTGTAGTCCTCACCCTCATGATGTCACAGAGAGAGAGAGAGAGAGAGAGAGAGAGAGAGAGAGAGAGTAGCCAATGGGAGGAACAGAGGTAATTTTCTGCAATTAGGAAAGGAACACAAGATCCTTAGCCAATAGGGTTGAGAATACACAAATTTATATCATCTCAACTGTGGTCCTCACACTCAAACCTCCCACCTCTCTCAATGGGCAGCTTAGAGAGAGTGTTAGAGAGAGAAAGAGAATGTTAGAGAGAGAGAGCTGAAAACCAAGTAGCCGTGGAAGGCAGTCGGAGAGGGTTAAATAGAGCTAGGCAATGAGGGGCTAGAGCTACGGAATTCCATTTTGCTAAAAGAGTTGTGATTCCCTAGTGTGTCCCGTACCGTAAGGTGGCGGGACTGAAGCATCTACAGCCGTTGGCTCGGGCTGAGTGCGATTCACCTGAGGGTTCACCTGCCATCGGACGGATCTGATGACTTCAGACCCGCGACCGTAGGGTACGGGACGCCTGATGGGATCAGTTCCCTTTGTTGAGTAGTAGCACAGTGTTATTCTGAACTGTTGAGCGCCCCCTAAGCATTCCAAGTCCCGACGCGTATATAGCCTCCTTGCCGGCTGCCTACCGTACTTATCCCCCAAATGAGGGAAGTGAGGCTCGTGGATGGCTCTTCCACCAACTTGGAGGCATTGCTTAAAGCCTTACAAGCCCCTGTTCAGTGCAGGAAAACCAAAGATATTGTAGCTGCTACAGTGACTGCTATAGTAATCTCGACTCTTTGCTATGTTACTTTACAGATCGATAGTTACTATTTGCTACAGTGAAATGATTGTAGCAGTCATTATATATGCTATAATAAGATTATTGTAGCAAAGAGTAGCATTCTTCAAGGTGTGGAAAAAAATTATGGCCGCAGTACGATCTCCCTCCAACAGTATTTAAATTTAAGGGTGTGGTGCATTGTACAGTGCTGAGTTATCGCGTGCTGAGCTGTCAAGCAGACGTTGTTGAGCAAAGGAAGAAGAAGAGGCAGAGCAATAGAGGGGGAGAGAAAGAGCCGACACAAGATATGGAGACGAAGTTCGGCTGAAGCCTACGTCTTCGTGCGGTAAGATGCAACCTTTGAATCCACTTACTCTGAAAAAGCAGAGCTATTATTGACAAGCCGAGTAGTGCTTGTACAAGTTGACAGAGGGTAGAGTAGGCTTGACTTGAGTCTGAATATCAGAAAGCTCGAGGAGCTTTGAAAAACAAAAAGGGATATGTGAAATAATGAATTCCGGTCCTGAAATATTTGTCGGGTCTGCTATGTTTGGAAATATTGGGGGTTTTGGTAATGACCCGGAGGGGATTTACCAGACCCTAGATAGTATGTATGGGTCCCAGGCAGGGCTGGCGGGTCCCACCATCGTCTTCGTCGGTCTCAGGCATGGCTGGTGGGTTCCACCATCGTCTTCGTGGGCCCCAATCAAGACTTGTGGGTTCCACCGTCGTCTTCGTTGGCCCCAGACACGACTGGCGGGTCCCACCGTCAGGCGCTAGCCAGATTTTGCATCCACACAAGGTACTGTAGCGAAATAGTTAGTATTTGCAGATTATTACTCTTTGCTATAATGATTTCACTATAGCAGATATAGTAACTGCTACAGTACAATCATTATAGCTAAGAGTAGTAATCCACAAAGTACTGTAGTCAACGAGTTTTGTAACCATATTTGTCTGTCCTTTTCACAAAATGGTTCATTTGTTCGGGACCTAAAGTTAAGTCCCCCTTAATTTTTTAGTTTTTCTTCTTACTCCCGTTTTTGCCCGTGCAGGCCACAACATGCGCTCCTACCGGCCATCTGTGCCCGAAACCTCCTCCACTATTCATGATGAGGAGAAAAATTTCATTGGAACTAAGGATACATGCCGACATAAAAGAAAAGAAAATCGGATGAATCACACCAAGTCGTGGATGTAGACAGATGGGATCCACCAAAATCAGGATTGACACTGTTTGGTGCGATTCACCTGTTGCATCGGACGGTTATGTGAATAGGTTTTTCCACCTCAGCCTGCATCTAGTTCCACTGGATATTCTCTCCATAAGGAGGGCATCCACTCTTCGGGTTGATGGTCCTAGTTAGGGCTCAGAAACTTAGGAGTGGGACTTGGGCTGGTTGAAGGGTCTACTCATACCTAACCCGACCTATACACATCTCAATCCATTTTGTCCGTGGAACCCATGGAAGCTCAACCCGTGCTTGTTCATGTCGGGTAGCTCGGGTTGCCCAATTTGCTAAAAAATGAGCGGGTTGGTGGGGTTGGATGGGTTTAATTTGATCACAATAAATAGAAGTGCAAATTACATAAACCTCCCTTGAACTATAGGGGTAGTTTTATATTGGTCCCTCAATTTTTTTTTTGAATAAATAAGCTCTCAAACTATGGACCAATTTGAAATTATTGTCCTCCATAGATGGAATGTGTCAAATGATAAAAATACCCCAGTCCTTTCTTTAAAATAGATCAAAAAAGAGGGAAGGAGGTTGCTTTGTAACTCTGGCCACAACCACCACCCCCACCCTTCTGCCTCTCGAGCTGGCACAGTCGCTGGCTTGCCTCGCCGGCGCCTCCAGTGCGGGGCCCGAAAAATATGAGGGTCTGAGGTGGTGCGAGAGAATAGGAGGGAGGTTTGCAAAAGGACTATAGAAGTACAGGTTCGAAACTCTGAAACAAAATCCATTTTCTGATTCTCTACCTCCTGGTTCAAACTTTTATTGACTTGAGCATCAGATAATCTGCGCTTCTTATAAAGCCAGCCATTCACGTGATTCCCTTGTCTTGCAGGTCGAGCGCCAGCAAAATCCCCCCTCCCCCCCCCCCCCCCCCCCCCCACACACACACACACACATACCCACACACACGACAATCATCATCTTGCGAGTGTGTGAAGAATACCACAGGCAATACGGAAGCGCAGACCGAGGAACTGATCCATACGTGCCACTTGTAACCGGATGGAAGAGGTACTGGAGAGGAATCGAGCTCCATGACCTCCCGGTCGGCCCAACCACTTCCGGCCCACTAGGCAGCAACCGGTGTCACGTCGCGACACGGCCGTGACGGGAGGTCGCATCCTGTCGAGGTGACCCGACACGTGTGGCGCTCAGAGTCATTGAGAGCAGCTCGTTAGGGAAAGGTGTGGGCCCACTGGGCCGTCCCCCATCCACAATGCGCTCTCCATTAGTCTAATGGAAAACTCCCGTGCTCGCAATAATCCCACGTATCACCCCCCCCCCCCCCCCCCCCCCCACGCGCTTCCATAACTTATTCTACACCGTGGAGGGCACACTCTAATATTTAAAATGTTAGAGGGGCCATATGTAAATGTTTTTTGAAAAAATTCCAATACCTGAGAGGGGTCCTCCGAAAAAGAGGTTGGACTAAAATATTTAGAAGGGTGGTAAAAAATAAGGTGTGCACATATATTAGGCGTTTTTACTAATTTCCTCCCAACTAATAGTTTAATTACCACAAACTCTTCCTCACTTTTCAATAATTACATAAACCTCTCTAATGTACACAGACGCAGTGTAATATGTACACACGTGTACTACAACCGTGTAGGTGCACTACGACACATGTTTAGATGAGGAATGTTTCTATAATATTACTGAAAAGTGAGGGATGTTTTGATAATTAGTCGATCGCTTGAGGAGGAATTAGCAAATATCCAAGTAAGTCTTAACACAAGTATGGAAATGGAAGTATCAACATGAGCATTTCTAACATTGAATCATTCAAGTCTTATTCCATCGAGCAATAATAGACTATAAGAAAGATTGGTATGAAAATTTTCTAGCGTCCATTAATCTGTCATCAATATTTTAAAATTGGTGTCTAAAAATGGACAATGTCATACATTAAAACATCTATATAACATGACACGTCGGTTTTGTACTGACTAGACAAAACGGAAGCTGATCACTAGGACAAACTGGCTGGACAAAAATGAACCGAATGGATCTAACCATTCGTTAAAAAATCAACGCACGATCTCTATTTCCCCCATCAACTTAACTCCCTCCCTAACCAAGTTCTTTCGTTAATTTTTTCTCTCTTTAAAATGACAAAACTCCCTCCCTAACCAAGTCCTTTCCTTACAACATATAGTAACAATATGCAATATAGCAAATATTATTCTTTATCATCGAAATTTTATTTTTGCTATAATGAAATCACTATAGCAATTTTTTTTTGAGAAATCTTGTTTAAGAAAATCCATATTTTTGTTATAATAACATAATTAAGTGAAAGTTAAATGGTGAGCCGTTAGATTGAGGTTTTGATCCAACAGTCATCGATCGGCTCTTCAAGGCTAGGGTTAATACCAAGCCTTTTAGTTTATTTCGGTTTGGAGTAAAAAAAGATAAGAAAAAGATAAAATGGGCTGCATATATAGCAGAGACATAGAAGTACAATTACATGTTTTCCTTCTTTACCTTTATATTCTTTTGAGTGTGAGGGAAGAAGGGAGGAGGATCTCTTGTTGAAGATCATTGTGGGTTGAGGGTGAAGAGTAGTGGCCAGTTTTTTTTATTGGTGGCCGGAGAAGGAGTCATCTAGGTGTATCTTCATTTTCTTGTCGCCATCATAGTGAAGCCCAGTAATGCTCCAAGCTCATCTCTATTTTTAACCATATTTCATGTCATTTAACTTTAACCCTACTTTAACCAAGCTTCATTTCATTCCCAAAAAAAAAACGAGGACCTGTACGTCTTGTACGTTATTCTCAACCAGCACTACCTGGGCGACTCGGTTAGTTAAAGTCCCAAATTTTTGAAGGACCCCGAGGACTCAAAGGAAGGGTAGTGACGTTGTCACACCACCGGCTAAAGTTTCAGACTCGAGACGTCGACGTTAATTACTTTTTAATATGTATGACCCCCTGAGAAAAAATCTTGGGCCCCCCACTGTATAGGGTATACAAGTTAATGAATCCGGTTCCAATGCAACTAATTAATCATGAAGTATATCGACGTCTTGGTCGCCATCAACCAAGTCTCATCCCGTCAATATGCGGCGATCGGCTAAAGAAAGTCCGATAATAATTTTTTGACCGGTTGTCAATCTGACACCAACCCTCTAAGATTGGTGCTGAAAACCTGACCACCAAGGAAGCTGATATCGGAATCCGATATCAACTTGTCAGCGGAGCGACTTCACATGCAATTCAAGTAAAGAAAAAGAAAAAAAAGTCAATCCAACTTGATCATGGAAATCAGGTGGTATTGCCACCTTTCTAGTTTAAAAATCCTAGAGGGCATGAGTGGCAACCCTAGCTACAGATAGTTTATAAGCTCCACAAGATAAGGTCCTTATAGAGAGAGATCTAGAGAGAGACGCGTAGCAGCTGGTATACAAAACTAGCTAGTAGGGTGGTCAAGAATATTCATAACAGTACTTGTATGATCAGCACGATGAAAGATTTGCATTGTCCTAGGAGGCAAAGAGGGTTGATGACTCTCCACCCATGTGGTCTGCTAGAGCTTTCCATTCTCTCTCGAGATGCAAAGAGAGAGAGAGGAGAGAGAGAGAGAGAGAGAGAGAGAGAGAGAGAGAGAGAGAGAGAGAGAGAGAGATTATATATATAAAAACACACAGAGCGAAAGAGAGAGATTATATATATAAAAACACACAGAGGGAAAGAGAGAGATTATATATATAAAAACACCTGAGCCGCAGGAATGAATATGAAGGGGGGAGCCATGTGAGTTGTCAACACCTTCCTCATTAGGGTTTTGGGTAGGGTTTTCCTGTAGGTTTTTTTTTACAAATCAACCCCTACAATCCTCTCTATTTACATATAAACCTCTATAAATGTGATATTTATATATAAACCTCTCAATTCATTCAAATATTACATATTGACTTTTGCAGTTAGCTGACATCCAAAACGAGAGAATATTTTTGATTTCATCCTTGATATTTTATCTAAATTCTGTAAATATCCCTCCAATGTGAATTCTTCGGAATAGGTCCAAGTTAGATTTGGGTTATGTCTGTTTTTGTTTTGGGTTAAGTCCATGTTCAATAAAGATATATCGTTTTAAGTAATTAAAATAATAGATAAATCGGTTATTTCCTCTTTAGATTAATAAAATAACAACCAAATGAAAAAATATTTCAGAAATGTTATTTCATTTTGGATGCCAACTAACTATAGGGGTCGATATATAAATATAGGATGGTTTTAAAGGGTTTATATATAAATATTAACTTTTCAGAGGTTTATATGTAAATAAAGAAGATTACAGTGATCGATTGGTAAAAAAAAGGGAAATATTATTCATACCCCATAGATCTGTAATTAGCCCCCATTTCCAAGAAACTTGAATACACCCCAGTTTTTTTTTTCATACCCCATTCCTATCCCAAAAGTACCCTTCCCCCTTACACCCCCACCTTCAATACACCCCAGTTAAATGGCCCACCCCAACTTGATTATACCCCAATCAAACACATACCTCCTTAAATATACCCCAATTATATGCACTCTTGAATACACCCCACTCTTAAATAAACCCCATGCAGTTGGCTGATACTCGAAGGCACAAGTAGAGCTGCAACTTGGGCGGGCCAACCTGAACCAACCCGAGTCCAACCCGAACCCAACCCGAATTTGGGCGGGCTAATCCGAGCCCAACCCGAATCATTTCTCCTCGACTCGACTGGACCCGACACAAAGTTAGCGGGTCTGGGTCAAGGCTAAACGGGTTCGGGTCGTAAACGGGTCGACACGATAGACCCGTTTATTAAACGGGTCGGGTTCGGGTTTAGGGTCTGGACACGGTAGACCCAGGAAGACCCGTTTAGTATTCAATAGGTCATATCGGGTCGGGTTGGGTCTACCAGCAATCCGATACTATAATATATAAAACCAGTGGGTCTTTCGGGTCAGGTCGGGTCAAGTTGGATTGGGTCGAATCGGGTCGACTGAATAGATCCGGGTGGTAAACGGGTCTTATCGTGTCTACCTATT
Organism: Chamaelirium japonicum; assembly: GCA_947650365.1. NCBI lineage: Eukaryota > Viridiplantae > Streptophyta > Magnoliopsida > Liliales > Melanthiaceae > Chamaelirium > Chamaelirium japonicum. Next base: position 112,459,023 of record OX393549.1, read on the forward strand.
TATTAGCGAGTCGGGTACGGGTTTAGGATCTAGACACGATTAGTTAAACGGGTCGGGTCCGGGTCTAGGGGTTTTGGACACGACACGAAACTAGACACGACACGAACCCGACACGACACGACTCATTGCCACCCCTAGCTGCAACTTGGGCGGGCCAACCCGAACCCAACCCGACTTTGGGCGGGTTAACCCGAACCCACCCCGCACAACCCGACGGGTTGGGCGTGGGCTAAGGGTTAAACGAACATTGGGTTGGGTTGGGGTACAAAAGACGCTGAGCAGGGGCTTTGGGGTTTGGGGTATAAAAAAAAGGGCATTGTTGGTATTAAAGGATTGTTGAGTAAGCTATTGAGAAACGCTAGGGATACGGGGGCTAATTACAGATTTTTGGGGTATGAATAAAATTTCCCAAAAAAAACCTTTCCTGTAGTAGTAAGGTAAAAGTATATGGGCACTCCCCTCCCCCCCATGAAAAGCTTGACGTGTGGTGGTCTTCATCACAGGCTCGGAGCTTAATCAAATCCTAGATTCCCATCTCTGTCCGTCCCGTGAATAAACAAGTGCCCTTAGCAAAGGTAAGCGATGACGTCAGCGGGTACCCGGATTTTAAAATTGCCCGCCAAGTTGGCTCGCAAGATGCCGGCCACGTTGTTTTTCGCGGGAAGCAACGGTATGGAGCTCAAGGCATGCATGGTGCCCATTATACGACGACAAGTCACGACATGCATGCATTCTGTGCCCTTGGGAGCCAGTCGGATGCGCAATTTGCTCATGTAACACCAGTAGATCGCGATGTGATCTTTTGTGTCTTTAAGCAAACTGAAAGAAAGGTGGAGAACTTATCGGTTTGATCGAAGAAGATGGCGTCGAGGCTCATGGAAAACACACGGCGCCATGAACGTCTTGATTGACACCGACAGAGATGTGCTTCGGCCTCGGACGATAGCTCCTCAGAATTCAACGATGGTCGGCTCCATGCTCCACCACCATGGACGGGACCGAGATGACTCTCAGCATATTCTTGACGAAAAGGCGAAACGACATAACATAAAGCGAGGACTTTCTTTGTTGACGTTTCCGGTTTCGTATGTTGGGCCCGACATCCTTTTATAGGCGTCCTCCACCAGTCGTTACCCTATGAGAGTTACTGCAGCGACATAACTCTCGTAACGTCTCCCCATTAAAAGAGATTGGACGGTTATAACATCTACCCACAGGCTGCATATAATGTCTCCGGCCCTATTAGTGATGGTTCGGTTACGACGTCTCTTTACGAGCCACATGTAATGTCTTCCTATTAGCGTTGGTTTGGTTACAATGTCTCCTCACGAGCCGCACGTAATGTCTCCCCACGAGTAGCACTCAGTAACTGAAATAAGAAAACACGGATGAACTTTAAAACAGATAATTAAAAACAAACCAATTGGGTCCAAAGAGAACCTTTAAGTCCGAGGCCCATTTGGCTCGTGCCCGTGCTCGTGCTTGGCTGGCTGGCTCGGCTCAACGCACGCGCATGTTTGTGGTTCATGCCAACCGTGGCGTTTATGTTGCTTCAAGGCATAAGCGAGGTGTTATCCTAACTACACACATTTTGCACTCCCCCAACTAATGTGGGACAAAATTTAAAACACAAGTATTCATTCTCTTATAAAAAATTGAATTTTTTATTATATCCAAGAATGAAATATATATTGAAAATCAAATTGAAAAGAAGTTGTCTGGAGTACTTATGAGAGGTATTTATAGGTAAAAAATGTCATCCGACTTGAAATTTTGCTTAGTGTACGTTGATATGAAGGATTTACAAGTTGGTCAGTGAACTAAAGTCTTAACTTGTTCAGATTTAATGCAAATCTAGTTGACATGTCTTACTCATACCCTCAAAACAATCATCATAAAGTACTCTACAGTTGTGCTCATTACGGGGCATGATCAATCCCGAGTTTTTTTTACTGCTCTAGATAATTTGTCCCAATTCTCATAGAGGCGGTCATACTTCTACCTTCATATAAGTACTTTCTAACAGGAGTGCTCTGTACATATACATTCTATTGGAATTACAGCTGTAGACAGTATTAAGAATCAATGACACAACCTACATGGTTCAAAATCTCACGAAATATCACGTTTTTCTCAAACCTCGGCACGAAATCCCGGCTGCTGTTTCGAGCGGAATGAAAATCACGTAAAAATTGCAAGATTTCGTGCGAAATTTAAAAACAGCGAAATATCGTGACTTTTTGGTCAGACAGCTGAGCCCCGCATCATGTGGTGTGCCGAGCGCGACCGACCGAAACCCGTTTGACCGCGATATATCACGCGAAATTTTCAATATACGAGACCAACACGAAATATCACTCAGACAGCTGGGGCCCATCCACGTGGGGTGACCGAAAGCGACTAGCGATTGTCGTTTTCGGGGTGATATTTCACGGTTTATTAGGGGTTTTTTGCTAGATTTCGTGCTGCCTGTCGCTTTCAAGACAGCTGGGGCCCACCCATGTGGGACGGCCGAAAGTGACTACCCTTTCATTTCATATGCGATATTTCGCGATTCACTTTGATATTTCGTGATTCTCTGCGATATTTTGCGAAATTCTCACGATATCTGGTGAAATATATTTCTACAAATCATAATATTTTCACACTGTCGAAATATTTTCATGAAATATTTCCATTTTTCAGAAGGTTGAAATATTGACCGAAATGAAAAATTCGAACCTTGACAGCCTCACAATCATACATATTATACTACCACATCATATGGAGGGGTAAATTACATGGTTGCACCCCCACAAATCCCTCGAATAACTTATTGCCACATTGAATATTGTTCATGCAATATCCGTTCATGTAGGTTGGTTGTCATTATTGAAGACTTTTTAAGTTAAAGCTTGTCTCCGCCCTCTTCGATGTATTTAGAACAAGCTACTTAGCTAATCCTTTGGTTAATGGATCTGCAAGATTATTCTTTGACTTTACAAATTCAATGACAATTATCCCTAGCTTCTTTCATGAACTATTTCATAGTTTTATGTTTACGACGAATGTGCCGTGATTTTCATTATTACTGTTATTCTTGACCCTTATTATAGAGACTTGGTTATCACAATGAATATGTACACCAGGAATATGCCTTGGCCATAAAGGAATGTCCATAAAGAAGTTCCTTAGTCATTCAGCCTCCTCACTAGCTTTATCTATAAACTATGATTACATAGTGGATATGGCTATGCAAGTTTACTTAGACGACTTTCAAGAAACTGCACCTCCTCCAAGGATAAAGACATACTCGCTAATCGATTTTTTTTCTTAAGAATCCAAAATCTAATAAGCAACGTTATACCCCTCTAAGACAACGAGATACCTACCATAGAAAATGTCATAATATAAAGTATATTTTGAGTACCTCAAAACTTGGATTATAATATTGCCATGCTTCTTGTTGGGGTTAATAGTGTATCTGTTAATTAAGTCTACCTATTACTTAGGAAAAATCGAGTTTCATATGGTTCATGATATACCTGAGATTGCCAATTACGCCCGAATACTCGAGTTGCAATACACTTGATCCCAGATTCTTCATCAAGTGTACTAAAGGATCATATAAGTTCTTACAGGACTACAATCAAACTGACTAAACTTTCTAAGTATTTTATCGATATAGTGGGATTAGGATAGAACTATGTCTTTGGAATCCCTCATAATCTTGATTCCTAAAATGACATATGTAGCTTCTAAGTCCTTCATATCGAAGTGGCTACTCAAAAAGTTTTTGATTTTAACCATAACCTTCATATTGGTTCCGAAGATAAACATTCCATCTACATAAAGGGATATGATCACGCAAGTCGAATCATTGACTTTAGTATAGATGACTTGTTTGACTCATTAATCAAGAACCCACTTGAAGTCAATACTTGGTCAAATTTTTCGTGTCACTGCTTTGGAGCTTGTTTGAGACTATAAAGAGATTTATTTAGTCTACAAATCTTATGCTCCAAGTCTTGCATTATGAAGCCTTCTGGCTGATGCATATAGATCTCTTTCTTTGATTCATCATTCACGAATTCAATCTTTACATTTATCCGATAATCATGAGGTTATGGATGGCAACTATAACTAAGCATCATTATGGATGTAATTCCGATGACAAGAGAATAAGTATCAAAAAAGTCCACCCCTCTCAGCCTATAGCCCGTAGCTACTCCCCTAGCCTAGCTTTGTATATTTCCATTGACCCATCAGCCCCAAGCTTCTTCTTGAATATTGGGAGTGTTGAAGACGTTGGAATTATGCTGATCTTGATTGATGTAATTGAAGAACCAATACAGGTAGCTTTAATGGGCAATACTATCACCTAATGTAATTGTCTGATGGGTGCTAAACTATTACCTAATTTTAGACTGGTTGTATTCCTTTATATTGATGGATTCTGATTGGGAGTCTCTTATGAATTAAACCCTTCCGCCTCTTTCTTCCGAGGAGTAGGCGGCTAATCCAAACAACGGAAATTTACTGTGCCCATGTGCCTCTTCCACCTTTAGGTTCTTTGGCTTCCTCACAAAAGGTCGATGTTGTGTGACTAGATGAGGTAGATGTTGTGTGATTAGATATGCTGGTTGTTCCTTGAAGCCAAGGATAAAAATCCATGGGAGAAAGACAAAATGAAGCAGGGAACTAAACCTACCACGATTGATCAGCCCAACAAACCTATCGCGGAAGAAACACGGAACATGGATTGTTGATGGGGATGATGACAGAACACAAATAATTGGGCTGCCTCTCTGGGTGCTGCTAATCCTAATCCGTGAAGGGTGAAATCACAGATAGTGCAGTTGGTAGTGGCACCGTTCCTTGTGGGCACTCTCCGATGGTTCGACTCCCGCGTTGGGTGCTCTTTCGGTGTTGCGGTGCGGCATTCTGGTGTGCTTTTGTGTGACGCCTCCTTTGTGGTGGGCCCGGTGGTTGCTTCTGTGGCGGTGGTGGCGACTTCGCGGTGTGGCCATGTGTGACGCCTAGAGGTGGCAATCGGTCGGGTTCGGGTCGGACCCTACCCCTACTCATATCCATACCCATTCGGGTATAGCAGGGTCCATAACTGACCCATACCCATTCGGATAGAAAAGGGTCCATACCCGATCCATACCTAATCGGGCTTCGGGTTTTGGCTTTGGTTTTAGGTATGAATTGGATATAATTTTGTCTGATTTTATCCATCGTTTATGCAATTACTTGAGGGGGGGGGGGGGGGGGGGGGGGAAATCCAAGTATCATAATGCAATGTTAAGAAGCTAGTTTGGTTTCTTATTACAGTGATTTTAGTAGAGTATTAGTTTGAGTAGAGATGAGTTCGGTTAGAATTAGGGTATATGACAAAGAGTTTGGTGTTAAATTGTATTATCAAGTATAAGCATATTAGAGAAGCAATCGGGTTTTGGATATGGGTATTGAGGTACAAATATCTATATCCGAAAATTAATCGGGTAGGGTTTCTATACCAATACCCTACCCAATTTATGTTTTGGGTATGAAATTTGTACCCATACCCGATGTTTCAGGTCGGATTTGGGTCAGGTATTTGGGTTCTCGGAGTCAACGCCTATAGGGTCCAGCTAAGACCACTTTGCAACAAAAAAAAAAAGGAAAAAAAAAATACAGATAATTGGGAGCACAATCAATGAGTCAATCACCAATATATGTGGGTATATGTGTTACCAAAGCAAGCTCATTAAGCAGTTAGCCCAATCCCATAGATCAAGGGCAAAGTCTGGGTCATCATTTCGTATTGGTCACTTTGCCTTTTGCTTTTTTTTTTTAAAAAAAAAAATCAATTTGAACCCTAAATTATGGTTTGTCTGTATCTAGTCCCCCTCCATCAACTGTTATTACGAAAATATCCTTATCCTATTAAGCATAGTGTATGCCCGTGCCTGTCGGCACTGCAGCGGGTCGCCTTCGGCAGCAACACATCTATCGGCACTGCAGCGGCCCGTCTTCGGTGACAACACACCTGAACGCCTTCAACAACAAAACACTTTCGACGACAACACTGGCATTCATAGGGATATCCATTTCCTCGCCCGTGCCGATTGACACGAAGCGGCCGCCTTCGAACGGATTCCTCGAGATCGACCCGATGGATTGGGACGGCCGAAATTTCAACATGCGGGTTTATAGCCGTTGATGCGAACAACTATCACAGGATGAACGGTCAGATTTGGTGCAGTTTAAATGCGCCAGGATTTTAGGGGTTTAGTGCAGTTTAAATGATTAGGGAGCGAGTTGGTTGATGGGGAAATAGAGATCGTGCGTTGATTTTTGAACAAATGGACGGGGAAATAAAGATCGTGCGTTGATTTTTGAACGAATGGTTAGATCTATTCGGTTCATTTTTGTCCAGTCAGCTTGTCCTAATCAGCTTTCGTTTTGTCTAGTCAGCACAAAACCGACGTGCCATGTTATATAGATAAGTTAAATATTTCAAGAATCATTCGATTTTTGTTGGAAGTCAATCAGGATATTTTTGGAATAGAAAGTTATTGGAATGGGTGAAATGCAGACGGAACACAGTTTAGGGTTCAAATTGTTCAAAAAGAAAAGCTATTGAGAAACAATATGACGAGGGGCATAGTTCAGGGGAGGTTTTGTAATTTGCCTCAAGCTTTTTTCTTTTTTCAGATATTTTTTGCGCATACACACCTATCAAATATTGCTACCAAAAAAATATTATAAATTTTTTAGGGCTAATGTGACTAAGGTCCCTGACATAATATCTGTGTGGTGAAAAGAACGGCCAGGAAATGGGTTTCGCCTAAGGTTCCTGGGAAACAGATTGATGCGGTGAAAGAGGTTGCTAAAAGACTGAATTTCCCTCACCCCTATCCTCCCCTTTCTTCAGATTCTCCCGAGCAACGGTTGAGTGCGAGCAGGGGTGGCGGGCAACAGGCACGAGGAGCAGTGGCGGAGGTGGGCGCGAGCAATTGTAGTGGATGCGAGCGTGAGCAGTAGAGGTGTTGGCGGAGGTGGCAGGGGGCGCGGACTTGAGTTGCAGCTGCTCACCACTGCCCTGGGGCAGCAGCAAGCAACATAGACGAGAGGCAGACAACAAATAAATGGGTTCGATTTGAATTAGGTTTAAGCTTATAATTAGGTCTAGGGTTCATCCCACAATCTGTAGATCATTGGGTTTAGGATTCGGTTTAGTTTTATAAATAAGTGGCATGAAATAAAAATTTGAAGTGCAGTGAGGGGCATTTTTGTCCTTATAATTTTGCTATCTTTTAAGCTAGTTGATCTTTTGACGGGGAGCAGACTGTTAACTCCCCTAATTTAACAATCTCCCCTAATTTTTATTCCATTTTACCCTAAGTACTCGGTCTTTGTGCACATCATCGTCGTAGGTGCCCTTGTAGATCATCGTCGTCCTTCCTTTGTGTAGTCATTCACATCCCATCTCTTTCCACACCCCCTCCCCTGCGGACGACGATGACGTGCACGAGCAACGATAATGGCAAGGGTAAAATGGTCAAACTACCCCCACTTGAACCTGGCTCAGCTCCAAGCTTATTAATTGAAGTACAAGTCCTATAGATATAACATCAAGAAAAGGTGCAGGACAGCTAATGATTTCATCTAAGACTAGATCCAAGGAATCAAAGTAGTTTTTAAGGATGATCGTCTCCCATGGCTTTGCACGAAAGAAGTCATTTGCCAACCGCTTTTGATGACATGTTACTTTTAAATACCAAAAATATCTATGTGGTTTTCCTACATTAATTAACAATATATGATTTAGGAACACATTTTTTTTTACGAAAATAGTGGCACGAGTTGTTACAGTGATTTCACTGTAGTAGCTCCGGCGAAATCACTGTAGCATTACATTGATTTCGCTGTGATTTCTAAAAAGATTTTCCTACAATAAAATCACTGTAGCAATACTACTCAATTTCATGCAAATAATACTCAATTTAATTGAATATTATTTTGTATATTTGAATACCAATTACTACTACTATAGCTGCTATAATTATTTTTATTGTGGTTACTTGCTTTTAGACTTCCTACAGTGAAATCATTGTAGCAATGATAATCAAATATATACAAATAATATTCAATTTAATTAAATTTTTTATATATATTTGAATACCATTTAAAACAACTATAGGGATTTTGAGTACCTTTTTGTATAGATAAGTATCATTTAAATTGTTAGTCAATTATATGAAAATGATACTCAATGCTATAATGATTTCATTGTAGGGTATCATTATCATATAATTGAGTATTATTTTAAATATATATAACAGCTATAATGAAATCCCTATTGTACTACGGTGAAATCAGTCAATTAAATGAAATTGTATTCAACGCTTCAGTAATTTCTAACTAAAAAATTGAGTATTATTTGTATAAAATTAAGTATCATTGCTACAGTGATTTCACTATAGTAAAGCTGTTTTTAGCAGTCATGACGAAAATCACTATAGCTAGCTACTACAGTGAAATCACTATAGCAAATATAGTGATTCCGTTATCGTTTTCAAAACTGAACGTTTCTTTGGAGACCAAATGCGGTTTATAGGTTGTGACAATTTCATAGATTCAGTAAGGTATTCGTAACATTTTAGTCTTTTAGTAATTAATTAAGCCGTTGAGATTGAAACAGTAAAACATGAACATGGACTTAAAAGGAAAGATTATCAGGACCCATCCTAAAATTAAACAGTTAAAAAGGACTCATTGCTATCCGCCCCTTATTAATTTGAACACGATACATATTCCAAAATACTAGCTTAATTCCTTTCTACGCTTCTCCTCTCTACAATTGAATTGAGAGGCTTTCGGCAACATTCGATCAATCACTACTATAGAGCACAGGATGTTTACAATACCTCCAGGAAAGCTAGAGGGCTAACCTCCCAATGAAGTTCGTCTGAAGGCTACCTATATAGAGATGCCCCCCATATTCAAAGGCCGAGGTGACGAGAGACATCACCCGCCCATTGGAATCATCCAGCAGCCGTCTGATCTTCCCATCGGCCGCCACATTGATCACCGTCCCCCTTGCCGTCATTGGTTTGATGCTCTCCACCAGCTTCGGAAATGCCGCGAGCACGCGTTTGACCGCGCTCGAGCCGTGGATCAGATCGAGCCATGGCGACCTCAGCTGGAGTCGGGATCATTTCGAGCAGGATGTTAGTGGATTGTCCAACAAAATCGGCTTCCCCTAATAATTCGACGAAGAGGCAAAATTCGTAGTTCGGGGAAAAAAAATTCGAGAAAGTTCGGTAGAAGTTCGGAAACATAAAACAGGTTATATCAGGTCACCAATCTTAATATAAGTAGATACCAAAATCTATATTTATTAGGGTAAATTGCACTTTACACCCTTGAAGTCTAGTCCAAAAGCATTTAACCCCCTTATAGTTAATAACTACATTTTACCCTCATTCAATTCAGTTTTGATTGGATAGATAATTACCAAAAGAGAAAATATAGTAGTTGACAAAAGAGGGGTATTGTGCTACAATTGAAAACTATAGGGACGATTTGGAACGAAAAAACTTCAGGGGGGTAAAGTGTAATTTACCCAATTTGTAACGCAAAAACAATAATTGACTTATAAAAAATAGATCAATTAGTGAGTTAATTGTAAAATTCATGAATAATTCACGAATAGGTCGAGCGCGCTTAATAATTCGGAGAAGTATTCGCCTGCGTTTACGAAAGTAAATTTAAAAAAAAAATCAGGGAAGATAGTTACTAACTAACAAGCTTAGACTTGGCAAAACAATTGGGCTGTGAACCTGGAGAAGGGCAATCCAGAAGGAGCCATCAGGTGCTAGATTGATGTTATCTGGTCCCCCTGGAAGGTTGTCGATGAAAACCTCGGTCGCCCCTCTCGTCTCTCCCTTCAGCCAATGCTTCAAGCACCGGAACCTGGCTCACAAAGCGACGCAACCAAATTACTAGAGTGATTGAAGGCTAGTCCACTGACAGCTCCAATGAACAACCATACTTCCAGGTCTCGCAGACTACCAAGTAGTCCTGGTTGGGCGAGAGCGCAACGCCGTTGGCGAAGCACAGGTTTGCGAGCACGATCGAGGCCTTGTTGCTTGAGGGGTCGTACTTGAGGAGGCGTCCGTGAGGCTTAGCTTCGAGGACGTCGAGGAACCAGTCATGGAATCCGAATTTAGAGCTGGCGTCGGAGAAGTACACGCTACCGTCTGAAGCTTCAATGGCATCATCTGCGAACCTAAAATGAGAAGTTGGTAGTTTGTATCACTTCCTTGGTTCTTCACCAACTCTAGCTTGTTGTTGCCTTGGCTTTAGAGATTTGACAAGAAAAAAGATAAGCTAACTCGGTTTTTTCGAAGAAAAAAGAAGTGAAGTTAGGTTTTGGTAAGTATTTCTTAAAAACAAAAAAAGTATTTTGCAAATACCACAACTTTCTTACTCCTTTTTTTTTTTTTGAGAACCCCTCCAGAAGGAGGAAGGGTTATAGGCAGCCCCCGACCAGTTATTATGAGCTAGAGAATTAGGTTACAATACGTTTACAAAAGACTCGTACTTCCTCACTGAAGGAACCAACCCAAGGAATGATCCAAAGCTTGAAGATAGAAACCGCTGATCTCCGAAGTGCTTCGACCTCTGATGTTTTTTCGTTGAAAATCCGATTGTTCTTCTCTAGCCAGATAACCCAAAGAGTGGCCATCACTAAAATATCCCAAGGACCACTTTGGTTTGAAGTAAGAGGTGCAGTAAGGCTTTTAATTGTATGAGTTGGTTGTAAAGATTCACTCCTCATAGCACCTATGGAACTAGTTTTTAATTGTATGAGTTGGTCATAAAGATTAAAGGGATTTTTGCATATACCCATTGACAAATATTAATATTATAAATAACCACCTCACTTTTTATGTTTTATGAATAATCCGCTCACTTATCTCGATTTTTGCAAAAACACTCATATGCATAACTTTATGACCATTTTATCCTTGATCGTCATCGGTGCTCAGGCACCATCATCGTCAGGAGGGGAGGAGGAAGGAGATGGTATGAGGATGACATCGAGTGCATAGGACGACGACCTGCATGGGCATCGACGGAGACGACATGCATAGACTAAGTAGTTCAATGGTAAAAAAAATTAGTTACAGGGTTTGAGGGGGAGGAACTCTAGACCCATGCATTTTGGATCTTGTTCTAGGTTGGATGTGCACAAATACGGGTTGGTCGGGTTGGTCGGGCTCAAACATAAACAGATAAGACTGATCAAGCCCCAAGTCATCTATACCCTACTAGGTGTGTAAGCATTGGCTACCAAACTAACATGTGCATAAACCACCACTGCTGCTTTAATTGGGCAGTTGGTAGTGGCCGGTCGCTCGGTGTGGCGGTTATTTGGGGGTGTGGATCCCTCCGCACGGTGTGGCGGCTCCCAACCTCATCGTGCGGCTTCCTGTGGGTCATGTGAACTCCTCCTCTGCTCGGTGTGACAGCTCCCAGCTCGACTAGGTGTGGTGACTCCAGAGTGCTTGTGCGGTACTTCCTATGGGCCCAACGGCGGTTCTTTACTAATGTTCAGTGGACTCTGGTCCCGCCTCCTGATTGTCTTGTGGCCATCCCTTGTGTACCCAAAAAAAAAATGTGCTTATACCCATTGGTTGCGTATCTTGTTTTTTTTTTTAATACATTTTCTATACATTAGTGGCCATTATCATCACCCTCCACCACAACCAAAGACACACAAGAAATTCTGGATTCGACCCTGTTAGTATCCTTAGTCTTTTTTTTTTTTGCTGGACTAGCCAGGCGATCAAAGGACTGGGCGCTAGAGCAATGACTCAATGAGGTCCGAAGATCGAAACGGGGGGAGGCAGTCAACGACTGCTATTAATTATTTCTATAATCCCGTGAACATGACATCAACGGCTTGGATTCGCACGCACAAACAAGGCACAACGGCCTTGAGGAAAAGTTCGCTTCACGGTGTCCATACCAAGAGTCGAACGGGGAACCTCTCCAACATGGGAGAGAGGAAGTACCATAGGTTTTTTTCTTGAATGTCTCATGCTAGTTACTATAGTTTTTTTTTTTTTGAAATCCCGCTTGTGTGGAGGGGGGGTTTGGCATAGACCCCTACATGTTCATTGATAAAACACTATACGTACAATAAAATATAATTCCCACAAAACGTTACAATTGTTCAATCCAGACACTACGGTCCATTGTTTTGTTTGACTACTTTTTGCTTCGATATCTTCTTTTGGAAAGGCATTCTACGAACTTTTCAAGTTTTAAGGCGCATCAACATGAACATGTTAGATACACTCACACCCCAAAATCATGATAGGGAGGTCCACAAAGGGTATATGATGATAACATTGCCCAGCCCGTTAGCCGATGTGGGACTAAACTCCAACACTCCTCCTCACGTGCAGGCCGGTTTCGTTCGATTCTTGTCACGTGGGTAGACTCCCACTCGGCTTAACATGCATAGGTCAAAGCTGCTATGATACTATGTTAGATACCCTCACACCCCAAAACCCAGGTCGTAAAGGGAGATCCACATAGGGTATATGAAAACAACATTGCCCAGCTTGCTAGCAGATGTGGGACTAAACTCCAACAAAACATGCACATGATTGAAGAACAAACCTGATCTTAGTTCCTTGCACTTCGGAAGCAAGAGTGGTCACACCTTCCTCTCCCACCTTTAGAAGCCCCTGCCATGAATTTCAAAGTAAAAGATATCATCTCACCTTTCTTGATAGAATTGAACACATGGTTTATATTGATAGAAGGGAGTATATATGCTTAAAGTTATCTAAATACAAATTTATCAGACAATATTCTCTTAATTATATAATTTTTCTTATCTATTCGACGGAGAATTATTCAACAAATTTTTGGCAACCTATATTCACCAAAGTTTAGAGAGCAACTCTCTCTCTCTCTCTCTCTCTCTCTCTCTCTCTCTCTCTCTCTCTCTCTCTCTGATTTTTTTTTTTTGTAGCATAGTGCACCTCCCTTCCACCCACTCTCTCTCTATCTCTCTCTCTCTCTGTGCATATAATGCAAAACATGTTTTTTTTTTAATTTTTTGAGAGCAACTCTTTCTCTCGGATTTTTTTAAGCATAGTCCGAGTCCCCCCCCCTTCTCTCTCTCTCTCTCTCTCTCTCTCTCTCTCTCTCTCTCTCTCTCTCTCTCTCTCTCGGATCACAAGGATCAAATTGGCAAAACTGCTGAACTGCAAGGAAGCGTCTCTCCCGATGAAATACTTGGGCTTACCTATCAGTGATAAGGCCTTGAGGCGTGAAGATTTGGAGTAACTGATTCAGAAAATAGAGAGAAGCCTGGAGGGCTGGAAGGGACGTTTCCTATCCTTCGGAGGCAGATTGGTCTTGGTAAACTCTGTCCTCTCGTCGATCCCGTCGTACTACCTCTCCTTCTTCTACCTCTCTTCGTGGGTGATCGACAGAATTGACAAGATCAGAAGATCCTTCTTCTGGCACGGAGTCGGAGGCATTGTAGGAGGTTATAATCTCTTGAGTTGGGATCAAGTATGTCTGCCGAAGAACCTAGGAGGCTTGGGGGTGTTGGATCTCCATCGGTTCAATATCTCCATGCTTGGAAAATGGTGGTGGCGGCTACAGCAAGAAACAGGAGGATCTTGGAGAGAAGGTCTTCTAGCCAAATATTTCAAAAGGTTCTCCCCCTTACATTCTAGGAGCAGGGTTTCTAGCTGTATTTCATGTGTGTACCTTTCTCTCTCAGGGTTGGCCACACAACAAACACCCCCCCCCCATGAGCTTCGGTCGGCAGGTCATCAGATAAAGGAGGGGGCAGCACCCCCACCCATGGGCTCGGTCGACATGTCATCAGACAAAGGGGGGCAGCACCTGTTGAGTAAGATCGGTGAGCAGACACCGGTGCACATAGCCGTGTTTCTGCTTAGGGTAATAGGTCCTAAACCCTGAGGAACCATGACCGGTGGACTAACCAGTTTGGGTAACTTTGGTTCACCAACGTGTGAGGGATCTAACCACGACCCAAAACCATGGTGCACTGGGTTGCTGAGCTGGCGTTGCATCGGCATGTCACTCCTGCAGGCTATTCACATCCCCATTGGGAGGTGCATTCTTTGGTCTGACATACACCGTACTAAAACCAGGCCTGGTGGTTAACAGTTGAGCTGTTAGACCGAATTCGGTTGTTTGGCCAAAATGATCGGAGGTACGATGTGTTAATCAACCTGGAAGGAACCTAGTCATATGGTCACTTGAGTCGGACGGTGCTCTCTACCGCTCAAGTTGACACATGGCACCGAGTGAAGGGACATCTAATTACCTATCTAAGCGGAGAGTAGGGGTATGCGAGAGAGCTTAGTAAGTCTGGGAGAATTGGAGTGCAGCCTGCGTCGCAGTCTGGGTGGCCACACAGGTTAACTGGGACCTAGAGGGTTGACAGGGACACTTGGGTAGTGTGTCGATCGGGTCCGGTTGGAAGCCATGAATCCTAGTCACTGAAGGTTCCACCTTATCCACGATCGTTACGGATCATAACTTTCTCCTTGTCTCACTGTACAATACGAGTTGAAGAAATAATGCCTTAATCGTCCTGTTTTCCATGAGTGCATTGCACTAGGGCATGGTGGATGCACAAGACTAAGTGTGCTCACTAGGGGGCAACCCCAGAGTAGTGTAGGGACACACGATGTTGCCATAATGCCATAAGGAGTTCATTCTGTGTGTGCGTGTCGCACTAGAGCACGGTCTGTGTATTTAGTGATTTTTACTATAGGGGCACCCCACGTTTTACTGAGGGCACCCCAGTAAATAGTAAAAACACTATTCAAAACTCTATGGTATGTTAAATAGGTATGGATGAGGTTCTCTAAGTGTTAGAGTACTTTATCATGCACTGAGGTGGAGCATATATGCTCCGGTATAAGGTGGATGGCCACTAGATGCATGGGGGGCATTTTGGTCATTTCAAAATGTCCCGCATGCCCTAATGGCCGACCCCCCCATTAGGAAAAATATGCATGGCCATCAAATCCATATTTAAAGGGTTTAATTCAGGTTTGAAATGATTTGAATCTATTCCCTTTAATTGCAAAACCAAATATGGCAATTATACAATAGTGGGCATTTATTTTTGAGGATTAATGAGAGAGAGAGAAGGGGGAACGATTCATATGGACAAGGGGAGAGAGGGGCACGGTTTTCAAGACATATTAGGCAAGGAAAACCGAGCCTCATTCAGTTTTTGAAGAGAAAGACCGATCCCTCTCTCCCTTGTGTTCGGTTTTGGCCTCCCTCTCTCTCTCGGGCACTCATCTCTCTCATTCTTTGGGTTTGACCTAAGGTGTGAAGAGAAAATCTTCTTCATCTCATCATCTTCTCCTCATAGAGTGGGTGTAATAAAGAAGAAGAGAAAGCTTGCACTCCGAAGCACTCAGAGATTGGAGTACAAGGATCCGGATCGATTCGCGAGATCGGGTGTACCCGAAGAAGAACGAGGCTTCTCCCACGCACGTGGATACTTCCGTCATCACCAACTTGGAAGATTAACATCGCGGTGTTAAATCCCGCACGGAGGTATAATAAACAAAATCCTAGATCTATTGAATTGCATGCATAACATTTATGGTGTGTTTCGATAGATGACCATAGGGGTTCGTTTGCATTTCATTTTAATCTTGCGCATATGATTGTTTCTTAAGAAATTTTTAAAAATGTATCGCACACCGTATCGATCCTAAGATCGAGTCCGGCTTCCGTTGCGCCTCTGATTTATTTCCAACAAATGGTATCAGAGCCATTTTCGGTGTGCGATTCACGAAAAAAAAAAAAAATTCTATGAATCGAATCAAATGCGTATTTGATGAATGAATGCATTCACCGGGGTTTGCATGCGCTAGATCATATATGCATATGTGTTGCATGCTATGTTTTCCTGCAGGGCGCCGCTATAAAATAATAATTGTGATTGTTTGGTTTTGGGGGTCGGACCCCGAAAAATATGATTGCATTTTTTTTTATTGTTCTTTCTGTGATGGATGGTTGTAAGGCCTAATGGGACAAGTACGTGGAGGTTGTTCCACGGCTTGGTTTTTCCCGACCAATTATATCTATTCTTGTACTTTTATTATTCTTTATCCTAGGAAAATGTGTATGAACGAGCGATTGCTCGAAGCATACTAGATTTTTCAATTACAGGCTGAAGATTTGGAGGACAAGATCAGATGGAAAATCCATTACCGGAAGACTGGATGTGGTGGGCCAAAGGAAGAGATATCCGGAAGATGCCATGAACGGGATCATCAGAGCATTGCTAGTCAGGTTCAGGGGTCGGACCCTGAACTTGATATCAATGGATGTTTATGTTTGATGGTAGTTGGATATTTTCTAAGACCCCGGTGAAATTATATATTCTAATGCTATATGTATTAGATTGTGGGATGCCCTTTCCCCACTGTGTGTGGGATGCCTATACCCTACTTGGTCCCTGCGACCATTAGGTTAGATCTCCATTTAATGACACCCGTAGTTTAATTGGTGTTTGATGGTAGTTGGATCCCATAACACTCGGTTATGCCACCGTTAGGTTGAGGTCCGATGGAGGTTGTCGGATGTCCCTAATTGGTTTGACATCGAAACCAATAGTGATGTGGTGATCATCTATGATATCAAACATCAAGTTGCATACGAGGAGTCATACTAATGGGAGACCTTTCCTTGTATGTCTAGACCATAGGCTAGGCTCTAGAGCACAAAGGGTAATGATCATTTTATTTAGTATCGAAGGCTTGGAAAGTACGTAATGTGATTCTCGGGAGAAAGGTGACAACTGAGTATCCACGGGATAGGGACTATGGTCCTCTCCAAGTCTATCTATACTTCATAAGAGATCTTAACTCTAGTGGGAGCACGGTATGACCAGGGTCTAGGTCTAGGTTGTCGCAACCTAGGATCTAAAATACTTGCATTGAAATAACCCTCACAATAATTAAGGGATGTGTAAGAGGACTCAGTGTGAGTACCCCTGGCCTCCACTGCCAACTGCTGAATTTTCGGGTGATAGGGTATGGCTCAACATCCCCCTCGGGTGAAAGTTATTTTCTGTCATGCCGGAGGCTTAGCAGTCTCCTTCAGGATATGGTGGTCACAATGCCAGGAGAGAAGGGCTTTTCCCGCCCTCGCGGGGGCTGCATGAACTCCCGTGTTATGATTGCCTAGGCTTGTGGGTAAGCATCCGGAGCACCCGTGAGGCTACCCGTTGCGTCGCATGGAGATCACGGGGGGCTGGCCAAAAGAAAACCATGGTCCATTATAGCCCGTCTGTGGCAGATTTGGATTGGGTCCGAGAGACCTGCTGTGAGCGGAGGATGCTGGACACTGCCCCCTCGGGCGGGTGTATCCGAATTCGAGATCTCATATACATGGTAAAATTGATCCATAAATATGTCTCCGCTTTGAGAGTAGCGTTGACGTTTGGATATAATTTGACTCATTTTAAAAACACCATAAAATGAGTTTATGAAGCATTCTAATATACTCCCATTTATTTTTCAGATGACCAAACTAGACCCCTTATCTGCCATCCTAAATGATAACAAGCTTATGGGTCCTAACTATGAGGACTGGAAACGCAACCTCATGCTTGTTCTGAGGATTGGTAAACACACCATGGCCCTAACCACTCAGGAACCGAACCTACCGGGTCCAGATGCCACTGAGGCAGAGACCAAGGCTTTCTTCGACTGGCGAGATTCTAATGAGATGTGCAAGTGCTATATCATAGCTTTCTTGCAGACAACTCTACAGAAGCAAGTCGAAGAAATGCCTGATGCTTCTGATATGATGCTATACCTCAAAGAAATGTTTGAGGGGCATAGCCGCGTAACGCGCTACCTCACAATGAAAAAGCTCGTTAGCACTAAGATGTCCGAAGGGACGCCTGTCCGGGAACACATGCTGAAAATGCTCGGGTTCCAGAACGAACTGGCTACCATGAACATTGTGCTGGATAACGAGGTTATGACTGATATCTTCCTTGCGTCCCTGTCTGGAGCCTTTGAAGGCTTTGTCACTAACTTCAACCTTAACAAGTTGGAGATGACAAATGCAGAGCTTCTTGGAGCTCTCCAAGCAACAGAAGACGGGTTCAAGGTTAAAGGTGAGGCATTAAGTGCTAAGCGCAGGGCTGCTCTGAAGGCTAAGAAGCCTATGAGCAAGAAGCCTAAGAACAAGAAGCTGAAGGCAGGGCCTCTGCAGAGCCATGTGGGGACCTCTAAGTCCAGAGAGATGAAGTCACCAAGCACGAAGTGCTTCAGATGTGGCGAAAAGGGCCATTGGAAAAAGGACTGCACAAAGCCTCAGGGTGCTGGGACATGTAATTCTCAACTACTAGTAGTTGAGTCACTTCTTTCAAGTAGCAGTTCTTTTGCATCTTGGATTGTGGATTCTGGTTCCACTGACCATGCTTGTAACTCTTTACAGGGGTTCCAGGTAAGCAGAAGGCTGCTTAATGAGGAAGTGGTCCTGAGCATGGGGACTGATGCTGTTGCAATCGCAGAAGCAGTTGGAGATGTTTATTTATCTTTTTCTAATGAAAAGACTTTGATTTTAAGAGACGTATTATATGTACCGTCTTTAAGACGTAATCTAATTTATGTTTCTTCTATGGTGAATGATGGTTATTCAGTTCTTTTTAATACATCTGGTGTGTCTATTAGAATGAATGGAACCTTCATTATTAGAGGAATAGTTCAGAACAGTCTCTATATTCTAAGTCCTAAATTAGAGAAAGAAAACATAACAGCTTTGAATATTAACTCATCTAAAAGTAAGAAACCTTCAGAAAATCTAACTCTATTGTGGCATCTAAGACTTGGGCATATTGCCTCAGATAGAATTCATAGGTTGGTCAAGGCCGGGCTTCTGGAAACAGATCCCTTGGAGATCCTTCCAACCTGTGAGTCTTGTCTGGAGGGCAAAATGACCAAGAGGGCTTTTAAAGCCAAAGGGAATAGGGCCACAGAGATATTAGAGTTAGTTTATTCTGATGTATGTGGACCCATGAGCGTCCAGGCGATAGGAGGCCATGAGTACTTCATCACGTTTACTGATGATTACTCAAGATATGGCTATATCTACCTAATGCATCGAAAGTCTGAGTCCTTTGACAAGTTCAAAGAATTTAGAGCCGAAGTTGAAAAGCAGACTGGTAGATATGTGAAAGCCCTTCGATCTGATCGAGGAGGTGAGTACCTATCGGACGAGTTCCTTGGGTATCTTAGAGACAGTGGGATTGTATCCCAGTTGACTGCTCCAGGTACACCACAACAGAATGGAGTTTCTGAGAGAAGGAATCGGACCTTGTTGGACATGGTCCGTAGTATGATGAGTTATGCTAGTTTACCGATCACATTTTGGGGATATGCCCTATTAACAGCAGCTTATATCTTAAACCATGTCCCATCTAAATCAGTGCCTCTAACTCCTAGAGAACTGTGGTCAAAGCGAAAGCCTACACTGCAGCATTTCAGAATATGGGGATGTCCTGCACATGTGCGAAAGGACAAGAGGGATAAGATGGAGACTAAGTCTAAGGTATGTTTGTTCATAGGCTATCCTAAAGAAACAAAAGGTGGTATATTCTATGATCCTGAAGATAAGAAGGTACTCGTTTCTACGAATGCCATCTACCTAGAGCAGGACTATATTATGGACCACAAGCCAACCAGTAAGGTAGTTCTGGAAGAGCTACTGGGTACTTGTGGAGGTAGCACATCCGGTAACATAGAGGGAAGAGGTAACATTGAAACTAGTATACCAGAAACTGTAGAAACGAATCGCTCAGTACCACCATTACCTCGTCGCAGTGGGAGACAAATCAGAGCTCCTGAAAGATACTATGGAGAGACTTTATTAGTCGATCCAGAGATTCAGGAGGATGATCCCTTGAGCTATGATGAGGCGATGAAATCTTCTGACAGTTCTGCTTGGCAAAAAGCCATGGAGGCAGAAATTGCATCTATGTCCCAAAATAATGTCTGGACACTTATTGCACCATCACCCAATATTAAACCTATTGGGTGTAAGTGGGTGTACAAGAAGAAAAGAGGACCCGATGGTTCCATTGAGATTTATAAAGCTAGATTAGTTGCCAAGGGTTTTACCCAACGAGAAGGGATCGATTATGACGAGACCTTCTCACCGGTAGCTATGCTTAAGTCTATTCGAATCCTCTTATCCATTGCAGCCCACTATGATTGGGAGATCTGGCAGATGGATGTCAAGACAGCTTTCCTCAATGGAGATTTGGAGGAAGACATATATATGATGCAGCCTCCAGGTTTTGAGTCAGTAGGTCAGGAAGATCTGGTTTGCAAACTTCAGAGGTCCATCTATGGACTGAAACAAGCATCCAGAAGTTGGAATATCCGTTTTGATCAGACAATCCGCTCATACGGATTTGATCAAAATGAGGATGAACCTTGTGTGTACAAAAGGAGTGATAATACAACAGTGGTATATTTAATACTTTATGTAGATGATATACTACTGATTGGAAATGACGTAGGAACATTATCTACGGTAAAAGTTTGGTTATCCTCGCAATTCGACATGAAAGACCTAGGTGAGGCGAGTTATGTTCTGGGGATTAAGGTAACTCGAGATCGCCAGAACAAGATTCTCTCGCTCTCACAAACTGCTTATATAGATAAGATACTGGCCAGATTCAGCATGCAGGACTCCAAGAAGGGTTTCTTGCCATTCAGATATGGCTTGAAATTGTCTAAGGATCAATGTCCTAAGACACCTGAGAAGAAGGCAGAAATGCAAAAGATACCTTATGCTTAAGCAGTGGGTAGTCTAATGTATGCCATGCAGTGCACGAGGCCAGATATCTGTTTTGCAGTAGATATGATGGGTCGGTTTCAGTCGAATCCGGGTCCAGTACATTGGACTGCTGTAAAGAGAATACTCAAGTACCTTCGTCGTACGAGGGATTATGAGTTAGTCTACACTTCACAGGACTTGACGCCGATTGGATACACGGATGCTGACTTTATGTCAGATGTGGAATCTAGAAAATCAACTTCAGGGTATGTTTTCATGTTAGGAGGAGGAGCAGTAAGTTGGCGGAGTGTGAAGCAAGGTTGCATCGCAGACTCCACCACTGAAGCTGAGTACGTCGCAGCGTGCGAGGCTGGAAAAGAAGCGGTGTGGCTCAAAAAGTTCTTATTGGACTTAGGGTGCGTACCAGAGGCTCAATCACCTATTGTCCTTTATTGTGATAATAGTGGAGCGGTAGCACAGGCCAAGGAGCCAAGACACCACCAAAAGGGGAAACATATCGAACGCAAGTTCCAATTGATTTGGCAGTTTCAGAAGGAAGGACAAGTAGCGGTGACAAAGATACCATCTGCAGACAATGTTGCTGATCCCTTTACAAAGGTGATTCCTGCAAAGGCGTTTGAGCAGCATGTAGAAGCTATGGGAGTCAGAACCATTTTTCCTCGCTAGACCAAGTGGGAGATTGTTGAGTAAGATATGGTCTAGGGCTTGTAAAAACCATAGTTGATTAATAAATGAGTTGATATTTATATTAGAATAGCTTAATTGGTGCGTATTCTACGTGTTCTATATATTGAACTGATAAGAGCCATGGCTGTATAGTGGTTCATCTGAGTGGGAGACTCAGTTGATTAGTACTATTAGCCTAAATTATTCGCAGTTCTGATTAGGGTTGGTCGCCCTATCAGGTTAAGCTGTTGGAATGACAGAGCATGGGTTTCTCCACTATGGTCATTGCCAAGCACAGTGTCTGTGGCTGAACAGAACCAACACGGTGCACAGATCGGTGAGCAGACACCGGTGCACATAGCCGTGTTTCTGCTTAGGGTAATAGGTCCTAAACCCTGAGGAACCATGACCGGTGGACTAACCAGTTTGGGTAACTTTGGTTCACCAACGTGTGAGGGATCTAACCACGACCCAAAACCATGGTGCGCTGGGTTGCTGAGCTGGCGTTGCATCGGCATGTCACTCCTGCAGGCTATTCACATCCCCATTGGGAGGTGCGTTCTTTGGTCTGACATACACCGTACTAAAACCAGGCCTAGTGGTTAACAGTTGAGCTGTTAGACCGAATCCAATTGTTTGGCCAAAATGATCGGAGGTACGATGTGTTAATCAACCTGGAAGGAACCTAGTCATATGGTCACTTGAGTCTGACGGTGCTCTCCACCGCTCAAGTTGACACATGGCACCGAGTGAAGGGATATCTAATTACCTATCTAAGCGGAGAGCAGGGGTATGCGAGAGAGCTTAGTAAGTCTGGGAGAATTGGAGTGCAGCCAGCGTCGCACTCTGGGTGGCCACGCAGGTTAACTGGGACCTAGAGGGTTGATAGGGACACTTGGGTAGTGTGTCGATCGGGTCCGGTTGGAAGCCATGAATCCTAGTCCCTGAAGGTTCCACCTTATCCATGATCGTTACGGATCATAACTTTCTCCTTGTCTCACTGTACAATACGAGTTGAAGAAATAATGCCTTAATCGTCCTGTTTTCCATGAGTGCATTGCACTAGGGCATGGTGGATGCACAGGACTAAGTGTGTTCACTAGGGGGCAACCCCAGAGTAGTGTAGGGACACACAATGTTGCCATAATGCCATAAGGAGTTCATTCCGTGTGTGCGTGTCGCACTAGAGCACGGTCTGTGTATTTAGTGATTTTTACTATAAGGGCACCCCATGTTTTACTGAGGGCACCCCAGTAAATAGTAAAAACACTATTCAAAACTCCATGGTATGTTAAATAGGTATGGATGAGGTTCTCTAAGTGTTAGAGTACTTTATCATGCACTGAGGTGGAGCATATATGCTCCGGTATGAGGTGGATGGCCACTAGATGCATGGGGGGTATTTTGGTCATTTCAAAATGTCCCGCATGCCCTAATGGCCGACCCCCCCATTAGGAAAAATATGCATGACCATCAAATCCATATTTAAAGGGTTTAATTCAGATTTGAAATGATTTGAATCTATTCCCTTTAATTGCAAAACCAAATATGGCAACTATACAATAGTGGGCATTTATTTTTGAGGATTAATGAGAGAGAGAGAGAAGGGGGAACGGTTCATATGGACAAGGGGAGAGAGGGGCACGGTTTTCAAGACATATTAGGCAAGGAAAACCGAGCCTCATTCAGTTTTTGAAGAGAAAGATCGATCCCTCTCTCCCTTGTGTTCGGTTTTGGCCTCCCTCTCTCTCTCGGGCACTCATCTCTCTCATTCTTTGGGTTTGACCTAAGGTGTGAAGAGAAAATCTTCTTCATCTCATCATCTTCTCCTCATAGAGTGGGTGTAATAAATAAGAAGAGAAAGCTTGCACTCCGAAGCACTCAGAGATTGGAGTGCAAGGATCCGGGTCGATTCGCGAGATCGGGTGTACCCGAAGAAGAACGAGGCTTCTCCCACGCACGTGGATACTTCCGTCATCATCAACTTGGAAGATTAACATCGCGGTGTTAAATCCCGCACGGAGGTATAATAAACAAAACCCTAGATCTATTGAATTGCATGCATAACATTTATGGTGTGTTTCGATAGATGACCATAGGGGTTCGTTTGCATTTCATTTTAATCTTGCGCATATGATTGTTTCTTAAGAAATTTTTAAAAATGTATCGCACACCGTATCGATCCTAAGATCGAGTCCGGCTTCCGTTGCGCCTCTGATTTATTTCCAACAGCACCCCCCCAAGCTCGGTCGACCGGTCACCAGACGGAAAGGGGGGGGTCGGTCGGCATGTCACCAGACAAAAGGGGGCAGCACCCCCCCTCCCTCTCTCTCTACTTGGGTCGGCATGTCACCAGACCAAAAGGGGGGGTCGGTCGGCATGTCACCAGACAAAAGGGGGCAGCACCCCCCCCCCTCTCTCTCTATTTGGGTCGTCATGTCACCAGACCAAAAGGGGGGGGGTCGATCGGCCGGTCACCAAACCAAGGAGGCAGCACCCCCCCCCTCTTTGGTTCGGTCGGCATGTCACCAGACAAAAGGGGGCAGCACCCCCCCCCCCTCTCTCTCTACTTGGGTCGGCATGTCACCAGACCAAAAGGGGGGGTCGGTCGGCCGGTCACCAAACCAAGGAGGCAGCACCCCCCCCTCTCTTTGGTTCGGTCGGCATGTCACCAAGGGAGGAGGGAGCACCCCCCCTCTCTACTTCGGTCGGCATGTCACCAAACCAAGGGGGGTCGGCCATGCAACAACCCCTCTCTCTCTCTCTCTCTCTCTCTCTCTCTCTCTCTCGATGGGACGTGCAACGAGCCGAGGTGTGAAGCAGCAGTCGAACCCGAAGATCTCGCGGTGCTGACAACGCTCCACGATTTCCGGCCCAAAGTGACCAGGTGTCAACCGCGCGCCACATCACCGCGGCGGTTGAGATCATTGCAGGGACACGTCACCCACCCGATTTTCGCAGAGCGTCGTAACCGTCACCCCGCCACTATAAAAGGGGACCTACCCCTTCAGCAAGAGGAGGGAGAATTCTGGAGGAGACGCTGCCCATTTCGTCCCAGAATTCGTGGAGCTGTGGAGGTCGGTCGGTTGATAGCCAGAGACTGTCTGCGGAGGTCGATCGGCAGACAGATACTGTCTGCACGCGACCGGTAGATAGACACTGTCTGCAGTGGTCGGTAGCCAGAGACTGTCTGCGGAGGTCGGTCGGCAGACATATACTGTCTGCACGCGACCGGTAGTCAGACACTGTCTGCAGCGATCGGTAGCCAGAGACTGTCTGCGGATGTCGGTCGGCAGATAGATACTGTCTGCACGCGACCGGTAGACAGACACTGTCTGCAGCGGTCGGTAGCCAGAGACTGTCTGCGGAGGTCGGTCGGCAGACATATACTGTATGCACGCGACCGGTAGTCAGACACTGTCTGCAGCGGTCAGCACCCAGAGGTTGTCTACGGAGGTCGGTCGGTCGGCAGCCAGACACTGTCTGCAGCGACCGGTAGACAGACCAGACACTGTCTGCAGCGACTTGTAGACAGACGCTGTCTGCAGCGGTCGGTAGTCTGAGTGAAATTGCAGAGGTCGGTAGTTTGGGAGACCGGTCCTCGGGGTTTGTAATTGGGGTTAAGGTGAGAGATTATACCCGAAAAGATAGTTTTAGTGCATTCTCGCCCCACCCGTGGTTTTTTCCCCTTCGATGTTGCGAAGGGGTTTTTCCACGTAAATAGTGTCTTCACTCTTCTCTTTGGCTTGTTGGATTCTGCTTGCCACCCGAACCGTCCGGTTCGACTAAAAACCCCCCACAATCTTGGCGCCGTCTGTGGGATAGTCTTCGAGACTTCCTACTAGAGCTTTCGACTGTTGACCCGTGGGTGTCGACCAGTCCGAGGCTACCTGCAACCAGCGATCCACGACCACACGGTTGAAGAACGATGGCCGGTGGACCGTATCGTACCCCCTCAACGTCGCAGCTCCCATCCGAAGCTGCACCCCTCAGAGATGCTAAGGACGTCGGGCGTCTTGTTCAACCATCAGCGGACACGGAGCGCACAGTCCCGCTGGTGAATCCCATACTGGGGGTTGGGGACTCCAGTCAAGCTCCGGTAGCAACCTTGGCTCCACTAACAGGGGGTCTGTCGGAAGCTTTTCTGGCCACAATGATGATGACCCAGCAAGCTCTCACCACCCAGCTCCAAACGATGCAGCGCAACTACGAGGAGTTGCGTGACTTCGTGCGGGCCGCACCGACGGGTGGTCTACTCAATCAGGGCATGTTGGCCCAAGCGGGACAGCGCCTCCCCACTCAAGCTGCCCCACCAGTGCAAATGCAGCCGCAACCAGTGCCTCAGGTGGAGGTCAGGGTTAATCGCTCGGTGGAGGTCCAAAGTGTGAATCCCGACGGGCGAGACTCGAGTAGCCCTGAGCCTGTGGAAAGAAACAAACACGCTCGAGCGGCATCGGCACGTTCGGACGTCTGGTCCCGGCTCGGAGCACCCCCCCGACAGCCGCCTGCCTCCAAGCATCAGTCGAAGACGGACTCGGCACAAGTGCATCGCCCAAAGCGAGACGATGAACACCATCGTCAACCAAGTGATAGCCATCACACTCGGATGACGCCGGCCAGTCGGCAGCCGGCTCACACTGCTGATCGGAGGAGCGTACATGAGCGCATTCGGGTACATGCATCGGAGCGACTCGGGGATCAAGAAGGAATCCAACGAGATCGACCGGGGGTCCGAGCTCCCGACCGGCTGGAGGAAGTCGCCATTCGAGGAGCCGTATGGTCGCCGCTTGTCGAGAAGCTACTCCGAGAGCCATTCCCTCGGGGGTGGAATCCTCCACGCCTTCCTAAGTTTGACAGATCGAAAGACCCGGTAGAGCACGTACTGGCTTTCCGGGATGCTCTGGTCCCGCACGAGGATGATCATATCCTCTGCCGGACCTTGGCCAACAGCTTGTCGGGAACGCCCCTTGAATGGTTCCACAAGCTCAGGCCCTCGTCCATCTCCTCATTCTCGGAGCTGAGCACGCGGTTCATCGACCAGTACCGATGCAATCACCGGGAGCTGAAGACTGGAGTCACTCTTCGGGATGAGTATGACCCAGAAGGAGACGCTCCGATAATTCTACCATAGGTTCAGGTCCGAGTACCTGAGCTTGGCGGACGCAGACGGGCAGGATCGCATGGTGATCGCGGCCTTCAAGAACGCCATTCAGCCTACCCAGCTCGTCAACGCGTCGCTCATCAAGCGAACCCCGGAGACGATTGACGAGCTGTCGAGACGCGTTGAGAAGTACATCAAGATCGAAGACGCGGACCGCAAGAGGAAGGCGGTGGAAACCAGGGCCCCGCACCAGGGCTATGCCAAGCCAGCTGCCGTGAAGAACGTCAACAAGCAGCAGGGGGATGCGACACGGCACGAGGCGAAGCGGCAAATGCAAGACAGGCCAGCAAGGCCGCAGTGGAACAGAGAGTTCACAGTACTGAACGCCCCCATAGACCAGATCCTGGAAGCTATCAAGGGCGAACCATACTTCAAGTGGGCACAACCGCTTGAGCCTGGGGAGAGGGGAGCCAGAGATGCATCAAGGTACTGCGAGTACCATCAAGGCCAAGGTCACACCACCTTGCAGTGTCGGGCGCTCAAGCATCATATTGAGGATCTCATTGAGGCCGGCCACCTTGGCTGCTTCATTAACCTCCCTCAACGTAAGGAGACTAAGGCTGTAGGGGAAGTCCAGCGAGGAGCGACGGCATAGCGCTTACCAGGTCCTCCGCCAGAAAGGCGCCAGCTCCGAGAGGTAGATGCAGTCTACGGGTACCATGGCCCGGTACCATCTTCAAATGCCGTCGACCGACAGGTGCGACGTATTGAACAAGCAAGGCAAGTCCACCATGTGGTACTCGACCCTGTCATCCATCCCGAGCCAAGAGTGGAAGATGCAGTACAGTTTTCGGTGGCTGATCTGGTCGGAATAGAGAGGCCTCACAACCATCCCCTGGTCATACGGCTCCTGATAGCCAATTGCCTAGTGAAAAGAATTTTGGTCGACGCCGGAAGTTCGGTAGATGTGCTCTTCCTCAGCGCCTTCGACGCCATGCAGCTAGATCGCGGATAGATGACCGAGTCGTCGTCGACGAGAACGGGCTTCACGGGGGAGGCTGCAAGGGTGGTTGGTGAGATCACCCTCCCGATCACAACAGGGCATCTCACTAATCTTACCCGGTTCATTGTGATCGAAGCTCACTCGGCGTACAACATCATCCTCGGAAGGCCGTGGCTCCACCACTTGGATGCGGTCCCCTCGTCGGCCCACTGAAGTTTTGGACCGACAAGGGCGTGATGAGCATTCGAGGTGACCAGTCCTCGGGAGCCAAGTGCAAGCTCAGTGTCATCCATCTAAAGACGACATGCCAAATTAAGGGAGGAGAACCAAGTGGAGGCAGCACTGAGTTGGGCATCCTCAACCTCTGGACTGTGAAGCAGAGTCAAGAAGCTCCAACGTTCCAGCTCCGCGCCCGATCAAGCGTAGGAGCGCGAGGGGGCCAACCCCTTGTGAAGACCGACCTGTCAGCTGAACTTAAAGAGCTGACAGTGTCGGGGGACCTGCTGAAGACCGACCTGTCAACTGAACGTAAAGAGCTGACAGTGTCGGGGGACTTGCTGAAGACCGACATGTCAGCTGAACGTAAAGAGCTGACAGTGTCGGGGGACCTATAGAAGACCGACCATTTAGTTGAACATAAAGAACTGAATGCGTCGAGGAGCTTGAAGAAGGCCGGTCAGTTAGCTGAACTTAAAGAGCTAACTGGTCCGAGCGACCCGATGGAGACTGACCTACCAGCTGAAGGTAAAGAGCTGAGCAGGATGACGCACCCTCAGAAGACCGATCGACCGGTTGAATCTAAAGAACCGGACGAGTTGGAGAGCCCGAACGCGGAGTGGGAGGAGTCACCTGCCGTCGAGCCAATTCTGCCCATGGACTTAGGAGAAGCGGGTCATCCGAGGATAACTTTTCTCGGGTCGCGACTGCCGAAGCATCATGCCGAAGATATGACAGCATTTCTCAAGGCAAATCTGGACGTGTTCGCATGGTCAGTTGAAGATATGCTAGGCATCCACCCCGAGGTAGCCTGTCATCACCTCAACATTCGAGAAGGAACTGCACCTGTACGCTAGAAGCCCCGGTCGCTAGCACCGGAAAAAGCAGCAGCTGTCAACATGGAGGTAGAGAAGCTGCTACGAGCGGGCATCATCAGAGAGGCTCGGTACCCGAAGTGGATCGCTAACGTGGTCGCCGTCCCCAAGAAGTCCAGAGTCATTCGGGTCTGCATCGATTTCACAAATCTCAACCAGGCATGCCCAAAGGATAGCTACCCACTACCGCGCATCGATACCCTGGTGGATTCCATGGCGGGACACGAGAGGCTCTCGTTCATGGACGGGTACTCGGGCTATCACCAGATCCCCATGAATCCGGAGGACCAGGAGCACACGACCTTCGTCACGGGTCGAGGGCTCTACTGCTACAAGATGATGCCATTCGGATTGAAGAACGCGGGGGTGACGTACCAAAGGCTGGTGAACAAGATATTCGTCGACCAAATCGGAAGGAACGTGGAGGTCTACATCGACGACTTGCTTGTGAAGAGTCAGGCTGAGGATACGCATATGCAAGACCTGGAGGAAACCTTCGCAACCTTGCAGAGGTACAACATGAAGTTGAACCCGACCAAGTGCGCCTTCGGCGTGACGTCGGGAAAATTCCTGGGATACTTGGTCACCCGACGGAGGATCAAAGCCAACCCGGAGCAAATCCGTGCTTTAGAGGAGATGTCGTCGCCAAAGTCACGAAAGGAAGTCCAGAAGCTGACCGGACGGATCAACGCCCTCAATCGCTTCATATCAAAGTCCTCAGACCGATGTCGGCCCCTGTTCGAGAGGCTGAGTAAGCTTGTACCTTTCAACTGGGACCAATGCTGTGAAGAAGCATTTCAGGAGCTGAAGATGTATCTTGGCCGACCCCCTATCTTGACAGCCCCCCAGCCAGGTGCAACGCTGGGGGTGTATCTTTCCGTATCGGAGGCAGCAATCAATGCTGTACTGATATGCGAGAGTGAAGGAGTCGAGAAGCCTGTCTACTATGTCAGCCGCACAGCTGAAACTCGGTACACGCGGATCGAAAAAGTAGCCCTGGCATTAGTGTACGTGTCAATGAGGCTTTGCCCGTACTTCGTTGCTCACCCCATCGAGGTCATCACCGAGCACCCCCTGAAGGAAGTACTGGATAACTCTACTCGGGCAGGTCGGCTGAGCAAGTGGGCTGCAAAGCTACAAGAGTTTGGTCCTCGGTATGTGCCTCGGAAAGCAGTCAAGGGCCAAGCACTTGCGGACTTCCTCAGCGATTTTCCGGCGGAAGACACTGCTCCGGTGCCAGAGACGTTAGAAGACCTGTCGGTAGCTGCAAGTCGACCCGTGGGAGTCGGTGCGGCAGCAGGACAGGAGGACGAAGGAAAAGGCTGGAGATTGTTCGTGGATGGCTCGTCGTGCGCAGTCGGGAGTAGTGTGGGGGTAGTCCTAGTAACCCCCGATCACACGAAGCTCGAAAAGTCAGTGCGGCTACTTTTCCCGACGACGAACAACGAAGCTGAGTACGAGGCGATACTGACAGGACCCTACGAAAGGCGAGACCGGCCGGTGAACACCTTGGAAGATAGGTTGACAGACCCCGCCGGGATACGACCGATCGACCAACCTAAACCAAGTGGTACATAACACTCCGGCGAGTTCTACCACTTGGCCGACCGGTCGACAGGACCCTACGAAGGGCGAGACCCGCCGGTGAACACCTAGGAAGATCGGTCGACAGACCCCGCCGGGGTACGACCGGTTGACCAACCTAAACTAAGTGGTACGTAATGTTGAGCGTCCATTTTGTGCGAATTATCTCTTCTTTATCATGCATATAGCATCACTTTGCTACGTAAAACTTTCATACTACACGTAAACTGCATGAGTTTCCTTGCACCGTAATATAGTAGACTCTCATACGAACCCAACGGCATATTGGTTCGCTCTCATACATTGCATGCATGAAAGATACAGAGCCCGATAACCCAAATTATCCTTTTATCAATAATCGTATTGGAACCTTATATGCATTATTTCATGTGTATTTTTCAGAAACCGGATCTCGACACGCACGACTACAGTGATGCAAGGTTATGGGTCGATATCATCTCAATTGGCTTTGGAATAGAGGGAGGTCGTGTTTAGATGACAAGAGAATTGACGAGAAATGAATGACAAATCGGAGAAGAAGGATTCAATATCTACATGCTCTGACTGAACGATCGAGTACTGCACGCATACAATCGGAATGATGTGGATGAGTTGATGAGCTCAGATGGTTCGAAGGATGCAACCCGGATGATCTCATTTTCTCCAATATCATCAATTCATTTCTATTTCCTTCTTTTATTCTCCATTATACATACACCTCATTCTAACTACACCCAAAACCCAATCACAGCCGTCCGATCGCCCATCCCTTCCATGCACATGCATGAATGCATGTATGTGCCACCACAACCCGGCTGTACTCTATCCATCAGCCCCCCTCTAAACCGGACTCCCCTCCATTCAAATCCCAACCGTCCGATCTCACCTATCCCATGCAAACCCATCGGCCCAGCTCTCTCTACCCGATCAGGCCCAGCTCTCCTATTTAATCCCAACCGTCCGATTGATCACAGCCCTCCATTGCACGTTCCCCCCATGCAGCCGTTCCATGCATTACACCCGGAACCCATGCAGCGGCCCAGCTCTCCCACGGCTCTCTCCCAGCATCACAGCCATCCGATGCCATGCAGGCCCAGCTGTAACCGGAACCCATCCGAGCTCCTCTCTCTACGGGATCCTCTCTCTACGGGATTCTCTCTCTCCTAATCCGGACACCTCTCTCTCTAAAACCCAGCCATACCGTGCCCGACTTCTTCTCTCTCCCTGTTTTCTCTCAACCGAACCCGGTAGCCCGAGCCTCTCTCTCCCGGGATTCTCTCTCTATTTCCTTCCTTAACAACCCACCGAACTTCTCTCTCTCCCTTACCCGATCAGCCTCCTAGCTGTACCCGAGAAACCCCCCAGCCGAACTTCTCTCTTCCTTTCCCTACATCTCTCTCTCCTCCTTGATTTTCTCTCTATTCTTTCCTTTTTCTCTCTCTAACCGTGCAAGCCCAGCCGGACTTTTCTTTCTCTTTTTTTCTCTCTCTCTATCTTATATAAGGGGGAGGGACGGACGAACTAGGAGGCCCGCCACACACGAACCTAGCATCACCCATCTACCACCGGACCTTTGTCATTGCACCGAACCCTAAGCATCATCTTCCTCATCCACCGGCCACCCTCTACCATTCTGGACCGAAACCGAAACCGAAACCCTAGCCTCCACCTCCGATAATCCTACTCCAGTCGTTCATCCGAGCCGTCATCCATCATCCGTACCATCGAAGCCGTGCTGCACGTCACCATCATTGAGCCGGATTACAAGGAAGCAAAGAAGCAAAGACGGGCGAAGCCGAGAAGATCGTCATCATCTGGTTCTTCTGTCCTTTTTGTTATTTGTTTATTATAAAACAAACAATGCTATCATATGAGATGATGTGTAGCTAAATTCCATAGCTTAGGCCAATGGGGAATTACTAGTGTTCTATGTTATGTTTTGGGATTGATTATTAATTGCGTTTCAATGTTTAAAAATAGAATCTTCCGCCAACGCATGTTGATATATTCTCTAGATTTTCCATGCATTAGATATAGTGAATGCTTATCTTAGATTCATTATGATCATATGATGGTTAATGCTTCGAATCAATGTTACATGCAATAGTTGCCTAATGCCTATTTTTTTATAAATATTCTATATATGTTTGCACCATGTCGGTTTTCATTGCTAAATCATCCGATTAGAATCTGTCCTTACGACGATCTAATTGAGTAAAATATAATGATCAACCCTCAACTATCATAGAATGCTAGGATGAACCCTGAAGCCTAAGTTTTCCCCTAATCCAAGTACCTTTCCATAATTGCATTGCTTTAGTCTTTATTAAACAATTAGTTTTTGTTAATTTAATTACTTAGTTAATCTAATCAGACTTCAACCATTGTTAGCTAGATTGGGTTTCAATCAACCTTAGATTTATTGAGTTTCCTATCAAAGTCCCTGTGGGATCGACCTCGCTCTGCTGCATTACAATCAACGATTCGTGCACTTGCGAGTACAATTAAAATATAACAACAAGTTTTTGGCGCCGTTGCCGGGGACTTTGTTTTAGGAAAATACTTGAATCTGATTAGATTGTGTCCTTCTACTAGCTTTAGTTAGGTTTTATTAAATCAAATAATAAATATATATTTAGAAACAAAGTTAATCCTATTTTTTTTCTTTGATTATTCTATTTCTCAGTCAATGTGGAATCAGGGTTATACACATATATCAACTGAGCGTGAATATCCAAAAAGTATTCAAGATCCATATTATGGAACATATAATCCAAACTGGCAATATGGCTCACCGTACTATGATATGTATAATCCTAGTGGGCAAAATTATTATTGGGAAAATGGACATATTGCTAATGATTTTCAAATCTCTACTACTTACGATTCTTATGAGACACTTTATAAAGAGACTCTTCAGGAAACTCTTGAAAAATACATACAAATCAATCAAAATATTTTGCAAAATTTGAAAGAAGTGACTCATATGCAACAAAATACTAAACAACGTCTCACTAGAAGTCAATCATATCTTAATGATAGAGAGAATGATGCCTTTACATCACAACTTGAATTGAACCCCATGAATGATGGTGATGAAGTTAATAGAGAGAACATAACTGACATCCCCATAGAAGACGAGTTTACTAAATCTGAATTCTCTGATTCCTTGGAAGCCTGTCTAACAAATACCGATGATATTATCGAGGATGTGATTGTTGAAGAAACCAATATTCTCTCATTCAATGTGGGCATTAATAATGATGTATTTATTGAAGAAATCAATTCTCACCCATTAAGTCATGAAGTTAATAATGATGCGATTATCCTCCCAACTAATATTAAAAAATCAAATTCCGCCTTACAAATTCTGTCGTCTGAGTTAGAGCATACATATTTGGGCCACGAAGATAGATTTCCCATAATAATTTTTACTAACTTCAATATAGATCATGATACTACATTGAGGTATAAATCAAAAGGACTTCTAGAATGGAATTTAGATAATATTAGTGGAACTTACACAATTTAATTTGAAGAAAATATAAAATCATCAAATGAGAAACAATGTATATTGAACCCTAATTCAAAATATATAGTTATGAAAGAAACGAGCTCAAGGTATACTTTGGGATATAAGTTTTCAATGGACAACTACTCTCTTTTCTTTCTAAAAATTCCAAAAGATCGATCATGTCGATTTATTAGGATTTAATAAATTAATCTATTAAAAAATAATATCCTCTCCTGTACTATAATAGTTAAATTAGTTTTAATTTTTTCATCATCTACTTATCTTAATTAGTTTCTATGTCCTTGTTTTGTTTTATGTCTTTGTGTCACTAACTTTTGACAGGAAATAATGATGCAAAACACTTGAGGTACTATCCACCCTTATAACTTCGTACTTGCATTTCAAACATAACTGTCACTCCAACCGATATCATAAATTGTTATTATCTTATTCATGAGCATGCATGTTTATTTCATACATTGAGGACAATGTTTAATTTAAGTTTGGGGGTGTATGGTGTACTTTTGTGTGGTGTACCTCTTACAAAAAAAAAAAATGTTTATTTATTGCATCAACTTACGCTGTAGTGGGACAGCTCGGCATATACGTCTCGGCGTATGTGTGTCCAGTCTGTAGTCCCCTACCAAAACTGCAGCGTTCGTATAGAATCTTTTAGAAATTGCATATGCATGTTTTTCCTTTTTGTGTTAGGGTCTTTTTCGTGGCATTTTTATTTTCTTTTCTTTTCTTTAAAAAAAAATTTATTTATTTAATTTACTTTTATTTCAGGTTTTGTAGTCTAATTCTTTCGTACTCGAATAGAACCACAAGGCACCTGGTAATCTAGGTATAAAGTCTAAGGATTAGCTAGAAAAAGTATGTCTAATATGGTTCTGACCCTTAGTAACCTTTTAGAGATTGTCAAAACAAACTAGACTTGACCTTTCACTTCACATCTGGCTTACACCTCCAGGGTCCAGATTCAAAACTTTCATATCACCTAATAGTCACTTGGTGTCCTGATGAACCATGCGGATCTGGTTCACTTGGTTTGAAAAAAATATCATTAGGAAAGTGACCAGTGAATTCTAAGGTATAGCGAAAAGGGCTACCTATTAGCATGGTCTAGGACCTAATTATGTAAAAGTCTTAACCTGTATGCCCTAAGATGAGTGAAGCCTGGTCGATAGGGTTATGAGAATGATCCTATGGATGCAGAGTGAATCAAATATAAAGGCAACATGAGGATGGCTACCTAACTCATGAGAGCGTTGGCAGCGTGTCATGGGCATAGAGTGAAGCTGGCATGGTACAAGTTAGGAAGGGATATATAATTAGATCCAGAAAAAAAATGAGACCGAAAAAAAATAAAAAAAAAAAAAGAAAAAAAAAAGAAAAGGAAAATAAAATAGTGTGAAAGCCGTCGTTATAAACAATGTGGGAAAACTGGAATATCACATATAAAGCCGAAAGGTATTAAGGTGAATATCCACAACTCTCACTAGCCTGTCTAGATTAGCTGGTTTTGACTCAGGTTCTAAGGTCGACTTTGACCGTTCTAGGAGACTGTTAGAATGATATGAATGTAGAGAACCAAACCCCCAGTTGTGTTTAGCCCAGACAGCACCGTGCACTTGAGCTTAGTTGACCTTGACCTTTTCTAACAGGGAACTAATAGTTAGAACCTAAAATGCCTACTTCGAAAGCCGAAGCTTGGACTGACTACCTTGAAAGTCTTGTGCCTTAGAAATTCTATTTTTGAGTACTTTTAATTATTCTGCGGAACCGACTTTTTTTTTATTACTTATTTTTATAAAAAAAAATAAATAAATAAATTTAAAAAAAAAAAAAAAAAAGTTTTGAATTTTGTGGGTAGATTCACTGCAAACCCTCACGAGACAAAACTCGTCCACTAGGGTGACCTAGGGGTTTAACGGCTTGTTGCACGTGCTAAGTGCAATCGCGATTCCTGCGAAAGTGAGTTAAGTTATTTTTATTTTATTTTTTTTCATTATCTTCGTCGTTTATTTTGTTTGCTTTCTCGAGGACTAGAAAGATTGAAGTTTGGGGGTGTGTTGAGCGTCCATTTTGTGCGAATTATCTCTTCTTTATCATGCATATAGCATCACTTTGCTACGTAAAACTTTCATACTACACGTAAACTGCATGAGTTTCCTTGCACCGTAATATAGTAGACTCTCATACGAACCCAACGGCATATTGGTTCGCTCTCATACATTGCATGCATGAAAGATACAGAGCCCGATAACCCAAATTATCCTTTTATCAATAATCGTATTGGAACCTTATATGCATTATTTCATGTGTATTTTTCAGAAACCGGATCTCGACACGCACGACTACAGTGATGCAAGGTTATGGGTCGATATCATCTCAATTGGCTTTGGAATAGAGGGAGGTCGTGTTCAGATGACAAGAGAATTGACGAGAAATGAATGACAAATCGGAGAAGAAGGATTCCAAATCTACATGCTCTGACTGAACGATCGAGTACTGCACGCATACAATCGGAATGATGTGGATGAGTTGACGAGCTCAGATGGTTCGAAGGATGCAACCCGGATGATCTCATTTTCTCCAATATCATCAATTCATTTCTATTTCCTTCTTTTATTCTCCATTATACATACACCTCATTCTAACTACACCCAAAACCCAATCACAGTCGTCCGATCGCCCATCCCTTCCATGCACATGCATGAATGCATGTATGTGCCACCACAACCCGGCTGTACTCTATCCATCAGCCCCCCTCTAAACCGGACTCCCCTCCATTCAAATCCCAACCGTCCGATCTCACCTATCCCATGCAAACCCATCGGCCCAGCTCTCTCTACCCGATCAGGCCCAGCTCTCCTATTTAATCCCAACCGTCCGATTGATCACAGCCCTCCATTGCACGTTCCCCCCATGCAGCCGTTCCATGCATTACACCCGGAACCCATGCAGCGGCCCAGCTCTCCCACGGCTCTCTCCCAGCATCACAGCCATCCGATGCCATGCAGGCCCAGCTGTAACCGGAACCCATCCGAGCTCCTCTCTCTACGGGATCCTCTCTCTACGGGATTCTCTCTCTCCTAATCCGGACGCCTCTCTCTCTAAAACCCAGCCATACCGTGCCCGACTTCTTCTCTCTCCCTGTTTTCTCTCAACCGAACCCGGTAGCCCGAGCCTCTCTCTCCCGGGATTCTCTCTCTATTTCCTTCCTTAACAACCCACCGAACTTCTCTCTCTCCCTTACCCGATCAGCCTCCTAGCTGTACCCGAGAAACCCCCCAGCCGAACTTCTCTCTTCCTTTCCCTACATCTCTCTCTCCTCTTTGATTTTCTCTCTATTCTTTCCTTTTTCTCTCTCTAACCGTGCAAGCCCAGCCGGACTTTTCTTTCTCTTTTTTTCTCTCTCTCTATCTTATATAAGGGGGAGGGACGGACGAACTAGGAGGCCCGCCACACACGAACCTAGCATCACCCATCTACCACCGGACCTTTGTCATTGCACCGAACCCTAAGCATCATCTTCCTCATCCACCGGCCACCCTCTACCATTCTGGACCGAAACCGAAACCGAAACCCTAGCCTCCACCTCCGATAATCCTACTCCAGTCGTTCATCCGAGCCGTCATCCATCATCCGTACCATCGAAGCCGTGCTGCACGTCACCATCATTGAGCCGGATTACAAGGAAGCAAAGAAGCAAAGACGGGCGAAGCCGAGAAGATCGTCATCATCTGGTTCTTCTGTCCTTTTTGTTATTTGTTTATTATAAAACAAACAATGCTATCATATGAGATGATGTGTAGCTAAATTCCATAGCTTAGGCCAATGGGGAATTACTAGTGTTCTATGTTATGTTTTGGGATTGATTATTAATTGCGTTTCAATGTTTAAAAATAGAATCTTCCGCTAACGCATGTTGATATATTCTCTAGATTTTCCATGCATTAGATATAGTGAATGCTTATCTTAGATTCATTATGATCATATGATGGTTAATGCTTAGAATCAATGTTACATGCAATAGTTGCCTAATGCCTATTTTTTTATAAATATTCTATATATGTTTGCACCATGTCGGTTTTCATTGCTAAATCATCCGATTAGAATCTGTCCTTACGACGATCTAATTGAGTAAAATATAATGATCAACCCTCAACTATCATAGAATGCTAGGATGAACCCTGAAGCCTAAGTTTTCCCCTAATCCAAGTACCTTTCCATAATTGCATTGCTTTAGTCTTTATTAAACAATTAGTTTTTGTTAATTTAATTACTTAGTTAATCTAATCAGACTTCAACCATTGTTAGCTAGATTAGGTTTCAATCAACCTTAGATTTATTGAGTTTCCTATCAAAGTCCCTGTGGGATCGACCTCGCTCTGCTGCATTACAATCAACGATTCGTGCACTTGCGAGTACAATTAAAATATAACAACACGTAACACTCCGAGCGAGTTCTACCACTTGGCCGACGGGTCGACAGGACCCTGCGAAAGGCGAGATCGGCCGGTGAACACCTTGGAAGATCAGTCGACAGATCCCGCCGGGGTACGACCAATCGACCAACCTAAACCAAGTGGTACATAACACTCCGAGCGAGTTCTACCACTTGGCCGACCGGTCGACAGGACCCTGCGAAGGGCGAGACCGACCGGTGAACACCTTGGAAGATCAGTCGACAGACCCCGCCGGGGTATGACCGGTCGACCAACCTAAACCAAGTGGTACATAACACTCCGAGCGAGCTCTACCACTTGGCCGGCCGGTCGACAGGTCCCTGCGAAGGGCGTGACCGGCCGGTGAACACCTAGGAAGATCGGTCGACAGACCCCGCCGGGGTACGACCGGTTGACCAACCTAAACCAAGTGGTACATAACACTCCGAGCGAGTTCTACCACTTGGCCGACCGGTCGACAGGTCCCTGCGAAGGGCGTGACCGGCCGGTGAACACCTAGGAAGATCGGTCGACAGGCCCCGCCAGGGTACGACCGATTGACCAACCTAAACCAAGTGGTACATAACACTCCGAGCGAGCTCTACCACTTGGCCGATCGGTCGACAAGTCCCTGCGAAGGGCGTGACCGGCCGGTGAACACCTAGGAAGATCGGTCGACAGACCCCGTCGGGGTACGACGGGTTGACCAACCTAAACCAAGTGGTACATAACACTCCGAGCGAGTTCTACCACTTGGACGACCGGTCGACAAGTCCCTGCGAAGGGCGTGACCGGCCGGTGAACACCTAGGAAGATCGGTCGACAGACCCCGCCGGGGTACGACCGGTTGACCAACCTAAGCCAAGTGGTATGTAACACTCCGAGCGAGTTCTACCACTTGACCGACTGGTCGACAGGACCCTACGAAGGGCGAGACCGGCCGATGAACACCTTGGAAGATCGGTCGACAGACCCCGCCGGGGTACGACCGGTCGACCAACCTAAACCAAATGGTACATAACACTCCGAGCGAGCTCTACCACTTGGCCGACCGGTCGACAGGTCCCTACGAAGGGCGTGACTGGCCGATGAACACCTGGGAGGATCAGTCGACAGACCCCTTGGGGGTACGACCGATCAACCAACGCAAACTAAGATGGGCACGCAAACCGAGATGGACATGCACGTCAGAGTACACGTGCAAACCGAGGCGGGCATGCAAACCGAGGCGGGCGCACAAGTCGAGGCTGATATGCGGAATGAGGCTGCATACAAATCGAGGCAAAGTGATCCTGACCAGACGGGACCGAAGACTGCCCGGTCAGGAGGGGGTATTGTGTGTACCTTTCTCTCTCAGGGTTGGCCACGCAACAAACACCCCCCCCCCCTATGAGCTTCGGTCGGCAGGTCATCAGATAAAGGAGGGGGCAGCACCCCCACCCATGGGCTCGGTCGGCATGTCATCAGACAAAGGAGGGCAGCACCCCCCTAGCTCGGTCGACCGGTCACCAGATAGAAAGGGGGGGGTCGGTCGGCATGTCACCAGACAAAACGGGGCAGCACCCCCCCTCCCTCTCTCTCTACTTGGGTCGGCATGTCACCAGACCAAAAGGGGGGGTCGGTCGGCATGTCACCAGACAAAAGGGGGCAGCACCCCCCCCCCCCCTCTCTCTCTCTATTTGGGTCGTCATGTCACCAAACCAAAAGGGGGGGTCGGTCGGCCGGTCACCAAACCAAGGAGGCAGCACCCCCCCCCCTCTTTGGTTCGGTCGGCATGTCACCAGATAAAAGGGGGCAGCACCCCCCCCCCCCCTCTCTCTCTACTTGGGTCGGCATGTCACCAGACCAAAAGGGGGGGGGTCGGTCGGTCGGTCACCAAACCAAGGAGGCAGCACCCCCCCCCCCTCTTTGGTTCGGTCGGCATGTCACCAAGGGAGGAGGGAGCACCCCCCCCCCCCTCTCTACTTCGGTCGGCATGTCACCAAACCATGGGGGGTCGGCCATGCAACAACCCCTCTCTCTCTCTCTCGATGGGACGTGCAACGAGCCGAGGTGTGAAGCAACAGTCAAACCCAGAGATCTCGCGGTGCTGACAACGCTCCGCGATTTCCGGCCCAAAGTGACCAGGTGTCAACCGCGCGCCACGTCACCGCGGCGGTTGAGCTCATTGCGGGGACACGTCACCCACCTGATTTTCGCGGAGCGTCGTAACCGTCACCCCGCCACTATAAAAGGGGACCTACCCCTTCAGCAAGAGGAGGGAGAATTCTGGAGGAGACGCTGCCCGTTTCGTCCCGGAATTCGTGGAGTTGCGGAGGTCGGTCGGTCGGTAGCCAGAGACTGTTTGCGGAGGTCGGTCGGTAGACATATACTGTCTGCACGCGACCGATAGACAGACACTGTCTGCAGCGATCGGTAGCCAGAGACTGTCTACGGAGGTCGGTCGGCAGACATATACTGTCTGCACGCGACCGGTAGTCAGACACTGTCTACAGCGATCGGTAGCCAGAGACTGTCTACGGAGGTCGGTCGGCAGATAGATACTGTCTGCACGCGACCGGTAGACAGACACTGTCTGCAGCGGTCGGTAGCCAGAGACTGTCTGCGGAGGTCGATCGGCAGACATATACTGTATGCACGCGACCGGTAGTCAGACACTGTCTGCAGTGGTCAGCACCCAGAGGTTGTCTGCGGAGGTCGGTCGGTCGGCAGCCAGACACTGTCTGCAGCGACCGGTAGACAGACCAGACACTGTCTGCAGCGACTTGTAGACAGACGCTGTCTGTAGCGGTCGGTAGTCTGAGTAAAATTGCAGAGGTCGGTAGTTTGGGAGACCGGTCCTCGGGGTTTGTAATTGGGGTTAAGGTGAGAGATTGTACCCGAAAAGATAGTTCTAGTGCATTCTCGCCCCACCCATGGTTTTTTCCCCTTCGACGTTGCGAAGGGGTTTTTCCACGTAAATACTGTTTTCACTCTTCTCTTTGGCTTGTTGGATTGTGCTTGCCACCCGAACCGCCCGGTTCGACTAAAAACCCCCCACATTTCACATTTCTAGCGGGGAGTGTTGAAGGTTAGAGACTTCTACAAGGAAGCGACCACCCTATCATTAGGGGACGGGAAGCTTATCAAATTTTGGAAGGATGCCTGGCTTGGAAGTTTGCCGCTAGAGCAGCTGGTTTCCTCTCTTTATTGTATGGCCATACATAAATACGCTTCCGTCCGTTCTCAAGCGGGTAGAAGGTAGGGTTCCACGGTATGGAAACTCAAGCTTTTGTCTCCGCTGGACCAGGAGAGTCAGCGAGAACTCCAAGACCTGAATGTCCTTCTTTCAGCGGCAAATTTTAGACAAACACATGACAGAGTTCGGTGGAGGTGCACATCTTTATGGGTTTTCTCTGTCAAATCCTTCTACATACATCTGCTTCCTCATTTACAGAGACACCAGCCTTCGAAGGCAATCTGGAAGACAAAGGCTCCAACTAAGATCCAGATTTTCTTCCTGCTGGCTTCGAGAAATAAGATCCTCACCAAGGTTAACCTGTTGAAATGCAATCACCCTCAAGTTATGGAGGTCATTTGCACCTTTTGCACCACGGGAGAGGAAACTGCATCCCACCTGCTGCTTGGATGCCCCTTCGCTAGGCCAGTGTGAGATCATTTTGAAGATAAGGGGGTATCACATCTCACCCTCGGACACTACGAGCCCTTTGGAGTTCGTGGAGAAGGAGAAGAGTTCCAGCTGGAATCAGGAAACCTTGGGATTTGCTAGTAATGGCTATCATCTGCGTACTCTGGCTGGAGAGGAACAACCGCATCTTCAACGACAAAGCTGCAGGAGCGGAGCATCTTTGTCATTCGGTGTCCTCGATTTTTATGACATGGATCATTCCATGGTACATCAAACTAGGGGGGGAGGCTCTGGATTTTTGTAACAGGATCATTTCGTGATTTTTAATAAATTCTGGTCGGGGTCTGCCTAACCCTCCCTCCTTCAGGAGGGCTTCTCAAAAAAAAAAAGGATCAGATTTTTTTTTTTTCAGCATGGGTCCATGTCTTTTTCTTTTTTTTTGCATGCATGTCCATCTCTCTCCCCCCCCCCTCTCTCTCTCTCTCTCTCTCTCTCTCTCTCTCTCTCTCTCCCTAAGGATCAGATTTTTTTTCAGAGAATGCATCTTTATTTTATTGAGAGCATGCATGCATGTCCATCTCTCTCTCTCTCTCTCATCATAAGGATCATAGATTCTTTTTTTCAGAGCATACATGTCCAAGTCTTTCTTTTTTTTGAGAGCATGCATGTCCATCTCTCTCTATCTTTCTCTCTCTCTCTAGATAATGCAAAACAGTTTTTTTAGAGCAAATATCTCATATCTCTTCTCTCTTTCTCTTCTCCCAGATCATAGAGAACTTTTTTTTTTTGAGACAGCAGATAGTCGTCCCTCCTCTAGGTGCAACTTTGAGCGCTGTCCCTCCTCCAGGTCTCTCTCTCTTTCTTTTTGATGTAAAGACTTGCCACAATAAAAACAATGTTAACCAGTGGCGAAGCCAGAATTTGTTTGTAGGGGGGTAAAGTATAAAATATATAATAGATCAATTATAAGAAAATTTATATACACACATGGCTTTGATCATGTGCACTCAGGCTGTATGATTGATCACTAGTGCCTCCATCGTGAGATCCGTTGAAACACTACTCAGGCTGTATGATTAATCGCTAGTTACCTCCTATCAAAATTGATCGTCAAATTTTTTTCTCGTATATCTTAGTTGTATGATTAATAAACACAATAGTAACTATAAGATTTTTGAATTTTCATTGATCCGTTGGCCCTATCTTAAACTTCATATGTTAAGGGTTAGATGAACAATTACATGTTATCATCTTTTTGTTGTTGCTATTAATTTATTATTGTATTTTTCATGGATGAGTAGACTTAACATGGTTACAGAAGTTGCGAAGTGGTCTTTCCGAGATGAGACTATGCTCATCCAAATTATGGCAGATCATGTTAGGAACTGCTAATGACTCACGTGTTTTCGTTGAAGCTATTACAAATCCCGCACTCCAGTTTCCTCATCCGTCTATTGGTATTCTCTCATTGTTATTAAGTTCTTTAGAATTAGCATGTTGTTTTGAGTCTAAGAAATATAATCTTTTTTAATGCAGGTAAATACTATGTTGTTGATTCAAGATATACTGGATTGCTCGGATATCTTATGCCATACAAGAATGAAAGATATCATATTTTATTTTTCAAGAAAGAAGACAGATCACCTGGAGGAAAGAAAGAGTTATTCAACTATTACCACTATTCCCTTCGGAATATTATCGAGAGAACCTTTGGTGTCCTGAAGAGCAAATTTTCTATTTTGAAGCTCATGGCATCATATTCTATGAGAACTCAAACTAAAATTGTGATAGCATGTTGTGCATTATACAATTTTATTCGTAAAACTGCACACATAGATCGTCACTTTCGGGCATACGAGAACGATGATCCGATTGTACGCAATAATAATATTGAGGCTAGTTCTTCCACTAGTCCTTCGGTTGGTCCCCCAAATGGTCCTATTGAGATAGGGACAACAGTTGGACGATTGGAGATCTCACAGCAACGTGACCAGATAGCCGATCTTCTTTATGCACATCGTCGAAATATTTTATTATGTTAACAAATATTTTATTTTAAATTTTTATTACTAAAATATTAAATATTTTAAGAAGTCGAACACTATTTTAATTCTCTTA
The DNA here is from genome assembly GCA_947650365.1 of Chamaelirium japonicum. Lineage (NCBI taxonomy): Eukaryota > Viridiplantae > Streptophyta > Magnoliopsida > Liliales > Melanthiaceae > Chamaelirium > Chamaelirium japonicum. The sequence goes on from OX393549.1 coordinate 112,503,065, forward strand.
TTGGACAAATAATTTAGTTGTTGGATCGTAAAATATTATTTCTATAATTTTTTTGTCATGTGTTCTATCTTACTACATACCAAATGCTATTTCTGTGTTTCTATGCTAAAGAATCTGGGTTCGGTAAGATTTTTGTGCTACATACCAAACACAGTTTTTGCATAAGATTGTGTCATCACATTCTGCCTGTGGCACAAGCCTTATGCAAGAAACAAAAAAATGACATGTGCCTTATGCCAAATAACCCCTTAGGATCTCTTAGAGCTGGGATCTTCGCCGGGTCTGAAGATTTGGTCGGTCAGATCAGAAGCATATTACAGCAGCACTCATCGGGATATGAAGATCGGGTGCGTCGGATACTGTACGGATCTGAGAAGAGGGGATGACGCGGGGATCTGAGGAGAGGGGATCACACGGGGATATCGGAGGCTCCAAGCCTCCAACTATCATACGGAGAGATGGATGAGACTCGAGATCAGATCTGGTGATCTGGACAAAGTCACGTGGCAGTAGCTGGTCGGAGAGAAGCAGCCAAGCTCATCGCAGGTGCTGCTGTTGATTCGATTGTCGGAGAGGGGATTTGATGTAGATTTGGCCGGATAGGGGATCCCCATGTGGAGGAGGAGCAAGGGAGGAGCGCGTAGGTCGGAGAAGCTGGTCGGCCGTCCAGCAGGGAGCCGAAAGGCAGATTTTGGTCGGACGGGCTGCTGATGACTGATGAGCGCGGGCTCGAGGTCTGTTACCAGATTCGGCGAGGGAGAAGACCAGATCCGATGGGCTCGTCGGAAGAGGATCTCAAGGCGAGGAGCTCTTCGCCGCGAAGAGGAGTTCGCCGGAGAGCGATCTAGTCGCAAATCCGAGAAGAAGGAGAGCTCAAGTTGCAGATCTGGAGGAGCAAGAGGCAGATCCGGTGGAGAGGTAGGAAGGTGTTGGAAGATTAGTCCCACGTAAGTAGAGGGCGGAAATGATCCTTATATGTATGATGGGACCTCATCTCAATGTTGGGTTTTGGGATAGAGGAATACTCACATGGTATCAGAGCCTAACCGTACACTCACCTGCCGAGTGTGGTCCCCACACATCTGCCATTGACAAGAACCACAAAAGATTGGCCTGCACGTGATGGACCTCATCTTAATGCCTGGGTATTGGGATAGATGAAATCTCACAGAAGGCGCTGCTGATGAGCGCGGGCTCGAGTTCTGTTACCAGATCCGGCGAGGGAAAATACCACATCGCTGGTCGAGGTGAGCCCGTCGGCATGCAGATATGGTCGCAGATTTGACGACTGCGAGGCGGGAGAGAGGTCTGCCGAGGTTGTATGGTCGAAGGGACCAAATCAGGTCGTCGGCGAAGGAGGAGCTATAGCTCGGTTCCGGCTGAGAGGAAAAATCTGAGGGATGAGATCTGAGGGGTAAGAGAAGCTCAAGGAAGAGGATCTTAGATCTGAGGGGGAGGAGGAGCTCAGGAAGAGGATTTCGCCAGGGATCAGATCCGAGATGGTGGCTCACCAGAGCGAGCAGCAAATCTAGGAGCTAATCTTGGATGGCTCTGATACCATGTAACAAGCTCTAGCCCTAAGGGTCTATATATAGTAAGAGCTGACTTATTACGTAAATGGGTCTATATATAGAAATATATATAGGCATGGAATGTATAAGAGGATAAGCTCCTATTCTATTATGTACAGTATCACTAACCTCCTTAGTTTACCTTATCGGCGTCGCAGACAAGCAGAGAGCCGTCGGAGGAGATGGCGATCCCGAGCACCGCCGGGCCGCCGACCAACCTCCACTCCTCCCACGACCCGTTGGGGTGCATCCGCTTGACCCAGCCGTCCCTCGTCGCGGTGTACAGCGTGCCCTCTCCATCCACCCACACGTCCTCCGGGCCCACCAGTATCCCTTCTCCCAGTTTATCCACCCCCTAACAACCATCAAACACAGTGAACAGGAGAGAGAGAGAGAGAGAGAGAGAGAGAGAGAGAGAGAGAGAGACCTGCAAGAGGTCGTTGGGAGGGAGCGGAGAGGAGGAGGGCAAGCGGAGGGGGTGGGGCGCGATGGGGGAGTTGAGGGATACGAAGATCAGAAAGGCGATAAGAGGAGTGAGCACAGCGCTCCCTATCAAGAGCCGCAGGGCCATCTTATCCGCCTACTCTTTCTTTGAGACTTGAGAGGGGTAGGGGAGGGGATTATCTATATGCAGAGTTTCTCCCTACTCCTACCAATTCGAAAAACAGAGTGTAATTTACACTTTGCCCCCATAATGTTTAGCTTAAAAAGAATCAACCCCTTTAAATTGTTCCAAATTACACCCTAAGGTTTGAAATGTTTGCGCAATACCCCTTTTGTCGACTACTTAGTTTTCTCATTTGGTAATTTTTATCTGATCAAAACTGAATTGTAAGAGGCAAAATAAAGTTTTTAACTATAGAGGGGTTACATGTTTTTGAGCTAAACTTCAGGGGGGCAAAGTGTAATTTATCCAGTGCATAAGGTCCCTGACGACAACGTATCTGACAACATATCACTATAGTGATAAGGACCGATAACCATATATGCCTTTGCACCAGGTCCACTCGTTTAGAAAAAATCCATTTTACCCTTTGACAATTTGAAAAATAATCATTTTACCTCTACTCATTAGTTGTACAATGAAATAACTTGAAGAGTAACATTCCCGTAACTGTAGCAATTTTTTTTTAAAAAAAAAAATTTGTAGCAATTGTTACTCTTTTTTCACCGAATTGTTAGTCTTTGCTACCATCGAAGCAATTGTTGCTCTTTATTAACAACTTGAGTAATAATTGCTATAGTGATTTTACCGTAGAAAAAAAAATTATCCAGATTTATCAAAAAAAATTGTTATAGTGAAGTTAATGTGGCAATTGTTACTTATTCGGTAACTGTTACTTTTTATTACCGAATTGAGTAACAATTGCCACAGTGATTTCACTGTAGTAATTTTATTAATCCAGATTTTTAAAAAATAATTTACTACAGTGAAATCATTGTAGCAAATCCGTGGGTTAAGTTCTGTAGCAACAACGGAGGGGCATGCACTAAGGGACAATTTGATCATTAAATGGGGATAAAAGTCATGTGTGGGACTTGATCCAACTGCATCCTTTTCCAGAGAGGCCTGGTGCAACACCATCTTGTTACATGTCCTTTCCCTTAAGTTGATCTCTTGTCAGGGATCTCTTACTTGATCCAAAAAAAAAAAAAAATCGCATCCTATCTTTGAAACTGACATCATGAAAGACATAGGGTCCCACATGGCACGGACGAAAAAATTGACTTTCTTACCCTCTTTATTAGGGTCCGCATGTATGCCATAGAATGTTTCTTTGGTTCTTCCTATCAATGGGTCCCACATGAAGGCTATAGGGTCCCACATGGACAGGCCGGTTATATACAAGTTGAGGTCTAAGACGAAAACTCTAAATAAATATAAATAATATTAATTAATTTGCTACATACAATAAAAAAATTATTTTAATTAGGACCTTTTCTTATTTTATGAAGGATTTTGATAAATTTAGTGGGTTTGAAGACTTTTAATTATGAGAAATGCTATTCAGCCCGAAGGTTTGTCCCGATTTCGCTGGGCCGATTGATGTGGCAGCATGCAACTGGTGGCTGAAACCCACTAGCGACTTTAAAATCTTTAACAGCACCAGTTGCACGCTACCACGTCAATTGGGTTGGCGAAATCGAAAAAACCTTCGGGCTGAATAGCATTTCTCTTTATTTATATAGGGTCTTATCTATTTATATGATTTTGGGGTTTGAAGTCCTTTTGTCCACATGGGTCTTAGGCGACCGCCTTAATGGCTTTATGGTCGAGCCGCACTACACATGACGGATAAAAAGGGACTTATTTCCCTCTTTGATTAGGATCCACATGTATGACATGACAAGTGATAGGGATGATAACAGTGCGGTAAACTGAAAACTGAGGTAAATCGCATTGTACAGTGTGGTTTTGATTTGCCAAAATATAAAACCGTCGCGGTGCGGTACGGTTTTGGTTTTTGATTTCGGTGTAGTAGTGCGGTTTCGGTTTTGACCAAAGCTGCATAAACCGAACTGAAATTTAATTTTGATTGGGGTTCAAATTACCTCTTTACCCTTATGTGGCACAATGCCACTAATCAGTTGCGGACTTGTAGTTACCTGTCGTCAAATTTTTTCTCCATTGCTGCACTTGCTTATAGCCCAATTGTGATCTGCCACATCGTGCAAAAGAAATATAATAATGAGCAAGTATAATTCTTATTATGCCCTTTCTAATTGTCAACTTGGCAGTCCACTATTGGGCGGTAACCAAGTGCAGCAAATCAATCGAGTAACACAAAATGCTCTCGTTTCTTCTTATCAATGGGTCCCACATGGAGGACAAAAATAACAATTTCATTTAACCATCCAGAGATAGGACCATCCTGACATGGCATCTGGCCATAGCCGTAGGGGTGGCAATGGGTCGGGTCATGTCTAGTTTCGTGTCGTGTCCAAAACCCCCAGACCCGGACCCGACTCGTTTAACTAATCGTGTTTAGATCCTAAACCCGTACCCGACCCGCTAATAAACGGATAGACCCGATAAGACTCGGTAAGACCCGTTTACCACCCGAGACTATTCAGTTGACCCGATCCAACCCAATCCGACTCGACCCGACCTGACCTGAACGACCCGCTCGTATTATATATTATAGTATCGGATTGTGGGTAGACCCGACCCGACACGACCCGTTGAATACTAAACGGGTCTTCTCGAGTCTACCGTGTCCAGACCCTGAACCCGGACCCGACCCGTTTATTAAACAGGTCTATCGTGTCGACCCGTTCACGACCCGAACCCATTTAGTCCTGACCCAGACCCGCTAACTTCATGTCGGGTCCGAAATTGCCAGCCCTACATAGCCGTCCCTTTGCCTGATCACCTTTCAGGGTACAAGTGAAGGCCGTGATCAGTGCCACATCAACATTGCCCGAGCTTTATTGGGCCCACCGCCCACATGTATGATAGTGTAAACACCTAAACTCATCTCAACTATATAAAAGACTTGTTATTCATTGTGCACATCCTACACGAGAGGGGCTTGCAATTCTGAACCCGACACGAAGTTAGCTGATCTGAGTGTGAGTTAAACGGGTTCAGGCCGTAAACATGTCTACACGATAGATCCGTTTAATAAACGGTCCGGGTCCGGATCTGGACACGGTAGATCCGGAAAGACTCGTTTAAATTTTAACAGGTCGGGTCAGGTCTACCCGCAATCTGATACTGTAGTATGTAGTACCAGCGGGTCTATTCGGGTCGAGTCGGATTGGGTCGGATCGGGTCAACAGAATGGACCCGTGTGGTAAACAGGTTTTATCAGGTTTATCCGTTTATAAACGGATCGGGTACGGGTTTATGGTCTAGACACGATTAGTTAATCGGGTAGGGTCCGGATCTAGGGGTTTTGGACAATATCCGAAACTAAACACGCCACGAACCTAACCCGACCCGACCCATTGCCACCCCTATCTACCGGACTGCACTTCGGCAGACCTCCATCCTACATCCTTTATCAATTTGTCGTATATTTATATTTATAATTTTTTTTCTCTCCTTTGTTTGGCTGGATCCCGAATGGAATAACCATTTCTCTTCTTCTATTTGGTTGGGTTCCAGAGACATTTTTTTCCTCCAACCCGGCGTACATAGCACCCGATCATAGTTGGTCGTGATTGAGTGCGATCGACTGGTCTAGACTGGGTGCGATCGACGGACGACGTTGATTATGCCACATCATATTGTGCTTATGCACAATAAGTGGTCTGGAACTCGATCAATTCGCAGTAGGGGTGGGACATGGGCGGGTTGAAGGCTCTGTCCATGCCCAACCCGACTTGTACAAACCTTTGCCTGTTTTGCCCGTGGAAGCCCAGCTCGTGCTTGCCCATTCTAGTTCCTCGGATTGCTCGGGTTGCCCAATTTGTAAAATAATAAACGGGTTGGACAAGTTGCCCAATTAGAAATGCTTGTGCACATGAATAGATAAAAAAAAAAAACCAACAGATTTTTGAATTAAAAAAAAAAAATCTTTGATTTGCATAACAAAAACATAAAGTCTAACTCATATCCTCACATATTTCAAACGAATTCTTAAAATTCAACATAAAATAGGTGGTCTTTGATTTCCATAAAAAAAAACTATCAAAACATTCAACCTTAGTGTGTCACTTCCTCGGGTTGGGGAGATCAGTGTCCAAACCCATTCAAATTAAAATCCGGTTGATCTTTTTTTATCCAAACCCATCCAAGTAACCAGCTTTGCCCATGTTTGTCCATTGTTCGGATTGGACGGGTCGGGTTCGGGTCAGACCCGCCAAAGTCCCACCCTAATTCGCGGTCTCCACCGAATCCACCTGGTTTTACTAATAAGGTTAGCTATAACCCAATTGATGTACACACGCCCTATATTGAGGATAACACGTTGGGGAAGGCTGCCGAGGGTGCCGGAACCGCAGCTCGTCCGAAGAAGTTTTCAGCAGCTTATCAAGACTTATTTTAATAGTAATCATGTGTCTCAGCAACACCTCCGTGAGCGGATGCAAGTAGAGCTGGCAATTTCGGACCCGACACGAAGTTGGCGGGTCTGGGTCAGGGTTAAACGGGTTTGGGTTGTAAACGGGTCGACACGATCGACCCGTTTAATAAACGGGTCAACACGATCGACCCGTTTAGTAAACGGGTCGAGTCCGGGTTTAGGATCTGGACACGATAGACCCGGAATGACCCGTTTAAAATTCACTGGGTCATGTCGGGTCGGGTCTACCCTCAATCCGATACTATAATATAAAGTATCAGCGGGTCTATCGGGTAATGTCGGGTTGAGTCGGATCGAGTTGGATCGGGTCAACTGTATAAACCCGTGTGGTAAAAGGGTCTAGCAGGGCTTATCGGGTCTACCCGTTTATAAACGGGTCGGGTACGGGTTTAGAATCTAGACACGATTAGTTAAACGGGTCGGGTCCGGGTCTAGAGATTTTGGACACGATCGGAAACTAGACACGACACGAACACGACCCATTGCCACCCCTAGATGCAAGTCATTGAGGAGGGCCATGGATCGGATCTTCCTCTACCACTGAACTTTCTGGACGATTCAACAATAAGGAAGGTTGTCAGGGAGTGCGGTTTTGCGGATGACAAAGGAGGCCTACAAGGTTTTGTTTCCTCCTTTAAAAGCCTGGAGCAAGCCAGGGGGGAAAACTTAAACAATGAGGTATTTTTGGGCTGTTTAATGGTGGTGGGTTTTGTGATGGCCATGTTCCATTCGCTTTTATTCATCAACAGAACTCATTGATCTCCCTCTGGCTGGACGTCAATTCACCCGGGCAAATAACAGGAGCTTTGTCAGGTTGGACAGATTTCTAATTTCTAGTGAATGGGATCAGACTTGGCCACTATCTACACAATCTGCACTCCCCTCCTTGTCTGATCATGCACCATTGTTGCAAGATGCCGGGAGGGTCACACGAAAAAACATGTGTGTACCTTAGCAAATAAAGAAGGTGAAAGTCTCGATCGGCTGCGCGTCTCGATCTTAACTGGTCGCGCAGCTCGATCCTGGCCGGCCATACGCTTAGGCTGCGCGCTTCGCCCCGCAGGCCGGGCGGACGCGTGCCTCACTCCGCCGGCCTGCGTCTCACTCGGGCCGGCCACATGCTTCATCCTACAGGCTGGCTGACCACGGGTTTTTTCCCGCTGACTGGCCGCGAGCTTCGTCCCGCATGGTGGCCGGTCGTGGGTTTCGTCCTGCAGGGTGGTTGGCCGTGTGCTTCGTCCCACAGGGTGGCCGGTCGCACGCTTCGTCCCATAGGGTGGTCGGTCGCACGCTTCGTCCTGTAGGGTGGTTGGCCGCGCGTTTCATCCTGTTGGGTGGTTGGCCGCGTGCTTCATCCTACAGGGTGGCTGGTCGCGCGCTTTGTCTCGCACGGTGGCCGCCCGCGTGCTTCGTCCCGCAGGGTGACCGACCGCACGCTTCGTCTTGCATGGTGGTCGGCCGCGCACTTCCTCCTGCAGGATGGCCAGCCGTGCGCTTCGTCTGCTCGAGGGAGGGCCGACTACACACTTCGGTTCCCCGAGTGGAGGATGGCCGCAACTTCATCGCAGGCCTACCGTGCACTTTGTCGCTAGCCGGCCGCGCGCTTCGTCCCGCAGGGTGGGTGGCCCGCGCTTCGTCCCACAGGGTGGCCGGCCGCGTACTTCGTCCTGCAAGGTGGCCGGTCGCGCGCTTCGTCTGCTCGAGAGAGGGCCAACTGCGCATTTCGGTTGCCCAAGTGAAGGATGGCTGCAACTTCGTCGGTGGTCGGCCGCGCGCTTCATCCTGCAGGGTGGCAGGCCGTGAGCTTCGTCCTGCAAGGTGGCCGGCCACGCGCTTCGTCTTGCAGGGTGGTCGGCCGTGCGCTTCGTCCTGCGGGGTGGTCGGCCGCGCGCTTCGTCTGCTCGAGGGAGGGCTGACTGCGTCGGTTGCCCTAGTGGAGGATGGCCGCAACTTCATCGTGGGCCGGATGCACACCAAGTGCCCCGTTCTCTTTGGAGGTCAGCCGCGCACGAAGGAATGATATGAGGGCATCGAGTTCCACAAAAGGGTTGACTCGAAAATCATGCCCCCGGATCATGCGACGGTTAAACCCGAGATTCTCGGTTGAACGATAAGGCAAGAAACGACCCGAGCTGTAATTATTGGGTGTCAGCCGCGTGACACGTCACCCCCACGCAAACAGTTGAGCACATTGCGAGAGCACGTCATCAACGTCGTCCCGTGCGGAGCACTCCAACTGTCATCCTGGGACATTATAAAAGGGAACATACCCCTCAGAGAAAGGAACCGAATTATGGAGGAGGTGCTGCCCAATTCGTCCCTAGTTTTTTGGAGCTAGCGTGAAAGTGAGATTATAGAGGTCGGTAATTTGGGAGACCTATCCTCTCAGGGTGTAATCGGTTCAGGGTGAGAGATTGTAACCGAATTGCTGTGTTAGTGCATTCTCATCCTGTCCCGTGGTTTTTTCCCCTTCGACATTGAGAAGGGGTTCTTTCACGTAAACCCGGTCTATTGTGTTTCTTGGCTTCTTAGATTATGCCTGCCAACCGAACCGCCCGATCCCAGAACCCCCCCCCCCCCCCAATCTTGGTGTCGTTTGTGGGATCATCTTCGAGACTTACTACCAGAGCTCTAGACTGTCGACCCATGGGTGTCAACCAGTCTGAGTCTACCTGCAACCTGCTCGAGTCTACTGACCGACCGACCCGTGGGTGTCGACCGACAAGTAAACTTAGAAGTCATCACTACTGCTGCAAGGTTGAGAAATAATGGCCGGTGGACCGTATCATACCCACTCGACTTCGCAGCTCCCGTCCAACGCTGCTCCACTCGGAGATGCTAATGATGTTAGACATCCGGTTCAACCACCAACAACCTCGGAGCGCGTTGTCCCACTGGTGAATCTCGCGCTGGGGGTCGGGGAGTTCAGCCAAGCTCCGGTAGTAACCGTGGCTCATCTACCAGGAGGCCTATCTGAGGCTTTCCTGGCTACCATGATGATGACTCAACAAACTCTCACCGCCCAGCTCCAGACGATGCAACGTAACTACGAGGAGTTGCGCGACTTCATGTGAGCCACACCGGTTGGTGGCCCATTCAACCAGGGCTTACTGGTCCAAGCTGGACAAAGCCTTTTTGCGCATGTTGCCCAACCGGGGCAAGTGCAGCCGCCACCGAATCCTCAGGTGGAGGTCAGAGCAAATCGCTCGGTGGAGGACCAAAGTGTGAATCCCGACAGCGAGACTCAAGTAGCCCGGAACCTGTCGAAAGAAACAAGCAAGTCCCGGTAGCGTCGGCACGCTCTGACTATGGTCCCGGCTCGGGGCACATCCCCGACAGCCGCCCGTATCCAAGTATAACTCGAAGACGGATTTAGTGCAACCTCACCACCCAAAGCGAGAAGAGGAGCATCGGCGTCAACCGAGCGATAGTCACCATACCTGTGTGACACCGGCTAGTCGGCAGCCGAATCATACTGCTAACCGAAGGAGCGTTCATGATCGCATCAGGGTACATGCTTTGAAGCGACTTGGAGATCAAGAAGGAATCAAGCGAGACCAACCAGAAGCCCGAGCTCCCGATCGGCTAGAGGAGGTTGCTATTCGAGGAGCCGCACGGTCATCACTCATCGAAAAGCTCTTTAGGGAGCCATTCCCATACGGGTGGAATCCTCCACGCCTCCCCAAGTTTGATGGATCGAAGGACCTGGTAGAGCACGTGCTTGCTTTCCGAGATGCCCTGGTCCTCCACGAAGATGACCACATCCTCTGCCGAAACTTGCCAACAGCTTGTCGGGAACCCCCCTTGAATGGTTCCACAAGCTCAGACCCTCATCCATCTCATCTTTCTCTGAACTGAGCACACGGTTCATCGATCAATATCGTTGCAACCGCCAGGAGCTGAAGACTCTGGAGTCACTCTTCGGGATGAGTATGACCCAGAAGGAGACGTTGAGACAGTTCTACCACAGATTTAGGGCCGAATACCTAAGCTTGGGAGATGCTGATGGATAAGACCTCATGGTGGTAGCAGCTTTCAAGAATTCGGTCCAGCCTAATCAACTGGCCAGTGCATCACTCATCAAGAGATCGCCCACGATGGTCAACGAGCTGTTCCGGAGGGTGGAGAAATACATCAAGATCGAAAATGCCGAACGAAAGCTGAAGACTAAAGACACTAGTGACCAGCAACTAACCTTCAATCGACCAGCAGCTGTACGAAATGTAGAAAAATAGTCAGGCTAGTCGATGCAGCACAATGCAAAGCGCCAAAAGCGGGGTGATCGTGGCAAAGCACCCTACACTCCATGGTATCGAGACTTCATGGTGCTAAACATGTCGATTGACGAGGTCTTCGAGATCATCAAGGAGGAGCAGTACTTTCGCAGGGCACCGCCGATGTGCCCAACAGAGAGGAGCTCATGAGACCTATCTCACTACTGTGACAATTACATGGAGCATGGACATACCACTTTGCAGTCTCGAGCGTTGCAGAATCACATCAAGGACCTCATTGAAGCAGGCTACTTCGATCGGTTCATTGGCCATCCCCGACGTACAGCCCACAAGCCTGTCGATGAGGTGCAGGAAGGCATGCCCTCCGCTAACTAATCACTACTACTTGTAGCCTCCTGGGCCTAAGAATGTAATGGCTTGATGCTTTTAATGGAAGGTTTCAAGTTCTTGTTTCATCAATAAAGACTCTATGCAAAAGTTCATCGTCCAAGATCTCCTAGCAATATGAGTGGGTTGGGGGTGGTGAAAGATCGGGAAGACCAACCCCGGACGAATCGTCTATCCTCAGGCTAGACGCTTTCTTCGGGAACACCTGACCCCCCACGAGTTGAGTCAGGCTAGAAGCCTCCTCCGGGAGCACCTGACCCCCCACGACTTGGGTCAGGCCAAAAGCCTCTTTCGGGGGCACTTAAACCCCACGAGTTGGGTCAAGCCAAAAACCTCCCCTAAGAAGACCCGACCGACTGAAGTTAAAGAGTCGATCAGGTGAAAGACCGACTGGTCAAAAGACTTAATACTGAGTATGATCGGCTGGTACTTTCTTCCCTCGTAGATTGAGGGTAAATCACAAACACCAACTGGTCAGCAGACTCAAGAGGGAGTATAACCGACAGGTGAAAAAGTCCGAGCGATATATAACACCCTAAAGTGGGTTGTATCGCTCGGCGGGAGCAAAGACCAAGGGGCGGTAAAGACTGACCGGTCGAAAGACTCAACAAGGAGTACGGTTGGTTGGTGAACATGCCCGGGGTGAAACACTCCTTATCGTGTAAAGATCGCTCCGCAGTAAAGACTGACCGGTCGAAAGACTCGATATGGAGTACGACCAATCAGTGAAGAAGCATGAAAGGTGAAATACAAAAGCCTCCTCCGGGAGCACTTGACCCCCCATGAGTTGGGTCAGGCCAAAAGCCTCCTCCGGAAGCACTTGACCCCGCACGAGTTGGGTCAGGCCAAAAGCCTCATCCGAGAGCACTTGACCCCCTACAAGTTGGGCCAGGCCAAAAGCCTCCTACGGGAGCACTTGACCCTCCACGAGTTGGGTCAAGCAAAAGTTCTCTTCCGAGAGCCACTTACCCCCATCGTGGAGCGGGGGTGAGTTCTTGAAGTCGTCTGGGTATTTAACACTCTAAACTGAGTTCTACCCATCGATAATAGTAAAGATCTAGCAGGAAAGATCGACCGGTCGACAGACTCAATAAAGAATATGACTAGCTGATGAAAACACTCGAAAGATGAAAATGTACAACCGAGACAACCACACAGTCACCACAGTGCATAACTAGCAGAGTACGAAAGAAGAATGATCCTGATCAGACGGAAAGCACCCGAAGACCGACCGATCAGGAGGGGGTATTGTGTGTACCTTAGCAAATAAAGAAGGTGAAAGTCTCGACCGGCTGTGTGTCTCAATCTTAACTGGTCGCACACCTCGATCCTGGCTGGCCATATGCTTAGGCTGCGTGCTTCGCCCCACAGACTGGGCAGACGCGTGCCTCGCCCTACAGGCCATGCGTCTCACTCGGGCCGATCACATGCTTCATCCTGCAGGCTGGCCAACCACGGGTTATTCCCCGCTGACTGGCCGCGTGCTTTGTCCCGCAGGATGGCCGACCGCGCGTTTCGTCTTGCAGGGTGGCTGTCTGTGTGCTTCGTCCTGCAGGGTGGCTGGTCACGCGCTTCGTCCCGTAGGGTGGCCGGCCGCGTGCTTCGTCCTACAGGGTGGTTGGCCACGCGTTTCGTCCTGCAGGGTGGTTGGCCGCACGCTTCGTCCTACAGGTTGGCTGGCCGCACGCTTCGTCCCATAGGGTGGTCGGCTGCGTGCTTCGTCCTGCAGTGTGGCTAGCCGCTCACTTCGTCCCACAGGGTGACCAGCCGCACGCTTCGTCCTGCAGGGTGGTCGGCTGCGCGCTTCGTCTTGCAGGGTGGCCGACCGTGCGCTTCGTCTGCTCGAGGGAGGGTCGACTGCGCACTTCGGTTGCCCAAGTAGAAGATGGCCACAACTTCGTCACGGGCCGGCCACGCACTTCGTCTTTGGCCGGCCGCGTGCTTCGTCCCGCAGGGTGACCGGCCGCGCGCTTCGTCCCGCAGGGTGGCCGGCCGCGCGCTTCGTCTTGCAGGGTGGTCGGTCGCGCGCTTCACCCCATAGGGTGGCTGGTCCTACGCTTCGTCTGCTCGAGGGAGGGCCAACTGCACATTTCGATTGCCCGAGTGGAGGATGGTCGCAACTTCATCAGTGGTCGACCGCGCGCTTCATCCTGCAGGGTGGCTGGCCGCGTGCTTTGTTCCGCAGGGTGACCGGCCACGCGCTTCCTTCTGCAGGGTGGTCGGCCGCACGCTTCGTCCTAAAGGGTGGTTGGCCGCGTGCTTCGCCCTGCAAGGTGGCCGGCCGCACGCTTCGTCTGCTCGAGGGAGGGCCGACTGTGCCCTTCGGTTGCCCTAGTGGAGGATGGCTGCAACGTCGTCGCGGGCCGAACGCATACCAAGTGCCCCCCTTCTCTCTGGAGGTCGATCACACATGAAGGAATGATATAGGGGCATCGAGTTCCACAAAAGGGTTGACCCAAAAATCATGCCCCCGGATCATGCGACAGTTAAACCCGAGATTCCCGGTTGACCGATAAGGCAAGAAACGACTCGTGCCATAATTACTGGGTGCCAGCCGCGTGACACGTCACCCCCATGCAGACAGTTGAGCACAATGCGGGAGCACATCATCAACGCCGCCCCGTGCGGAGCGCTCCAACTGTCATCCTGGGACATTATAAATAGGAACATACCCCTTAGAGAAAGGGACCGAATTCTGGAGAAGGTGCTGCCCAATTCGTCCCTGATTTTTCGAAGCTAGAGTGAAAATGAGATTATAGAGGTCGGTAATTTGGAAGACCGATCCGCTCAGGGTGTAATCGGGTCAGGGTGGGAGATTGTAACCAAATTACTGTGTTAGTGCATTCTCACCCCGTCTCGTAGTTTTTTCCCCTTTGACGTTGAGAAGGGGTTCTTCCATGTAAACCCGGTCTATTACGTTTCTTGGCTTGTTAGATTGTACCTGCCAACCGAACCGCCCGATCCCAGAACCCCCCCCCCCCCCCCCCCCCCCCAAAAAAAAAAAAAAAAAAAAAAACCTATGTTCAGATTTGAAAAAATATGATTAAAAGAGGTCAACTTCGATTCACTAGTGGCAATCTGGTGGACAGAAGCCCCAACCTCGCATAACTCCACCCTCAACCTTACGGCAAAATTTAGACATCTGAGAAAACAAATTAAGGCTTGTCCTCCTCTTGCTTTGGTAATGTCCTACGTTCTAAAGCATCATGCTTAGATGATATAAATCAGTTAGAAATCAAGGCGGAAACCGGCCCATTGTCAACCTTGGAATCTCTTCAACATTAAGCCACCAAAGACAAATTGCAGACATTCTCATCAAAGAAAAGATAATTAAAATGGAAACAGTTGTCCAAGGAGAATAGGGGAGTGAAGCAAGGTTGCCCACTATCACCACATATGTTCATTATTGTGGTTGATATGCTTGATGCTATTATTAAGAAAGCAGAGTCCAACAACTTGATTCGAGGGATCATCAGTGGAGCATGTCAGTCTGGACGGTCTCGAATCTGCACTTCGCCAACGACACAATGTTTTTTTGCGAAGCGGATCTTATAGTTGTTCTTAAAACAATCCTTTATGCTTTTGAAGACTATATTACGATGATCAGAACAAATGCGAGAGATTGGTCTCTTGCTTGAACTGTAAGAATGATTGACTCTCATAAATTCGGTTCTAACTTCGATCCCAACTTATATGATGTCTTAATTAGGAGGAAGTTCTTGTGGCGGGGCGCAGATGGGAAGACTGGCTCCTACCATATCTTGAAATGGGAGGAAGTTTGCAAGCCAAGAGCAAGCGGGGGATTCGGGATGAAGAAGTTGGGAGATTTCAATATTGTGCTCTTGGAAAAATGGTGGTGGCGGCTGCAACCGACAAACAGAGATAAATGGAGAGTGATCATTCAGGATAGATACTTCAAGAGGTTTTCTCCTACTCAAATCCAGAGTAGGATTTCTGGTAGGCTTTCCCCCTTCTGGAAGGGCATAATAAAAATTGGGAGTGCATTCAAGTCCGGGAGTTCCATTGTGATCGGGGACAGTCGCCATATAAAATATTTGGAGGATATTTGGATAGGCGACAATACACTAGCCACGTTTTCCCCTGATATTTATGCTTTATCTATCAACATACAAGCCATTATAAGGTTTACGGCATATATTAGACGCACCAACACCAGATGGAGAATCCCATTGGCTTCAATTTTACCAGTCCATCAACTCAATGAGATGGAGAATCTGAAGACAAATTTGGCGAGTTTCTCATTGTTAGAAGTACTAGACAAGTTGAGGTTGAATCTAACAGTGACAGGCAAGTTTACTATTAAGTCGTTTTATGATATGCTCAACAAAGATCCTTCTCGAAGCCCGGCAGCAAGACACCTTTGAAAATCACAAACTCCATTGAAACCAAGAATCTTTATGAGGTTATCTATTAGAGATAGGATCCTGACTGAATTAAATATGAAGAAAAGGAACCACCCGGGGATTCTCGACACGAGTTGTCCACTTCGCGTGCAACAACCACCAGGAATCAACTGATCACATTCTTCTTAAGTGTACCTTCTCTTGAGATATCTGGGAGAATGTCAATATGAAGTTCGGTATACCCTCACACTTGACTGTGCTTCTTGCCCTGTGGAGTTCGGGGCGAAAGAGGAGAGTTCCACCTGATTTGTGTAGAATGTGGGACCTATTCAATATGCCAATTTGTCGGTGCCTCTGGACCGAACATATTGCTCGAGTATTTAAAAATAAACATTGTCCGGTAGAGATGGTGGTAAGTAAGATCACGAATTTGGTGAAGCTTTGGGTTACTGCGTTCATGATGACTTGGCAAGAGGATGTGCTTAACATTTGTAGCTTGTAATCGTTGTCGGTTGTTTTCCGTTTTTCGTGTTATGTCATTTTGATTTTGGCTTATTGTGATTATATTTTTATTCTAATAAACGGGTAGGGATCCATGCCAAACCCCCCCTCCCCCCCCCCCCCCTCCCCCCCACACACACAAGAGGGATTTCTCAAAAAAAACATTTGATATTTTTTAGCTAAATTGATAGAATCCTTAGTTCATTTCCTCAACGTACGGGCACATCCGCACATGCATATCTCTCTCTCTCTCTCTCTCTCTCTCTCTCTCTCTCTCTCTCTCTCTCTCTCTCTCTCTCTCTCTCTCTCTCTCTCTCTCTCTCTCTCTCTCTCTCTCATTCAGAGGGCGTATAATTAAATAAAGAGTAATGCTATATAGCCAACTCGGTTTGTCAACTTTTGTTACCAACTCCACTTGATTTGGGAGTGCTGGCAGCTCCTCATTGCTGGAACATTTTTGGATGAACCCTAAATGGATGCCACTTAAGGTTGGCAACCAAAAAGTTGGCAAACAAGTTGGCTGCCTAGTTTTTTCCTTGAATAAAAGGAAAAAGATATTTTGAACACACATTGAGACAAATAAAAGAAAACCGGCCTGTGGCATTATCGCTACTTTATAAAGATTTAGGACATTTTGAAAAAAAATATCGTGAATAATTGAAGTGTGTTCTCTCTCTCTCTCTCTCTCTCTCTCTCTCTCTCTCTCTCTCTCTCTCTCTCTCTCTCTCTCTCATTGTTCCCCTTCCTCCTCTCCTCAGTCCTCACCCCTCCCTTCCTTCCTCTATCTCTCACACACACACACTCACTCACGGGCAACGCATGTGAATTCTATTAACGCAAAAAGGGAAAAAAAAAAAAAACTTGGACGGAAGGCCTTTCCACGTAAAGTTGTGGGGGTGCTTTTATCACGGTGCCAGATACTGTGGACCCTTGACCATTGCTTTGTAGGGGCCACCACAATGCTCAGGATAGACCTAGCTTTTGTGCACCGTACCACACCACACCGCATGGTGCGGTTTTAATTTTACATAATAGTACACCGCCGTGGTACAGCACAGTTTCGACGTGCCAGTTCGAAGTTGTTTTAATTACAAGAGATTGAGTGCACATGATTTATGGAAAGTTGCTATGGAAGATCTTGAAAAGGCATATCTAAAATAAGAGAAATGCTATTCAGCCCAAAGGTTTGTCCTGATTTTGCCGGCCCGATTGATGTGGCAGTGTGCAACTAGTGGCTGAAACCCACTAGCGATTTTAAAATCTTTAACAGCATTAGTTGCACACTGCCACGTTAATCGGACTGAATAGCATTTCTTCTAAAAGAATACGGGAAAAAAATCAAATAAGGCATCCAAATTTTGTAAGGATTTTCTTTTTAAAAAAAAAAATCAAATCTTCAAAGGGAACCACCAGGAATTTTGCCAGCCCTCAACCTTCCCTCGATCTCTCCCCTGACTATGAAGTTACACTACTGGTATTGTGCATGGGTTTTACACCCCCCTGCCAGGGATCGAATCGTACCTCCACTGAAACGGTTTTACTTTCTACATATGATCACACTTTTCATACTCTATCGTGCGAGCCTGGATTTGAACATGCGACCTATGCACGATGCAAGAGGCCGACCAAGAAGACTAAACTGGTTGGGGTCCATGCCTAACCCTCCACACCTCGAGGGTTCTCAAAAAAACCAAAAAACAAACTTTTTACTAAGGGCAGCATGTAGATTAGGAGAAACGTTATTCATACCGAAATTCTTACTGAAAGAGTCTTACCGAATGATGTGGCATCCATTCACAGCGCCCCTTTTTGCCTGGCACTCCGAGAGGATTGCGATCACTGGTCTAGGTTGGGTGAAATGGACGATTGTGATTACGCCACATCATTCGGTAAGACTCTTTCAGCAATAGTTTAGCTATGAATAGGATTGCTATATAGATTAGGCATGGAGCATGAACCAGAGAAAGGGAAGAAATAGGTCTAGTACATATTGACTGAACCGATCAATTCATTGTCCAGATAAGCTGTGATGGAGAAGTGCCGAAATGGCCGGAGAAGGGGACTGGTCCAGCCGATTCATTGCATAGTGAATCGACTGGTCTGAGCCCAACCCGAATTTACGGAGGGTTGCAGTGGGATTCTCCTTGCTTGGCTTGGGCTTGGGTTGAAAAATCCCAATCCGGTCTCAATTAGGGTTAGCTGTGGGCAAGGGTCTTGGACAACCGGGTCCAACCTGGGACCAACTTTGCTCCCGTAACGAAAAAATCAGTCAGTAACAATCGCGTGCGATGGAAAATCAGCAGCCATGATTCGCACACTGCCCGCTTGTGACCAAATTACCCTTGCGCATCATATCCGCTGCTTCCGCATCGCACGCGCCTGCGCCTGGGCATTACTGGTTGATTTCTTTACTGGAGCGGAGTCGGAGCCCACCAACCTGAACCTGTCCAATTTCATTACTGAAGCAGAGTCAGGTCCCCCAACCTGAAAACGATCATTCAAAATTATATTATTTTATACAATATATTTGTTATAAATATTATTTTATTGTTACGTAATATGTGGTTGTCCACTTTGGTGGGACACCTCTAACCCTAATCCCTATCTTTCTATATATAAGTGATGAGTAAACAAGAGACACTCACGTTTTCATGAGAGCATAGCCGTCATCCCAAGTGCCCCTCTCTCTCTCTCTCTCTCTCTCTCTCTCTTAACATTTATACAATATATTTGTTCTATTTTCCTACAATATATCAATAACTGGGGTAAATACAACCATACGATTAAAGTCCAATCCAACGAACCAACAGTTGATAGATCTCAGTATAAGTTGTCACCCTAACTTCATATCCCCCTAAAGGCCCAATCATACCAACCGGCCGAATCTGCAAATCTTGGGCAACCCGAGCTTAATCCGAGCTTTTAAAGTTAAGCTCAGGTTGAGCCTGGGGAAGTCGACTTCAACTCGAGCTCGAGTATAAGTTGCAGCCCTAAGCATTGGACCTCAGCAGGTTCAAGAATCACACAGAAGCATCATAATCGACAAACTTGAAAATACTCGACGACGGAAATCTGAAAACAGAAGACATTATCGAGAACAGTATGTGAATCTCCACCTGAAAACTTACAAGAAAAGGGAGGTGGACGACCACGGCTTCTGCGAACAATATTACACTGCTCTTCTGTTGCTAGGGACTTCTGTGTTGATTCCTCATCTTTCCCTTCCTCTCTCTCATATACACAAATACAAGAATTGGAGTGTAATCTAATTTTCTCTCTTTTTTTTTCCTTTTTTTATGTATACCTCGCAGATGGGGTCAGTATATCACAGCACGGAGCAGGCCGGGTTGAGGCTGGGTGTAGGGAAGGCCCTCCTCCAGCAAGTACTGCTCCACGGCCACCGGCAGCCGGGCAGGTGTTCGTGCGCCCTTGGTGTGGTGCCCGGTCCCCACACAGATCATCACCTGCAGTCGCTTCCCTGCAGACCTCGCAGTACTCCTCAGGATGCTCAGCTCGTGCCTTAGGACGTGGATGGCTTCGTTCACGTGGAGGCCGTGGAGATCGATCAGACAATCTTGCCCTCGTCCGTAGAGCTCGGTAGCCGCAGGGTTCCTGCAAAAACATACAGCGGAAACAGAGCGCACCGACTCATCCACACTGAGCGTGAACCAGATCGCAACCCTAGTCATGGTTGATCTGTTAATTTTGATGGCTTTTCCAAAATTAAAATACAAAATTGCAACCCAGATTAGAAGTTTGATCCATCTTTTGTTTTATATCGGCATGAATTCCATAGTTAATACATCTTCCAAGATGCAGTGTAATTCATAAACCAGCAGAAACAGAAGGCATGTAGAAAAAAGAGCTGTAGATTCCAATTTCCTATTAACCAACCTCGAACGATAAATTGTTTCTCGAGCTTTCCCATGGGCTTCTTTCATATTCATATTGTACAGCTGCCCCTTCAGGCTAAGTTCCTTTGCTAGAGCCTTGTTGCCAATCAGATAGGCTTGCCTTGCCTGTCAGGAATCAATAAAAAAGCTATGAAAACAAGCGAGGGCAAGGGCAACAAACCTTCAGAACCTAAGTTTTCTGAAAATCGATGTATATACTGCTGCTACGACGAGAATAATGACAACAGGCAACCTATTTTTGTATATTTTTTAAGTTGCACTAGAGTAAAGACAAAGTTGCACTGATAAACTAACTAAGAAACGAAATAAACAATTGGTAACAGACCAACAAGAAGAACTGTAATCAGAGTCGAGTATCGAATCTGAAGTATTGACTATGGAGTGGCGTAGCAGGCATTGTTAGGAGGTGTTGGAGAACAATGTTGCAGTTGATGATATCTTAATATCAGAACTGGGAGAGCTGTATTGCTGATCTCCACAGGTCATATATGAGACAACTATCAGAATAAGAATCGACAAGTCGTTGTTGCAGCATCTAGAAGGCTCACATGTCCTTCGAACCAAGGTTTAAAACTCAGGTATCGACCGGTCTTTGGCCGAATCGTACAGGCCGGTACGGAAAATTCTAAAAAAATACAATTAATTTTTATAAATATTTAGGGTTGAGTTTTGACCTTTTTAGGATTAGGGTTTTAGGGATTTAGACTTTATATGACCAACGTCGAAGAACGAAATTCATGGGTTGTGCTAGAGTGTATATGCTTAAACTTTGTATAGGTTAGTCTTTTCTTTGGGTATGTTCACGGTTCAACTTGGTTGGCACCATCTCCTTGTACAACATAGGGCTATTGCCCCATCGGGTGATACACTATGTTCCCTCTCTCTCTCTCTTCTCTCTCTCTCTCTCTCTCTCTCTCTCTCTCTCTATATATATATATATATATATATATATATGGGTTTTGTAGGGGACAAGCATGCAGAGACAATAAACGATCGTGATTTAATTATATGGGATGAACAAACCTTACGAGACAAATCCAGTCGTTGGATGCATGTCTACTTCAATAAGGGACTGTTCGTCTCGAGATCAGAGTCGTCTGTTCGTGGCCCATTACGCATCATGGCCCATTACTTCCGATACATACACATGAAGAGAGAATCTGAATTAAATACCTGACATGTGGTGATATAATGGCAAATTACTCATATCCCATTACTTCCATACATGGAGAGAGAAAGAGAATTGTAAGAGTATTATGAAGATTTTAAATGGGAGTGGGGTTTGAATGAGTGGGATTCTCTCCCGATTTCCCCCAATCTCTCCCAACGTTCACAGCAGAAGTCCCCAAAATCTCCAGCCTCACCAACCCCTAAATCTATTTCAAATTCTCCCCAAATTCGTCCCCAAATCTGCGATGATTTCGTGCCATTTTGATCACTTGCCTTCTGCTCCCCTCCTCCCCAATTTGAAACCCTCTCTCTCTCTCTCTCTCTCTCTCTAGTCGGCCGCCGATGGTCCGTCGTCGAGATTTGCCCCTTCTGTCGCTAAGGCTCTCTCTCTCTCTCTCTCTCTCTCTCTCTCTCTCTCTCTCTCTCTCTCTCTCTCTCTCTCTCTCTCTCTCATCTCCTCTGTTGATGCAGATATCGCCATCGAAGTTTAGATCACTACATCGGTGGTCAGATCCGAGCGTTGGAGTTCCCTCTTTTCAAATCTAGATCAAAATCTCACATGGGGGGCTAAAAAAGCATCTTGATATTCATATTTTTTTGATTTTTTTTATTGAAAATCTTTGTGTGCTAACCATCATCGTTTCACTGTTTTCCATATTTTTTTAGATGATCCATAAGACTGCACCTAGATTTTCCTCCATCATACTCACATCTGGATTTTCCTCCTATCGGACCTTACTCATCACAACTAAACTTTCTCCTCCCACTCCGATCGGACCTCGATCTGACATGGATTGAAGAAGAGATAACTAGAGAATTGAGGAAATGAGACAAATTTTTCCTATTTTTCAAGATTTTCTTTTGAATTATAAACTTTATGCTTGATTTAGACATCCTTACATCTGCAGACGTTCACCCAAGTACCTAGGGTCCATCATCATGAGTTACACAGATTCAAAATATTTATGTTTTTAAATTCTTTTCAAAGTTTTTAGGTTTTGATCACTGATTTTTAATGGAACACCGATCACTTCCATCAACCATCTTTTCAAGGCTTTGATCACATAAAACCAAAAAACTTTGTATTTTTATGGATCACTAAAATGGGAATGAAGCCCCTTCTAACAATGGTTTTGGTCACTGATCAAATCAGACTCATTCTAAAAAAATGGTTTTGTCAATGATCAAATCACTATTTTCTGTTTTTTGTCTTCAAAACCTTGCCTAAAGATGTATGGCTCTCTTTTTGTTTTTTTTTGTATATTTGGTTATTAATTAAAGATATATTGCTCTATCACATAGAGAAAAAATATGAGAAGGAGAAGATTGGTTCAAATCTCTATGGGGTTTGAACCAATCTTCTCCTTCTCATATTTTTTCTTTTCCCTCTCTTTTACCAATTGTTATTTTTATTTTTTTTCTAGAGAACCACATGCACTCCTCCCAATTTCCATAGTTCGAAAGCTTATCACCATCTTTGTTTTACATTCAAGTTTCTGCAATTTGATCAGATCAACCACAGATCGGGGGCCGCAAATGTCTTTTAATTTAGTTTTTCCATTAATCCAGTGCATGAATTTCTTACAATCTAGTCCAAGATCATATCAACTTGAGATAGGGGAGTTGGAATTGATCAAATTTACTACTATGAGTTGTTGAAATTTATGTGAAGTTTGGGATTTATTAGACGGGAAATTGTCATCAAATTTTTTTCTTCAAATATGGAGTCGTCCATTCGGATCCCTATTAGTTCCTATTAAGGGCAAGTACTAGGAAAAATAAAGTGACTTCACGTTGTTTTCACTGCTCCCAATAAGTCCATCCACTTTTCCAACCCTGTATTATGTATCCGAGAACCACTCATCACCACAAGTGCTGACTACAATGGACATGTTCTGACCATCTTGCACAGTTATTCTCCATTATTCCTGAGTCCTGAGTCTCCTGACCTTCCTCTACTATACTCCTTTCTAATTTTCTCCATAGTAGCTTACCACTAATCTACGCCATTATTTACATCTTCGCTATGATCATCATATCTCATGATCCCTCCTTGTTGACTAATATATTCTATTCAAAAACTAAAGGTGACTGGAATATGCAAGACAATGTATAAAAAGGCACTATTCTCATCTAAAATAATAAAATATCAGTTATATAGTTCAGCTAATATCATCATTAATTTGTTGAACTATAGTATTTGAAAGCCACACGTATGGAAACTGCAGATATATGCATGTCTACCTGGTCAAAGCATGCATTTCGAAGGCGAGCAAAGTCGCGAGCTTCCTCCCTTGTTTCTGAATACATATTTGCTGTCATTTCAACATTGGTACACAAATGTAAATAAAGATGAACCCCCAAGCTTTGATGTATAAGGGGAAAAAAAATTTGAACCATATAAGTTCAAGTCGAATAATAGTATTACCCACTGCTTCTCCGGTTTGGAGCCAAACTGGAGCTGTCTGAGCTGAACCAAAAGTTCGTAATTTATCTCCAGAAACCAATTTCTCATGACTGTTATATGAGCGAGCTAAAAGTTGTGAACTTCTACTCAAGCCACCACTACCGTTTGCAGAACCATTTGTCTCATTATTCCAATGAACAGACTCCTGAGATGCAAGTTTTCTTACAGCTGAAGCGAAATTCGTTGCTTCCCTAGATATACTAGAAGGAGACCTAGAAGTGTTGGGAGCTTGTTGAAAATCTTCTCCCACGTAGTTTGGCAACCGATTACGACCATCTGAGGCAAGAAGTGAGGGAAAGTCCAGTGCATTAAAATTAGGAACCGCCAAGGCCTTCGAGTTCACATTCTGATTGAAACCACCATCAACTTGAAGCTGCCACATAAAATGATATAATGTTGTAAAAGTGCCCCCTTTGATCAATTCAGCAGATTATACAAATGCGACACCAGTCAATCATCTAACATATTATAGAAAAGTGGTGATACCATGATAATATTAACATGACCAATTCCATAGGACTATTGGCGTGGACACCGACCCGGTTCGACCAAACGTGATGCACGTTTACTCGAGGAGGAGAGGACAGCCCATTCGGTCGGGCTATGGCATGGAGATGGCATCAAGTAGTTGGGTCATGCCATATTGGGCTCATTTTATTTATTGTTTTTAGTTAGTTATTTGTTAATGTATTTTCGGTATATTAAATGGGTTAAAAATATGCATCATGTGTCCATATATCAGACAATTACCAAAATTTCCTAAAATCGACAGATTAATAATGCGGTACAAAATAAGACAATAACCACAGCTGCTAAAGGTTTTACTAACATGTAGCCACTGCTTGCCAGGCACAACAAAATACTTGAAACCAGTGTTCTAAAAAAACGGTGCAAAAAAGCGGCTCAGGCCGCTAGGCGGGGCTAGGCAGCCCCCTAGGCGGGTCCATGCAAGGCTAGGCGATTAGAACGTGAATTTATGCTATCTTATTGCTAGTAATCTTGAATTTTTACATCTTGGATTGTACTAAAATCATGGATATTATGATACTATCTTATAATATCATGCTTGGTTTTGTTCTTGTTTATCTCGAATATATATTACATATAATATCAAAATAATAATTAAAAAAGCCAAATCGCCTAGGAACTAGAAGGACCTCCACCCCCGACTAGAGCCTAGTCATGGTTAAGCTGTATAATTAATGTAAATAAAATAATTATACAGCTCATCCACAAAATTTCTCTCCATGCAGATTTGGTTATATCATTTTCATATCATACAAAACCATGCAAACTCGCACAAAATTGTTTCTTGCCAAAAGTACTTGCAGGAGAAATTGTCACCGCAAAGCAACTAACTCCACCAAGAATAAACAAATATTGATGATAATGCTCATCACCAGAAATATACTAACATTGTCACTATCATTGCCAAATTTCATTTCTCAATTTTCTTGTGATCATAGAAAAATAACGACCCGAAGAATCCACATGTTGAATAAATAAAGGGAAGCCAAGTTTTTTCAGATGTAAACACTTCGTAGCGGTTGTTTCATACAAAATCCTCTATATTTTGAAAAAGTTACATTTTCTAACAAAAGTAAATTGAGAATTTTGTAATAAACTTCAGTAAACATAACATTAATGAGACTTTTTCTTGCTAATTTCAGTGAAACCTAGAGCTTTGATCTATTCACGCCTAAGTTGACATATTTCCATTATAGTTCAGTTGTACTTATCATTCATAACCATTATGAATCTAGGTACAACTTATCTAGTGATTTCATCAATTGGCAATGAAGAGATATAAGCCAATCTAGTTTCCAGTGTTGCTTTATCAACCCCAATAAAATTTTGATATCACAATGGAAGGATAATATCATGCAGCTTATAGCACTCTAGAAGACTCCACCTTCAAAAACTTGCATGCAAGTTGACAAACCATTACAAATGTCAACCAGCTTTCTGGAATCCCTGATCCTAGAGTGTAAGATTCGACTGTAAAGTTAGGGACCACGAAGAGTTCCAAGCTACAGTAAACATTGTCAATTCCACGGAAATCTAGGAACTTGCTTTGATCTTAATGTGAAAATCCGATGTCTCAAAAGTTCAGCTTAGAAGATCTGGAAAGACGCCCATAGTTCTGATGTCTAGAAAATTCAATTACGATATTCTGGAAAGATACACCCTTACTAGAATTACATTGACCAGTAGTACAACAGTATGAATAGATCGAAACATACCTCGAGTTCAATGAGAACCTTGATTGTCAAGTTCAAGTCAAATCCATTTGCAACGTATAAATCTGCAAGGCTCTCGGCAGCAAACCCGGGAAATTGTGACGCCAAAAACTCCACAGGGTCAACGGAGGCATCTTCGGTAACAGCACTCTCACCTAATAAATCGTTTAAAAAACCAGCAGTGGAATATCCATTGTTGTACTGATCACCATTCATAAATTGTTTGACCCCAGAATTGGCAGCCGAAGTCATAAAAGCAGATTGATTTTCTGTGTAAGTAGAGCCAGAGTGCCTCGACTTTTCACTCAAGCTAAAACTGTTACCATCCATTGGAGATATATCTCGTTTAGTACCCAATGTCTGGCCGCCCGCTGATACAGAATATCTTGATCTTTCGATACCATCATGTACAGACAAACCTGCAAGTGAGGGATGTCCAGGTCCTTCAAACTCATCTTCTATCATGAACTTGAAATCAGGTGTGATATCATCAGGAAGCTGATGACGCCAGTACTGGTGCACTTCATCATCAGAATTATTTGAAACATGGGATTCTGACCGATCAAGAGCTGCTTTTCCAGAAGACCCTGGAACATCCATCCTGGTTGCATGTGGATCATCGGTGTTTCCAGCTATCGATCTAAGGGCCGAAGGAATGAATTCTGCTGCATTGGGATTTAATGTGGTGGCCCTATTCGGTAAATTTAACTTCACATCCTTGACATCTGTAAGATCTTTGATTGGAAAATTCATTTTTATTTGAAATATAGCAATTATTGTTACAGACAAAGCCTTCTAGAACTAATAGGAAACTCCAGAAAGAATGTATCCCAACCCTGCATATTATGATTGTCGGCAGTAAAAAATCAGAAAAAATCATGCATATAAAGGTACAACTCAAGAGACGCATTATACATCAAACATCATACACATTACATGCCATCAACATGTCAAATTCACAACAACACTTATAATTAAGAAACAGCTTAGTTCTAATTTGAACTGATAGAGGCCTAATATCCATACCAATAGCTTAGTTCTAATTTGAACTGAAAGAGGCCTGATCACCCTATCAGCTACCCATATCACATCAACACAATTTTCTAAAAATGACGAAATAGACAAACAGGATACTTTCCATCTAAACACAACTGTAAACTAAATATTCAATGATTACTACCAAGAAAAAGAGAAGAAAAATCATGAATGTCAAAAATGTCTCTGACCAAAATTCTTACACTAGATGTTGTAGACATTAAAATGTAAGTTCTACCTAATGATAAATGATGACAAACAAATAATAATTCAAAAGAATAAAAAAAGAACTTTTGTCCTACAATAGCTCCAATAAAAAAAGTAGGTCTTAGGAACCATCGACTCCACAAAGACACCAGCCACCATTACATCTTTCGCCAATAATGCCAGTATGCCACCATGACAGTTTTACAAGACCATCACGATAATTACTAAAGGCAAAAATAAACACGCACTCAGATGTGGATGCATGTATTATCATAAGAACCAGTTTGTTCTAGTCATATGAGGAATAGAAGACCTAAATGTCAAACCAAAAGTAGCATTATCTTCTTTCCCCGCTCTCAATTTCTTTATTACACACCCAACTCAAGAAGATAATGTTCCACAAGAAATCTACAAGCATTCACAAAAATATATTATTTTTTTCTTTAGGGAGACAGCAAAGTTGAACTTGTAAAATAGTCAGTTTATTGAACTATACTAAGAGCATTGTTGACAAAAGCTATCAGAATTCAAAACTAGTAAGGTAGAAACTGGAAGATTATGCAATGTTGGACATATAACAAACCCATCAGGTGCCTATTTCATGAATAGGGTTTCTGGAAGACTGGCTCTACCTCATGCTAAGCCGCTGCATATAGGGGCGGATTTAGGGGGGGGCAAGTGGGGGCACGTGCCCCCCCTAAAAGTTTGCTAAAGATATTATATCTTACAAATAAACCCCTAAAAAATAAAAATAGTAAAAGTGCCCCCCCAAACCAATTACTTGTGGGCTGTCTTGTGTGCTGGATCCATCTCGCGTAAATCGTGACGTGAGCAACAATCCCGCGAGACATTATCTTGCACAACCGTCCGGTCCGTCCGATCACAAGTGAATGGGTCTTGATTTTCTTTTAACCGGAGTCCGTGCAATAGTGAAAACAAAAGGTCAAAAGTTGTGTGCTGGATCCATCCCGCGTAAATCGTGACGTGAGCAACAATCCCGCGAGACATTATCTTGCAAAACCGTCCGGTCCGTCCGATCACAATGAATGGGTCTTGATTTTCTTTTAACCGGAGACCGTGCAATAATGAAAACAAAAAATCAAAACCCTTTTTTTTTTTTTTAATCTCCCCCCTCCCCAAAACAAAAAATCAAAACCCTTTTTTTTTTTTAATCTCCCCCCTCCCCCAGCACTCCAGCACCCAGCGGGCTAGCGGCAACGGCGCCATTGTGGTGGTCCGTACTCCGTAGGCGATGGGCAGCGTGGGCCCCTCTTCCACTTCTCCTCCTGCGATGTGGAGGATCCCGATTCCAGATCGAATTGTCGTGTGCCCCCCCGGTGAAAAAATCCTAGCTCCGCCACTGGCTGCATAGGAAACTAAATTCATGTATTTTGGTGTACTTTGTTAAGATTTAATATAATGTCTATAAAGACCCTGCTCCTAAATTTCTGATCACAAATCCATATAAACTAGTTAAGTTTCATGAGGTTAGCACGAACTAGAATTTCACTTTAAAATTGGATTACAAGTTCAAGGTATACCTGGATGTAAGTTCTAACTCACAAGGTCAGTCAGTAAACCACTCTTAAACATCTGAGCTATCACAATTACCCAACTATGGAACAAGTTAAATAAAATAATTGGCATAACTCAATATAAAATCGGCAAGGTAGTTAATGAAAAAATCCGCTTAACCTATGTACATTGCACATATGACTTGCTCCACGGAGACTTGCAGTGTCAGACCTCTTACGAAAAAGGGAGTATCTAGCTCTTTGGTGGCACATTGGAATTGTATTCAAAAAGTCCCCAAAAAGGTAAAATTTGCATGTGAAGAAGGCCTATTTATGATACGTACATTGCATAATTAGAGGTTCATATAATTTAGCATTTGAGTCCTACTTAGTGTCTTAAGTCATGGGTTGGATATTGTAAATAGAAGAGGGGTATAAACATGTAAGAACAGTTTTGTGTATATTTATTGCTGATTTTAAGCAACCAGTGTTCTAAAAAGCGGTCTAGGCGGCCGCCTAGGCGCTAGGCGGCCCCCCACCGCCTCGCCTAAGTCCTAGGCGCTCCAGAAAAGCGGCCAAGCTCCCAGGCGGAGCTAGGCGGCCTCCTAGGCAGTCTAGGTGGGGCAAGGCGGCCGCCTAGGCGGTCTAGGCGGGCTGAGGTTGGCCAGGCGGACCAGGCGAGCCAGGCGGGCTGAAGCTGACCAGGCGGGTTAAGGCTGGCCAGGCGGACCAGGCGGGCTGAGGCTGGCCAGGCGGACCATGTTTGCTTTTGTTCTTACTAATCACTCAATCTTGAATTATGGTTATATACTTGTTCTTTAAAATAATGGTTTAGGATAATCTTGAACTTATATTAATTTTTAAACATATATATATATATATTATATAATATCAAAATAATAATTAAAATAATTAAAAAAAAAGGCAAAACGTCCAGGCGCCGCCTAGGCCCCGCCTAGGCACTAGGCGGCCCCCCACCGCCCGACTAGCGTCTAGCGCTTTTTAGAACCTTGCCACTGATTGTTGTTTTCATATAATTTTAGCCTGTATGCTGAAATTAACTATTTTCCTCTCTCTTCTCGTTTCTAATTGACTTTTATATTTATCCATTCAAGTGGGATTTAGTTCCAGCATCAGATTGACATTTGATCATAGAAATAATTTAATTTATGCAAAATGTCTCTAATTATGAGGGATTTACAACCTTAGATCCGTATAAAAGCATATCATTGTATTTATTGTTGGTTGACCCTAAACTTAGTCAATCTTTCATGATTTTCCTCCACACATTGCAAACCTAATTTGGATTTGCTAGATTTATTGTTTTGTGTGAGTTCGTGTGTGTACTCCTTCACAGATAAAGATTTGATACGACCTGCGACTCTCCAACATATATTACATTCCAAAATCTATAAATACTTATAAAACTGAGGCTTTTGGTGCCGCATGGCTGCCTCCCAATCCCCCCCACCCGTTTCTCTCTTTCTCTATCCCCCTTTTTTAAGTTTCTTTTGTATTAACTCTCTCTCTCTCTCTCTCTCTCTCTCTCTCTCTCTCTCTCTCTCTCTCTCTCTCTCTCTCTCTCTTACACACACAATCAATCAACATGATGTGGAGTGGGATTTGGTGCTGGATGTGCAATCCGACCTAGCGGCATCGCACTCGTCCGTGCATTGCACGGGATTGGTACTAATTCCTAATATAAGGTCATAATAGTTATAGGTAAATGCTGAATTTTTCATCAGGTCATCCAAACCTGTTATATCGGTGTAGAAAATGGCTTGAGCACTACAAATTTATCGGCATTGACCCACTTTTGAAATGGGCAATTTGGATCTCAACCCACAACCTCAAAGTTGAAAATATCTTGGCCGATCATGTGATATATGTGCAGTACCTTAGCCATGGCATGCGTTGTAGAAAGCTTTGCAAGTTTACTAGACAGAACTCAATCAAAAGCCACATAAGGGTCACATGTTTTACTAAATATAGCCAAATTACTATATGTGCTCTTCTATATCATAACAAGGTATAGTCATTTGACCGACTCTTGGTGGATGCAGTGTTTTAAAAAACTCGCCCCAGGGTACGCCCGGGGCTCGCCCCGGGGCGGGGCAGTCCTAAAACGCCCAGGGCGGCTCCAGCTGGGGCTTTTTTCCTGTGGGGCTTACGCCCGAACCACTGGGGCGTACACCCCGAACGCACGGGCACGCCTTTTACGCCTCAATGACATGGGTTTACGCTCCATTGGAGTTTGTCTGCATAATTAAAAAAATTGATTTGATTACTACCGTGTGATCTTTTATATAAGTCTTAATCTCTTGGATGACGATTATGATATTTTGGGAACTAAAGTTGTTTTAAATTGGTTCTATATCATGTATGGAATGGTAAAATCTATGGAATATAAACATTGATGGTTTAAATTTTAGTTAAAAACTTATAATTAGATCTTAAATGATATTGAAAGACAATCACAAGTTCATTTTTACTATCATTTTTTATATATTTGTGATTTATCAACCATGCTTGTAGGCTTAAATGCTTTGTTTGATAACTTTGCTCATAGCTTTTTTTTATTTTGTTTGTTTTTAATCTATTTTCACTTTTTTATATAATATTATTTATTTCTATATATATTTTTAAATTAAAAAAATAAAAATTCATGGGGCTTACGTCCCACGCCCTGGGGCTTACGCCCCGTCCCACAGCAGGCAAAACGCCCTGCCTTACGCCCCTGCCTCTGAAAACACTGGGTGGATGTCTTAGCATACTAGCCAGTTATACCTGATGAGCCTCCATCCTCCGTTCGAATCAAGTTGAGATTCAACTTCTAGAAGACCGTACAAAGTAAGAAGTTCCTAGTCATGTTAGCAGATCAGTCTATGAAGGCTAATGCTCGAACTTATACCATGAAACTTTCAAGCTTTAGACATGCCTAAGTTAATATTGTAACATCTACTTAGCCCAAAATTCCATAAAATCTGCAAACCTTCATTCAGTGTAAAGAAAAACTTTGTTGTTTTCCAAAAATTTTGGAAGCTAATCCATTTTCCACTCATATGTTATAATATCCATTTCTCATGTGTTTCTACCATAAAAAGAAAAAAGAAATTTCCGCCATATCTCTACAAAAACTAATAAAAGGAACAAAGGGAAGCTATAAGATCATCCACTAAGCAGCAAGAATAACGTGAAGGCCAGGAATCATAGCAGGCTTCAATATCTCCAAAGTGGGGGGAAACCCTACAAAATCATCCATTTTGACCGCCACAGATGCCAACAAGCTTAAGAAAACGTAGATTTCTTGAATCTGAGTCAAATCTCCACCACACGAAAAAAATTCAAACGACTTGATTACAAAATAAGACGAAGGAGGCGCATTGAACAGATCTTTTTACCTCTCGTACAGTCCATGAGAGGATGAATGTACGGAAGACGATCCATCAACGGAACGAAGAATGGAACACGACCGGCGAGGGGCGGAAGAGGAGGAGGAGCTCCTTGCCGTTCGTCAACCACCACTGCTCCGCCTGGATCTGTGGCTCCTCCGCCTTCGCTTCGAGCTGCCTCCACTCGGGATTTGGAGGCGTGATGAGGCCGAACCCTAGTCTCCTTCGCTTGGGACTGAAATCACCACCGCAGAACTCTCGACCTCCCGATGACGATCAACTCTCTTGACCCCGCCTTAGATATTGTTGCTGCGCGACGAGTTTGCTGTCTTGCTCTGAACAGCGAAAATGTTGTTGGCTTTGACTGAGATGCGAAGCGACCCAATTGCCAACAGTGTTTTTTTTTTTTTTTTTGGTTGTGTGTTTGGTTCATTACAGCCCACAGCGAACAACGGAGGTTGTCCTCCGCCCCTCGGATTTTTTTATTTTTGGTTAATTAGTCCTAAATGCCTACACATATCGTTATTTAAGCTAAAGGATACAAGTTGTTAGTATATTAACTGAAGTCCCTCCCGAAGAACACGCTTGTACAGCAAGTCCTTGACAAAAAATGTTGACATTTTTTACTCTTTAAATTACAAAACTACCCCTCCAACAAGAATATCCATTCATTTCTAGTAAGATTCATTTCCAATAAGAGTATCCATTCGTCTTTGGCATGAGTAACCATTCGCCGATTAACACTGTAGATGTAGCAATTGCTACAGTGATCTTATTGTAGCTACTACAGCGAAAACATTGTAGCAAGAGTAAATATTCGTCTCCGGAAAAGAGTATCCATTCGCCATCAACAAGAGTATTTATTCACCGGGTGATGTTGTGGTTGCTACAATGATTTCACAGTAGCAAGAGTATCCATTCGTCTTCATAAAAGAGTATCCATTCGACTGCTAATTGATACTCTTTGCTATAGTGAAATCATTGTAGCAACATACAACTCGCTAAATCGATACTCTTACCCAATCGAATTGGCACTCTTGCTATAGTGATTTCACTATAGTAGCTACAGTGAAATAACTGTAGTAGCTATAATGAAATCACTGTAGCAACCGCTACATGCACAGTGTCAACCAGTGAATGGATACTTTTTCTAAAGACGAATGGATACTTCTCTTTTTTTTTTGAACGGTACGAATCGATACTCTCTGTAGCACGTGAGGGTGTAAATAACGATGAGGGACTTGTTGTAACACGCAATGTTCAGGAGGGACTAGGTGCAATATTGAAACATTGCATGTCCTTTAGCTAATATAACATTTGCTAAAAGGACTTAAGGCTAAGTGTCCCTTTTTTTTAAGAACGCTCCTGGTGGCCGGGTATATCACGGATTCGGATCGGATTAGCCGCCTATCAGATTCGGACCGTTGTCGGATTATCAAATCAAAAAATCCAATCCATATTTGTTCAATTACGGATTGGATTTGAATCAGAATCCGGATCATTAATAGATATATCTCGGACGATTGTGATATCATTGAGCATTGTATCCACAGAAGAACAACAAATTCTTGATTCATGACTCAAAAGGGCTAGGATAAAATCTAAGCCTTGGTCCGGAAATCGTGAGAATTTTTTTTTACACTTAATCTTAGTTCCCTCGATCTGACGCAATTCTAATCAAAAAATTAATAAAATATAATATATTATGTTATAGTTTGTCAGATTGGGTTCATAACGGATCGGATTGATCTGAATCCATATAAGGTTTGTTAAGGAAACAGGTTATTGGATTCAGAGCATTATTGAGTTATCGGATAAAAAACCACATCCATGTCTGACTTAACGGATCTAATTCAAATCCAAAATTGGTCCATTGACAGGTCTAAGATAGACCAAGGATTGAACCTCACACAAGAGCAAGAGAAATGCACCGATTTTTAATAACCTCACTGGGTTGAAGGCTCGCCATAAAGGCGAGGGAGGCTCACTGTGGGTGCAAAAATTGTACTGGACCGGACAAGACCTGCCTGGGCTCGCGCAACGACCTAAGTAGGCAGCCCAAGCCTGTGAACCTACTTTATAGGGCCCATAAATCAAGCCCTCTCTTATTGGGCCCAGACAACGGCCTGTCACACCCCAGAAATCTGGAACCGATCCCTGGGGTGTGAGTTGAAGAAAAACAAAGGGATTTAGGGTTTAGTCAACCACCTACACTAAGAAGGGCTTCTCACAGGACTGCGGCTCTCTCCTAAATGAAGAAGAAGGAGGAGGGAGGAACAAGGGGTATTTTAAAACTTGATTTTATAAAAATATTTTATTAAGAGGAAGCCGAGAAAGCTAAAAAATTTCGATAGAGATGACCACGCTCGACCTTCAACCGGGCTATCCTCTCAGCACGTGTGGCCTGTCGGTGCCCCACATGCTGACAGAAGTCCCTCTTAAGGGAGCACGATACTCAAGCTCTGACGGTAAGCCAAGTAGCCTCGCCCGCTGTCTAGCACTCGGGCACTGGTTTAGAGGTCCTATCTATAGGGCTAGTCAATTTGGTCATTTTAAGACTTATATTTTTATTGTGAGCTATCATAGGCTTGGGGTCTTGAGGAGAGGCCTACCCAAAAGAATTCAGCTAGATCATCACCACTAACAGTCACAAAACCCTGACTAGATTAAATAATTCTTATTTCAATCCAATCGATCACATTGCCAGAAAGCTAATAAACTACATACACGACTGCAACCCTAAATCTGCCTCTGGCCTTCCACTGCTACTCCTGAACCTCCAAACCTGCAGGAGAGTCTACTAGTGGGAAAGAGTAGCCCCCAATAGAAATTAGGAGATTAGCCAAATTAATGACTAGTGACATCCTAATAGTCTTTAATAATATGAGACAACCTTTTTAATTGAATTAAATTACATTAGTAGTCTAAGTATTAATAAAGTTTACAGAAGGTTAACCTAAGTCTACCAGTAGTTCTATGTTCACATGCAATACCTACTGTCACTAGATTATCTAACATAAAGTTTATTCAATATTCTATAGTATTAATGAACTATTTAAACAAAATGACCATCTAAATATCGCTAGATTATTATGCACTATAATTTCATAATCCGTATTAAGATTCCATAATTGTTAATTAGCAATCATACAAAACATATATCCTAAATCCTGCCCCCGGTCGGGCATTACTATAGGGCCTTTTATTTCGATATAGAGGGTCAACTCTCTGGTCGTGCACCCACCAACACCGTGAACAAAATCACCCAGATGATCATAAGAAGTTTCCCGTCTTTCACGGTGGAGCTCTACCGCCCAACTTGCTTTCTTTAAGGTCTTCAACTATCCCGGGATAGGAATTGCTAGGCTAATCCCTACTCGAGGGCACCTCCTATTGGCTTTACCATAACCCTTGCCCGTGACCCCCTAACCTACTGATCTTTGGCTGTGCTTGCAGGATATTTCACGCACCTTGCGCGCACGGGGTCCCAATCTTTTTACAATATAGATTATCATATTTTACCCATTTTAACAAAGTATCAAAGCTCAACACAGTGAATAATTACCTTTATACATATACTGAGACAGATAAAAAAAATGCATACGGTGATTAATAATTTGCAACATTTTAACCCTAGTCCCGCACTGCTCTCGCAACCCATAATAGCACTACAGTTAAATGTCGCATCGCTCTTAAAGCGATTCGACCTATACTCTCCCAAAACCAGTATATTAGGGTTGCCACTCCTTTTAGTAGGGTGGGTCCCGATAATCATTATTTATTCCAAATATGTTTTAATTTAATGAAATACCTAATTACGATGTCCATACAATAATTATGATTATTTTATTAATATTTTAAAGCATGCGTCGCCGGACTTGCGACTCTGCAAGCAAAGAGGGTCCACTTGACCACATGCGGCGATGCCCGACGGGACCCGCATGCAGTGTCATGGACACCTACCCTAGTTGTTCTCATTTCCCACTATCAAAAACCACAACAAGGGTAGTAGATGTCACTTGGTTGTCGATCACGCACAAACTCTCGTTAACTGCTTTTGATCCGTCACTGCTCCGTCCACGGTTGGATCGTCCAGGTTACGCACTGCCAAATTCACACAATGGCCTATGATTATTAAGTGCTACTAATTATTGTTGGTTTAGGCTCTGGTTTGCCGAGTCAAAGGAAGTTACGCATCATCGGACGCCGGTCTGCTGGCACACAAAATGATGCCCCTGATGGTGTAATCTCAATCGGTCAGCATTGCCAATGCCGAGGGTCATACTATGGCTCAACTGTACTATTACGCCTAAACGGTCGCATCCGCATCAGACGCTACTACTAACGTGCCTTATGCTCTAAAGAGCCTTCGACCTTACTACCAATGTATGGGTTCAGGTCAAGGTCGGGGTCGATTGGTTTGATCTATTAAATAGGGGACTCATACGGAAATTGCATCGCTGGCCACCCTAGGCCGTTGAG
This sequence comes from Chamaelirium japonicum, assembly GCA_947650365.1. Classification (NCBI taxonomy): domain Eukaryota; kingdom Viridiplantae; phylum Streptophyta; class Magnoliopsida; order Liliales; family Melanthiaceae; genus Chamaelirium; species Chamaelirium japonicum. The sequence continues at coordinate 112,539,574 of OX393549.1, forward strand.
TAGTGCATTGTTGTCGCCATGAAATCAATCTCGTGCACATATGACTACACAAGGTACTCCATGACCATACTCTACCTAGACGGTCAAAACCGTATCGGCATTATGGGTTTTTAAGATAGGCACGACCCAATGAAATCGAGTCCGCCAATCTCGAGTGTGGGTTCACGGGCTAGATCTATCTCGCGGGGAGGTTAAGGGTCGGTGGATCTATGCTAACATGCAACGTAGATAGAAGGTCGAGTTGTGCCCGCCCATGATGGGTTGCTTCATCAGAGGAAGGAAAGAGGTCGGTGTGACGGGTGGCTAATCATCATCGGCTGCCTAGTCGCCGGACTCTTGCCCGGTGACCATCACAACAGCTACCAAAAAAAAAAAAGGCAGAAAGAAAAAGGGTTGGCCTCGCAGTTGGTTCAGGGGGTCGGGTCATGTCCAACCAAGGTGGTCGAAGCCACCCACTGCCTGATCGCCGCCGGTCAAGCCGTCGGCAACCATCGCAGCAAAAGCAAGGAAAATAGAGGGTTGTTGGTGGGGCCTGACTTGGTCGAGGTCAAGTCTTGCCGGCTGCATAGCCACTGGCCCTATATATGGTCGGTGGCTATGGTCGCTCCAAAGCAAGCCGACAGGGAAGGGGTCGGGCTGGTCTCCACAGAACAGAATGAAAGAAAAAAAAAACAAGAACAGGTGAAGGGGCCGACCGTTCAGTCAAGGGAGAATCGTCGGCTTCGTCTGGCTCCTTCTCCGGCTGCTCCTCTTCTTGCTCCGATCGTCGAGCACCAAACACCACAGAGAGGCCGAGAGGTTAAAATAGGGAAAGAGAGAGGTCGGGGAGAGAGGGAGGGATCGGAGGGGGATGAAATCGGGCTGGGTCTAGGGTTTTAAAAAGGGGGAAAAGGGATGGCGGCTGGTATAGAGGGGGGACTGAATTCAAAGGGAAAGAGAGGGGGAGGTGAGGGGAGAGCAGCGGAGGGCAGGGGAGAGCAGAGACGCAAGGGATGGGGATGGTGAGGGAAAAGCAGGTGTGAAGAGGGGGAAGTGAGGGGAGAGCAGGGGCGACGGGTAGGTGAGGTAAGGGGAGAGCAGGGGCGACGGGTAGGTGAGGTAAGGGGAGAGCAGGGGCGATGGGTAGGTGAGGTAAGGGGAGCTGCGGATGGGTTTGAGGGGAGTCGGGTTGGTGAGTGGAGAGATCCGAGAGAGAGAGAGAGAGAGAGAGAGAGAGAGAGAGAGAGAGAGAGATGAGAGATCCGAGAGGGATGAGAGGGAGATCGGGTGAGGGGGAGAGGGATCGGGTGAGATCCGAGAGAAAGAGAAACAGAGAGAGAGAGAGAGAGAGAGAGAGAGAGAAAGAGAGAGAAAGAGGGTCGGCTGGGTTGGGTTGGGGTTGGGGTTGGGTGAGGGATGGGTTTGGGTTTTGTTTTTTGTTTTTTTGTTTGTTTTTTTTTATTTTAGGTTTTAGTTTTAGTTTTAGTTTTTTTTTTTCTAATACCGGTCGAGCTCGACTTGTGCTCGACTCACGCCGAGCCTAACTCGCCCTCGACTTGGGTTGCACCGAGACGAGCCGGTGCACGAACCTTGCCGATTCCGACAGACTAGCCACCATATTTATTTTATTATTATATTACTAAAAATAATATTCATGCTACACCTTGATACACGAGCTCATAAGCTCGTGTGACTACACCTCCAATGTAGCCTCGCGACCCGTACCCAGGACTCACTGCCTGGTCCCGCTCGAGTACAACCAACAGTATTACAACCAATGAAAACAATTATTCAAGCAACGATATTAAAATAATATTTAAATCAAACCGGGTTGCTCTGAGTGAAAACATACTGGAGTGCCGGTCATTACATCAATAGGGGCCCAACAAGAAGGCTCAGAACCAGTGTCATGTTATCACTGCCATGTCATCACTGCCATATCAGGCACGTGTCTCAGCTATAAAAGGACCCCTTTGGCATCAGGAGGGAGGGTTGGTCATTCGATCAAAGGAGGAGGATGCCAGAGCCAGAGCCAGAGCTAGAGCTCATTTCTCTATTTCTTGTTCTCTTCTAGTTGCTCCATGCAACCCACTTGTAAAAAGCTTCTCTCGGCCTATCGAGAAAACGCTTCCCCCATTTGTATATATTATAGTGTAAACCAGGTGGCACCTCTCGCCCGGAGATGTAAGTCGTAAGACTGAACTCCGACAACAACTCCACGTGTCATCTCTTTCTCTAATCTCCAACTCTACAAATCATCCAATTTAATCAAGAATTGTAGGGCGAGGTCTCTGATCAAGACGGCACGGAAATTTCCCCCACAATCTTTAGCACCGTCTGTGGGACCTCATTAGAGGTCTTACCCACACCTCTACATACTCCTATTCAACTTGTGGTGATGAGCCACAAGTCCTCCTTCAAGTCAACCTCAACGCCTTCATCACGCCGACATCAACACACTCGATGGTGAAGGCCAACACCAACCCACTAAAGGCGGGTACCGAATGAGCAAATGATGTGCTAATCAAAGAAAAACAAGAAGGCTCGGTTGAAACCAACCGAAGAAATGTTCGAGAGCGACTGGGGCAGCAAGGCAGCCATTCAGAAGGGCGCAACGATCGACAGGACCCGTCATCCCCAAGGCGTCGATCTGGCAAAGAACACGTTACTCAAGGGAGTGAGCCTCAGGCTACATACGAGATCTCGGCTGCTGACTTCTAGGTGTTAAATCTCCTCAAGAACAATGCATCCCTCGAACAAGAGAGAGACTCCTTGAAGAAGGCGGTTGAAATAGCGGGGGTTTTGATCCATAACTCTCTTACTGCGAATGAAGACCCACTGAAGACTCTCGCAGCTGTGAGTCATCACCTCGAATAACCAAGTAGGGGTTGCACCGAAAGACATCAAGTATCCCCGCAAGTACAAGGCAAATGGTGTGGGGTCATCTTGACGTCGACAGTGCACCAAGCTAACATCGAGAATGATCGCCTCAGTCAACAGGGTCCACTGGACGTCCTATCCCTTCGTGCATGAAAGCAACAGATGCTCGTGATCGAGCTGCTCAACTGACTAAGGCATACTACCGATGTGGGACACAGTCATCAAGACCACAGGCAGCTAATCACCTTGGTGGTGCCTCTGTATCCCAATGTGCTTGCAACCCTATTTCCTGTGGGTTGGTGAACACTGAGCCTGCCAAAGTTTAATTGCATCAAGGGAGACCCTGCTCTCCATATCCTGGCTTTCAAGCAAGCCATGACGCCATACGAGTATGAGAATCGCATCATCTGCTGTATGTTCGCGGGAAGTCTCAAGGGACCTACCCTCGACTGGTACCACACGTTGCCCACCAGTACGGTGGCCACATTCAAAGAGTTGGCTGAACTCTTCAGGGACCATTACTGGCTAAACTTAAAGCCGGAAAAGAAGTTGGATACACTCTACCGACTGAATATGGGCTCCGACGAGTCCCTAAGGAGTTTCACGATGAGGTTCCGCAATGAGCACTTTGAGCTCACCGACCGGTCCCATAATAAGGAGGCCATCATGGTGGCATTCCAGAATGCTATCCGGCCATAGCTCCACGTTTACACCGACTTCATCCGGCATCCTTCTAGTACCTTGGAGGTAATGTTCAAGCGCGTACAACGAGAAATAGAGATGGAAGACAATTAGCGGGCCAAAAGACTACGCGAGCCCCGTGAGTCTCGTGATTCCCAGCACAAGAAAGCTGACGAAGCTCCAAAGGATGCACGCTATAAAAAGCACGCCAATGTCGCGTCTGATTAGAAGGGATCAGCCAAGGCAGAATGAAGAATCAAAAGACCTGCCAACAGGGAAGAAAAGAGCTCCAAGGGAGCAAAGGGTGTTCACTGAGCTGAACACCTCCATTGAAGACATCTTCGCCTACTTGCAAAACTATCCCTTTTGCAAGTGGCCATAGCCTCTCCCTCTAAATTCTAACTAAGCGGAAGATACGACAATCTACTGTGAGTTCTATTGCAGCCACAACCACCCAACCTCTACCTGTCGGAAGCTAATACCTGATCCAAGAAAGGCGACTTAAAAACCTCACCAACAAGGAACCAGGCCGAGAGAAGGAAAGACAATATCAGTAAAGGAAGAGAGTCAACATGATACGAGAATGCAGAATCCTCCAAGCAAACAGTGTGCACGGATACCTGTATCGACAAGTTCGGTAAAGAGGCACTACAAAAAAGAGGGTCTTTACCGACGGACATTATTATTACCGTCGGTAATAATTCACTTTTTACCGACGGTGACAATAATATCCGTCGGTATTATAACTTCAATTTTTTAATTTTTTTCTGCACATTTATTACCGACGGTCAAATATATTTCGTCGGTAAAACTATTTATACCGACGGAACATATATGTCCCATCGGTAATATACTTTATACCGACGGCGACATACATACTGTCGGTAAAATGTCACGACGAAACTCAGGGTAAAAACCGAGCCTCTGGAAAAAAATGTGACTCTGAGTTTCGTCGGAGAGTTTTATCGACGGAGGTTATATATCCGTCGGTATAACTAATTATACCGACGGTACTTTTATGGCCGTCGGCAGGATACCGACGGTAGATAAGAATCCGTCGGTAAAATTGTCCCTGACGAAACTCAGGGTAAAAACCGAGCCTCTGGAAAAAATGGAACCCTGAGTTTTGTCGGTGATTTGTACCGACGGAATTTATGTTTCCGTCGGTATATGCCGACGGTCATTATTTCTCCGTCGGTAAAAATATCACGATGAAACTCAGGGTCAAACCAAGCCTCTGGAAAAAAATGGAGCCTGAGTTTCAGCGTCGCTTTTTACCGACGGATAATATAGTTCCGTCGGTAAAAAGGTTATATGTACCGACGGACGTAAAAATATCCGTCGGTAAAAACCCTCACATAAATTACAATCAGCGTTCCCCCGGCCCCCTTCTGTATTGTTTCGATCTAACCCCCCGCCTCTCTCTCTCTCTCTCTCTCTCTCTCTCAATCTCCCCCCCTCCCCGGCCTCCCTCCCCGGCCTCCCCCCCTCCCCGGCCTCCCTCGCGTCGCGTCCCTCCGGCCGACCGATCGACCGGCGGCAAGCTCCTCCTCCTCCTCGTGGGCTCCGGCCGGTGAGATCCTCCTCCTCCCCCCGGTGAGCTCCTCCTCCTCCTCCTCCCTCTCTCCCCAAACTAAATGATGATGTGTGGGTGATCATTGATGTGTGGGAGTTGTTTAATAGTTGGCATGTAGAATGGGTTGGTTTAGATTGATCTTAACCTGATTTATGATTGATGATTTATGATTTATTAATGTAAAATCAAGTTACAAAACTTCCATTCTTCATCACTCAAGGAATCTTTTGGCTATGTTTGAGCTCAAAGAATCAAAAAAAATAAAAAATTATGAATGCATTTTTAATTCAATTATTTCCTTCCATAATTCAATTCTTGATCAATAGACTCACATTAATTCCGCTATGAGAGCGCCCTTTCAGTATAAAAGGTTTAACTTGCGCCGAATTCGCTATCATTTGCGTTTTGATTGCTTACGCATTTTGGTTTTGCGTTATTTGATAATTGAAACTCAAGGAGAAATGTCTGAAATGAAACCCAATCTCGGTACGGTTGTATACCAAGCATACAAACAATTAACCACCTTTTGTTTGTATTTAATTCTTTTGGATGCAATGTAATATGCATTGGGAAGTTCTGCGTCCTCTCTCTCTCTCTCTCTCTCTCTCTAAAAATAAAATAAAATAAATAATTTTTTTTTTGTGTGTGTGAACTTTATATGCACTATAATGTGTTGTGGATGTTACTAAAATTCTTTTGGGGAATAAGATATGCCTTTTCTGTTGTTAGTCAGATACGTAGATCTGACAGCTATTTGAAGAAGTTTTGGATTAGGTATCTTGGAAGTTCATATGTACATTGAGGTGATCTGAATAGGCAAGCCCGAAAGAGAAGGGAAATAGGGAAAATGGCATCCCTCACTCCAGGAATTCTACGTAGGCTTCTACAAAACATAAATTCTAATGTGAAGTTGTGTGGAGAATATCGATCAATTCTTCTATAGGTAATCAGCATTGTACAGGTAATCGGGTTGGGCTCGGGTTGACCCGCCCAAGTTGCAGCCCTACATGTGCCTTCAAGTACCGCCAACGGCATGGGGTTTATTTAAGAGTGAGGTGTATTCAAGAGTGCATATAATTGGGGTATATGTAAGGGGGTATGTGTTTGATTGGGGTATAATCAAGTTGGGGCGGGCCATTTAACTGGGGTGTAAGGGGGAAGGGTATTTTTGGAACAGGAATGGGGTATGAAAAAAAAAAATTGGGGTGTGTTCAAGTTTGATGGAAATGGGGGTTAATTACAGGGTTTTGGGGTATGAAAAAATTTTCCCTTTTATTTTCTCACACCCCCACTTTTATGTTGAAATTTGAGTTACTCCCCTAAATTTTCAAAATTTGACTTTACCCCCCAATATGATCTGATCGTGAGTAACCCGTTAAAAGTAGGGGTGTGCATCGGTTCGAAATCGACCTATTTAGACAAAACCAAAACCGATCCAATCTTGGTCGGTTTTGAGGATTTTCAATCCGATCCAAACCGAACTATGATTGGAATCCAATCCAATCCAACTCAATTAAAGTTGGTTTGGATTGGATCGGATGGTCGGTTTAGGTTTTGGACCATGGTCCTAGGTTCAAATTATGTTGCCTCTATTTGTTAATTTCAGTATTACCCCATCTATTTAATTCTCTACCTACTCGGGAACCGAAACCGAAATTGTGCGGAGTCTTATAACATTGTTTGAAATTATATGTCAGGTGTTGTATAGCCAGATAGACGAAGATGTCTTCGATCAATAAGAGTTGGATGCGTAATTCGAATCGCATGAGTCAAGAGTACAGAGAAGGAGTCAGGAAATTTCTGGATTTTGCATTTGAGCGTCTTGCACCGCTTGATGGAAAAATTATGTGTCCCTGTATAGACTGCGGAAGGGTGATTAGGAAGGTTCGAGAGGAATGTGAGGTTGATCTGGTAATGCGTGGCATTGACATTACCTATACCCGTTGGTTCTCGCACAGTGAGGAGCTAGATGCAGTCCCCATGGCAGCTCACGGTGAAACTTCAAACACAGTGATCGCTGATGATAATATTAATACAGACGATGACGATGACATGCAGGGTATGATACATGATTTGCAAGGTGGAATAGGCACGGAAACACCGTCAGGTGATCAGCCCAATATCGAAGCGGACAAGTTCTACAGATTGCTTAAAGATACCGAACAACCTCTATACCCGGGGTGTGAGAAGTTTTCAAAACTCTCTTTCACTGTAAAGCTTCTTCATTTGAAGTGCCTCAATGGTTGGAGTAATAAGTCATTTAATATGTTGGTAGAGTTGCTGAAAGCGGCTTTTCCTATGGGTGAGACAGTACCGAAATCATTCTACGAGGCGAAGAAGACAATTAAAGATCTCGGTCTGGGTTATGAGAAAATTGATGCATGCGTGAACGATTGTATGTTGTACCGGAAAGAGTACGAACATGCGCGGTCATGCCACATATGCGGAGCAACGAGATATAAAGAGACGGATGCCGAGTCTAGTACCAATCGAAGGAAGAAAAATGTATCTGCAAAGGTTCTCTTATACTTCCCGCTCAGGGACAGGCTTCAGAGGTTGTTTATGTCATCGAAGACTGCTGAGCACATGAGGTGGCATGCACGAGAATGTACAGATGACGGGATTATGAGACATCCGGCCGTCTCTCTGACGTGGAAAGATTTTGATCATAATATCCTGAAATCGCATGTGAAGTTCGCAACGTCAGGTTAGGGCTTGCTAGCGATGGCTTCAATCCCTTTGGGAATATGAGTGTGTCGTACAGTATTTGGCCAGTTGTCCTAGTTCCATACAATTTGCCTCCCTGGATGTGCTTAAAAAAGCCATACACAATGCTCTCCTTGCTCATTCCCGGACCCAGGTCGCCTGGTAATGATATTGACGTTTACTTGCAGCCGTTGATTGAGGAGTTGAACGAGTTATGGGAAGTTGGGGCCGATACGTATGATGCCTCGTTGCGCCAGAATTTTCGGATGCATGCGGCACTTCTATGGACCATCAACGATTTTCCTGCATATGCCAACTTATCCGGGTGGAGTACTAAAGGAAAATTGGCGTGCCCTACATGCAATAAGGAGACAGATTCATTACGGTTGAAGAACGGAGGTAAGTTCTGTTATATGGGCCATCGAAGATTCCTTGTTGACGGCCATAAGTGGAGGCAGAATAAAAGAGCTTTCAACGGCAAGAAGGAACTTGCAAAGGCCCCGGAGCAGCTTTCGGGGGTAGAAGTCTTGTGCGAATTGGATCAGCTTGATGCCGTGGCACTTGGAAAAGGTAAAAAGAAGAGAACGCATGAAGATTCTACGCGTGAGCATAACTGGAAGAAGAAGAGTATTTTCTTTAAACTACCGTACTGGAGCAGCCTACTCTTGCGGCATAACTTGGATGTCATGCATATCGAGAAAAATATGTGTGACAACATTATAGGAACACTGCTGAATCTCGACGGTAAGACGAAGGATAATCTTAAATCTCGTCTCGATCTTAAGGAGTTGGGCATCCGAAAATCACTTCATCCCCAAGAGATTGGGGATAAGTATGTGTTGCCAGTTGCATGCTACACCATGAGCTCACAGCAAAAGGCAGCCTTATGTGCATTCCTACGGTCTGTGAAAACGCCAGACGGTTATTCTTCGAATATCGCACGATGCGTGCAAGAGAACGGCCGGAAGTTGTCTGGATTAAAGAGCCACGATTGTCATGTTCTTATGCAGTGATTGTTATCTCTTGCTATACGTGGGAATTTAACCGAAGAGGTGTCCGGTCCGTTAATTGAGCTCAGCACTTTTTTCAGACAGTTGTGCTCGAAGGTACTTAGAGTGGACCAACTTGAACAGATGGAGAGGGATATTGCGCTCACATTGTGCAAGTTAGAGATGATATTTCCACCTTCCTTCTTTGATGTCATGGTGCATTTGACCGTTCACTTGGCAAATGAGGCCAAACTCGGCGGCCCAGTTCATTACCGGTGGATGTATTTTATCGAGAGGTAATCGTCTCGTCTCATTCGCACAATGTATTTGATCGTTCTTGATATATTCATCCAAATATTTTTTTCTCAAATTAGGTACTTGCGAACATTGAAATCATATGTTCGTAATAAAAGTCGTCCGGAGGGATTAATTGCTGAAGGATACCTAGCAGAAGAATGTCTAACATTCTGCTCAAGATACCTACATGGTATAGACACGCGATTCAATCAACTTGAGCGGAACTATGACGGTGGTCCAATAGACTTCGATGAGGGTCTGTCTATATTTGCCGAAATGGGTAGACCTGTAGGAGGAGGCAAAACCCGTCGATTGTCTGTAGATGAGATTCAACAGGCACATATGTATGTGTTGCACCAATGTGATGAAGTGTGGCCATTCATTGAGTAAGCATTTTACGATCATTTACTCATTCTTTCAGTCCATTCATTAAGTATATGTGCTAATTATAATCTAATTTATAACCGGTAAAACAGGAAGCATAAAGCCATCATTAATAATCGGGGTACTCGAAATGCTCCCCAAATTCATGATCGTGAATTCCCATCGTGGTTCGAGAAACACGTAAGTATTCACATCATTACTGAATTTCATTGACATCCATTACCGAACAATAATTATGTGTTCATATCATGAATGTCGTGTGGTTATTATAGGCACAGGAGCTGCACGACAACCACGATCCGCTGATGAATGAGGATCTCTAGCGCTTATCTTGTAGTCCTTTGCAAGACGCAATATCGTACGATGGTTATATCGTGAACGGTTATAGATTTCGGACGAAAGATAGTGAAAAATCACGAAGAACCCAAAATAGTGGGGTTGTCGTCAACGGTGATCAAGAAGAATTAGAAAATATCGACTTCTACGACGTCCTCAACGAGATTCTCGAGATTAAATTCTTTGGCCAAAATCGGATCGTATTATTCAAATGCGATTGGTATGATGTTAATAATCGCGGGACTGGTTATAATGTCGACAAATACGGTTTTATCAGCATCAACACTGCCAAGAGATTGAATACCCAATATGAAGATCCATTCATTCTTGCCTCTCAAGCGTAACAGATATTTTATGCACCGGATAATACCTCTTCAGGTTGGCAAATTGTAGTTAGGTCACCACCCAGAGATTTTTATGACATGGGAGACAAGGATGCGGGGGTCGTCGATGATGATTTGGATGTATACCAGAATGATGAGATAATCATTGTCGACGCAGTGCACGACGAAAATGAAGATGTCGACAATATAAACTGGACAACGAATGCAGATCAAATAATAGAAGAGGGAAGCGATGAGAGTGACAGAGATGAGACAGAAAATGACTAGACCGTATGTAAATCAAATTGTTTTATATTTAAATCAAATTATTTCATATATAATTAAATCATATTGTTTCATATGTATATCATATTATTTCATATGTAAATCATACCGTTTCACCGATTCATATGTAAATCATACCGTTTCATATGTAAATCATACCGTTTTACCGATTTACGATCCGATCGATTCACCGATTTAGAGTCTAAGAGTTGGAAAATCATAAGTTAGCGTATTTCGGATATGAAATAGGTTTGGATTCGATCCGATCGTCATCGGATCGGCATCCGATAATTCGAACTTGGAATTATTCCGTATTTCGGACTTGCGAGCGGGTTCTAATTGGATATTTGACCAATTTACGCTCCGATTCATCGATTTAGAGTCTAAGTGTTGGAAAATCATAACTTTAGCGTGTTTCGGATATGAAATAGGTTTGGATTCGATCCGATCGTCATCGGATCGGCATCCGATAATTCTAACTTGGAATTATTCCGTATTTCGGACTTGCGAGCGGGTTCTAATTGGATATTTGACCAATTTACGCTCCGATTCACCGATTTAGAGTCTAAGTGTTGGAAAATCATAAGTTAGTGTGTTTCGGATATGAAATAGGTTTGGATTCGATCCGATCGTCATCGGATCCGCATCCGATAATTCGAAGTTGGAATTATTCCGTATTTCGGACTTGCGAGCAGGTTCTAATTGGATATTTGACCAATTTACGATTCGATTCACCGATTTAGAGTCTAAGTGTTGGAAAATCATAAGTTAGCGTGTTTCGGATATGAAATAGCTAGGTTTGGATTCGATCGGATCGTCATCGGATCGGCATCCGATAATTCGAACTTGGAATTATTCTGTATTTCGGACTTGCGAGCGGGTTCTAATTGGATATTTGACCAATTTACGCTCTGATTCACCGATTTAGAGTCTAAGTGTTGGAAAATCATAAGTTAGCGTGTTTCGGATATGAAATAGGTTTGGATTCGATCCGATCGTCATCGGATCGGCATCCGGTAATTCGAAGTTGGAATTATTCCGTATTTCGGACTTGCGAGCGGGTTCTAATTGGATATTTGACCAATTTACGTTCCGATTCACCGATTTAGAGTCTAAGTGTTGGAAAATCATAAGTTAGCGTGTTTCGGATATGAAATAAGTTTGGATTCGATTCGATCGTCATCGGATCCGCATCCGATAATTCGAAGTTGGAATTATTCCGTATTTCGGACTTGCGAGCGGGTTCTAATTGGATATTTGACCAATTTACGATTCGATTCACCGATTTAGAGTCTAAGTGTTGGAAAATCATAAGTTAGCGTGTTTCGGATATGAAATAGCTAGGTTTGGATTCGATCGGATCGTCATCGGATCGGCATCCGATAATTCGAACTTAGAATTATTCCGTATTTCGGACTTGCGAGCGGGTTCTAATTGGATATTTGACCAATTTACGCTCCGATTCACCGATTTAGAGTCTAAGTGTTGGAAAATCATAAGTTAGCGTGTTTCGGATATGAAATAGGTTTGGATTCGATCTGATCGTCATCGGATCGGCATCCGGTAATTCGAAGTTGGAATTATTCTGTATTTCGGACTTGCGAGCGGGTTCTAATTGGATATTTGACCAATTTACGTTCCGATTCACCGATTTAGAGTCTAAGTGTTGGAAAATCATAAGTTAGCGTGTTTCGGATATGAAATAGGTTTGGATTCGATCGGATCATCATCGGATCGGCATCCGATAATTCGAACTTGGAATTATTCCGTATTTCGGACTTGCGAGTGGGTTCTAATTTGATATTTGACCAATTTACGCTCCGATTCACCGATTTAGAGTCTAAGTGTTGGAAAATCATAAGTTAGCGTGTTTCGGATATGAAATAGGTTTGGATTCGAGCCGATCGTCATCGGATCGGCATCCAATAATTCGAACTTGGAATTATTCCGTATTTCGGACTTGCGAGCGGGTTCTAATTGGATATTTGACCAATTTACGCTCCGCTTCACCAATTTAGAGTCTAAGTGTTGGAAAATCATAAGTTAGCGTGTTTCGGATATGAAATAGGTTTGGATCGATCGGATCGTCATCGGATCGGCATCCGATAATTCGAACTTGGAATTATTCCGTATTTCGGACTTGCGAGCGAGTTCTAATTGGATATTTAACCAATTTACGCTCCGATTCACCGATTTAGAGTCTAAGTGTTGGAAAATCATAAGTTAGCGTGTTTCGGATATGAAATAGGTTTGGATTCGAGCCGATCGTCATCGGATCGGCATCCAATAATTCGAACTTGGAATTATTCCATATTTCGGACTTGCGAGCGGGTTCTAATTGGATATTTGACCAATTTACTCTCCGATTCACCGATTTAGAGTCTAAGTGTTGGATAATCATAACTTTGCGTGTTTCGGATATGAAATAGGTTTGGATTCGATCCGATCGTCATCGGATCGGTATCCGATAATTCGAACTTGGAATTATATTCCGTATTTCGGACTTACGAGCGGGTTCTAATTGGATATTTGACCAATTTACGATCCGATTGACCGATTTAGAGTCTAACTATTTCATATTGTTTCATATTGTTTCATATTGCGAGCGGGTTCATATTGTTTCATATTGTTTCATATGTAAATCATACTGTTTCATATGTAAATCAAACTGTTTCATATTGTTTCATATGTAAATCTTACTGTTTCATATGTAAATTAAATTGTTTCAGATGGCATCACGGTCATATGTTCGTAGAGGCAGAGGCAGGGGTGGGGTAGCTCGGAGCGCTCCGGCTGCCACCCTAGGGTCCGAGGCTGAGCCGTCCGGATCTGGTAGTGCTGTTCCTCTCTCCACACCAGCTCCTGCTGTGGTCGCAGCCTCCGGAGCTTCGAGCAGTGCTCAGCACTCGGCTACAGCGTCTACGCCCACAGGTAATGTTTAGATCTAAAGTTTTATACATGTTGTAAATACTTCTTCAATACTGATGTATATTTTATTTGCAGGGTCGACCAGGCACGTAGGCGACCGGGGCGTGACGATGGCCCGGCGCTTGTCGGCCTTACGCGAGCCGCTGTCCCTACAGTGGAGCGGTGGGACCTTTGTGGGTGAGCACGCTTCTGACGCCGCCACGTGGGTCGGCATGATAGTACGGGAGGAGAGGAATGCCCCGATTGTGGGGTTAAGGAGGTGGAAGAACATTGATGCATCCTATAAGGAGAGGATGTATCAGCAGTTTTTGGTACGTTAGTTTCATTAAAGCATTTTAGAATAATATCGTACTTCTTGATAATTTGATTTGATAAAATGACTTGTTTCTAAATTGATTTTACAGGAGAAATTTAAATAGGAGAACATGGAAACCGACACCCATCGGGAGGACTTATGGAAGACGATGGGTGAGCGGTACAGGGATTACCGTCACGAGCTCTACAAGCTCTACGGTTACTTGGTCGGCCAGCCGGCTGAGGAGGTACAGGCTGCGGCCGGGATGAGAGACGCGCCACCGCTACACATTCTACAGTTTTTGGTCGCTCACTGGGCCACCCTTAGCTTTCAGGTATAATTATAATTTTGTTGATTCGTACTTGTTTTAATGTTATACTAAAAATTTGTATTGATGTTTCAAAATTTAATCGATTGCACAGAATAAATCTGCTATAGGTAAGCAGAATAGAAGTGCCTCGACGACACCTGCTCCAGTGAAGGGGAGGACCTCCATGCCCCAGCTTGCCCAGCAGCTGGTAAATGATACAAACATTGTTATTATTTAAAACTCTATACATGTTATATTAACTCATCTATTTATTTTATATGTCCAACAGACACAGTCCTTGGGCCACGAGCCTAATAGGATTGACCTTTTTGAGGCCTCTAGGAGGCGGCGTATCGATGGGGCATTTCTGGACGACAGGGTTGCCTCGCAAGTGGTAAGTAATTAAATTACTGTTAATATATTCTTATACATATGCCATAAAATATCATTGAATATCATTGGTTGTTTTTATATATGAGAGGATGCGACTTCTGGTGACCCCGTCGGGCGAGGCTGGCTCCTCCACCAGCTCAGTATCTGTCGACTCAGCGATGGATACTGTGCTGAGACCTGCCACGCACGGTCGTATCCTCTGTACGGGCCTTGGAGTCACGCCCTCCTCCTACTTTGGACGAGAGGGTATGCGCTCGAGGACACGGGACACCCAGACCGGTGCTATCACTCAGCTGCAGTCTGCGCTAGACGCGGAGCGAGAGCAGAGGCAGGCCCTCGAGCAGAGGATTGAGGCGGAGCGAGAGCAGAGGCAGGCCCTCGAGCAGAGGGTTGTGGCGGAGAAGAAGGCCCTCGATGAGGAAAGAGAAGTTCGCAGGGAACTAGAGCGTCGGCTTAATGACTTCATAAGCCGGTCTAGCGGTGGCTCATAATCAGGTACTTACTAATCTTTATAATATGAGTAAAAAATATTAATCATACTAATTTGAGTTTAGATCATATTATCACACTTATGATTTTCCAACACTTAGATTCTAAATCGGTAAATCGAAGCGTAAATTCTTCAAATATCCAATTAGAACCCGCTCGCAATCGGTGAATCGGATCGAATCCAAACCTATTTCATATCCGAAACACGCTAAGTTATGATTTTCCAACACTTAGATTCTAAATCGGTGAATCGGAGCGTAAATTCTTCAAATATCCAATTAGAACTCGCTTGCAAGTCTGAAATACGGAATAATTCCAAGTTCGAATTATCGGATGCCGATCCGATGATGATCGGATCGAATCCAAACCTATTTCATATCCGAAACACGCTAAGTTATGATTTTCCAACACTTAGACTCTAAATCGGTGAAGCGGAGCGTAAATTGGTCAAATATCCAATTAGAACCCGCTCGCAAGTCCGAAATACAGAATAATTCTAAGTTCGAATTATCGGATGCCGATCCGATGACGATCGGATCGAATCCAAACCTATTTCATATCCGAAACACGCTAACTTATGATTTTCCAACACTTAGACTCTAAATCGGTGAATCAGAGCGTAAATTGGTCAAATATCCAATTAGAACTCGTTCGCAAGTCCGAAATACGGAATAAATCCAAGTTCGAATTATCGGATGCCGATCCGATGACGATCCGATCAATCCAAACCTATTTCATATCCGAAACACGCTAACTTATGATTTTCCAACACTTAGACTCTAAATCGGTGAATCGGAACGTAAATTGGTCAAATATCCAATTAGAACCCGCTCGCAAGTCCGAAATACGGAATAATTCCAACTTCGAATTACCGGATGCCGATCCGATGACGATCGGATCGAATCCAAACCTATTTCATATCCGAAACACGCTAACTTATGATTTTCCAACACTTAGACTCTAAATCGGTGAATCGGAGCGTAAATTGGTCAAATATCCAATTAGAACCCGCTCGCAAGTCCGAAATACAGAATAATTCCAAGTTCGAATTATCGGATGCCGATCCGATGACGATCGGATCGAATCCAAACCTATTTCATATCCGAAACACGCTAACTTATGATTTTCCAACACTTAGACTCTAAAATCGGTGAATCGGAGCGTAAATTGGTCAAATATCAAATTAGAACCCGCTCGCAAGTCCGAAATACGGAATAATTCTAAGTTCGAATTATCGGATGCCGATCCGATGATGATCCGATCGAATCCAAACCTATTTCATATCCGAAACACGCTAACTTATGATTTTCCAACACTTAGACTCTAAATCGGTGAATCGGAGCGTAAATTGGTCAAATATCAAATTAGAACCCGCTCGCAAGTCCGAAATACGGAATAATTCCAAGTTCGAATTATCGGATGCCGATCCGATGATGATCCGATCGAATCCAAACCTAATTTCATATCCGAAACACGCTAACTTATGATTTTCCAACACTTAGACTCTAAATCGGTGAATCGGAGCGTAAATTGGTCAAATATCAAATTAGAACCCGCTCGCAAGTCCGAAATACGGAATAATTCTAAGTTCGAATTATCGGATGCCGATCCGATGATGATCCGATCGAATCCAAACCTATTTCATATCCGAAACACGCTAACTTATGATTTTCCAACACTTAGACTCTAAATCGGTGAATCGGAGCGTAAATTGGTCAAATATCCAATTAGAACCCGCTCGCAAGTCCGAAATACGGAATAATTCCAAGTTCAAATTATCGGATGCCGATCCGATGATGATCCGATCGAATCCAAACCTATTTCATATCCGAACCACGCTAACTTATGATTTTCCAACACTTAGACTCTAAATCGGTGAATCGGAACGTAAATTGGTCAAATATCCAATTAGAACCCGCTCGCAAGTCCGAAATACGGAATAATTCCAACTTTGAATTACCAGATGCCGATCCGATGACGATCGGATCGAATCCAAACTTATTTCATATCCGAAACACGCTAACTTATGATTTTCCAACACTTAGACTCTAAATCGGTGAATCGGAGCGTAAATTGGTCAAATATCCAATTAGAACCCGCTCGCAAGTCCGAAATACGGAATAATTCCAAGTTCGAATTATCGGATGCCGATCCGATGACGATCGGATCGAATCCAAACCTATTTCATATCCGAAACACGCTAACTTATGATTTTCCAACACTTAGACTCTAAATCGGTGAATCGGAGCGTAAATTGGTCAAATATCAAATTAGAACCCGCTCGCAAGTCCGAAATACGGAATAATTCCAAGTTCGAATTATCGGATGCCGATCTGATGATGATCCGATCGAATCCAAACCTATTTCATATCCGAAACACGCTAACTTATGATTTTCCAACACTTAGACTCTAAATCGGTGAATCGGAGCGTAAATTGGTCAAATATCAAATTAGAACCCGCTCGCAAGTCCGAAATACGGAATAATTCCAAGTTCGAATTATCGGATGCCGATCCGATGATAATCCGATCGAATCCAAACCTATTTCATATCCGAAACACGCTAACTTATGATTTTCCAACACTTAGACTCTAAATCGGTGAATCGGAACGTAAATTGGTCAAATATCCAATTAGAACCCGCTCGCAAGTCCGAAATACGGAATAATTCCAAGTTCGAATTATCGGATGCCGATCCGATGACGATCGGATCGAATCCAAACCTATTTCATATCCGAAACACGCTAACTTATGATTTTCCAACACTTAGACTCTAAATCGGTGAATCGGAGCGTAAATTGGTCAAATATCCAATTAGAACCCGCTCGCAAGTCCGAAATACGGAATAAATCCAACTTCGAATTATCGAATGCCGATCCGATGACGATCGGATCGAATCCAAACCTATTTCATATCCGAAACACGCTAACTTATGATTTTCCAACACTTAGACTCTAAATCGGTGAATCGAAGCGTAAATTGGTCAAATATCCAATTAGAACCCGCTCGCAAGTCCGAAATACGGAATAATTCCAAGTTCGAATTATCGAATGCCGATCCGATGACGATCCGATCGAATCCAAACCTAGCTATTTCATATCCGAAACACGCTAAGTTATGATTTTTCAACACTTAGACTCTAAATCGGTGAATCGGAGCGTAAATTGGTCAAATATCCAATTAGAACCTGCTCGCAAGTTTGAAATACGGAATAATTCCAAGTTCGAATTATCGGATGCCGATAATTCTACGATCGGATCGAATCCAAACCTATTTCAAAACCGAAACACGCTAACTTATCATTTTTTAACGCTTAGACTCAGTTATAGATATAAACCATTTTTTTAACAAATACATGTTAATTGCAGGAGCAGGGCGGCGTCAGGGGATCGATGAGAGCACCAGCGTTGGTGGTGGGCGGGCGTGGTTGAGATAGGGCGGCGTCAGAGGATCGATGAGAGCACCGGCATTGGTGGCGGGCGGGGGTGGTTGAGATAGGACATGTATCATCTCTCAGTTCTGGATTGTGTAAATATTATTTTGTAATATATGGTTATTTTTTGTTCTTGTCTATAATTGTCGGCCGGGAACTGTGGTAATATTTGATAATTTGCTGTAATTTTTTATCAATTTAGGTAAAATTTTAAAATTTGCGGTAATATTTTATAAATTGTGGTAATATTTGATAAATTGTGGTAATATATTGTGGTATTGAATCACAGGAATTAATTAACATTATTTAGGTAAATTTATTAAAAAAAAAACATACTTATTACCGACGGAAATTAATTATTCCGTCGGTAATAATATTTTTATTTTTTTTAAATTATTAATAATGTGCCGACGGCATATAATATCCGTCGGTAATATATATATTATTACCGACGGGTAATATATATATGCGTCGGTAATAGATATAGTATTACCGACGGTTATATAAATTTTGTCGGTAATATATATATTATTACCGACGGGTAATATATATGTGTCGGTAATATATATAGTATTACCGACATGATAGACTATACCCGTCGGTAAAATGGTTATATATTACCGACGTATTATTATGTTTCGTCGGTAATACTATATTATATTAGTTTTTAATTGATTAAATATTACCGACGGCTTTAATATTACCGTCGGTATTAATTATTATTACCGACGGTAATAATTAGTCCGTTGTATTGTTTTCCCCGACGCCTTCTTTCCCGACAGCCAGCGACGGAAATATCTTCCGTCGCTATAGAACATTACCGACGAAATTTTAATATTACCGACGGATATTGTCCGTCGGTAATAACTGTTTTTTTTGTAGTGAGGTTGAGCACTTAGAAAGACAAATTCACAACGTCCACCGGACAGTCTTTGAAAAATTGTAACCGTGAATTTGATTTATCAATAAAATGCCTCTTATCCTCAAAATCGATGTCTCTTGAAATTATGTTTCGCATGTTCAAGGTACCTAAAGGCTTCTGGCAACCCAGGTCAACCAAATTAAAGATTTGCCCTTTCAAGGGCTGCATCACATATGACCAATTACAAACAAAATCGACTTTGTCCTTTCAAGGGCTGCAGCACATGTGACCAATTACAAACAAAAATCAAGATGTGATATGATAGAAAGGACAGAACCAAAAAATTCAACAAAAGAGACATGGTACTTAGAGCTGTTTTTCCAAACACGAAGAAAGTCGCCAGTGGCAAATTCGCTATGTCTTAGGAGAGGTCATATGTCATATAGTATAGAGACAGTGAAGGTTCCTAGAGGCTGATCGTCAAAGTCTAAGTCTCTTGAAATTTAATTTCGCCCGTTCAAGTTGGAAGCTCAAACAAAAATCGGCTATGTCTTTTCAAGGCTAAAGACCGATAAGAAGGCTCCTAACAACCCAGGTCAACCTACGGCTTCGATTCCGCTAGTTCAAGTCGGAAGCTCGAAGCAGCATTAGCTATACCCCTTCAAGGCTAAAGTCCGGTAAAAAGGCTTTTAGCAACCCAGGTCAACCAAAGCTTTCGATTTCGCCAGTTCAAGTCAGAAGCTCAAAGTAATATCGGTTATGCCCCTTTAAGGTTAAAGTCCGATAAAAAGGCTCCTGGCAACCCTGGTCAACCTAAGCCTTCAATTCCACCAGTTCAAGTCGGAAGCTCGAAGCAGCATTGGCTACGCTCCTTCAAAGCTAAAGTCCGGTAAAAAGGCTTTTAGCAACCCAGGTCAACCTAAGCCTTCGATTCCGCCAGTTCAAGTCGAAAGCTTGAAGCAACATCAGCTATGCCCTTTCAAGACTAAAAGTCCGATAAAAAGGCTCCTGGCAACCCAGGTCAAACCAAGCATTCGATTCTGCCAGTTCAAATCGGAAGCTCGAAGCAACATCGGCTATGCCCCTTCAAGGCTAAAGTCCGATAAAAAGGCTCCTGAAAATCCAGGTCAACCTAAGTCTTCAATTCCTCCAGTTCAAGTCGAAAGCTCAAAGCAGCATCGGATACGCCCCTTCAAGGCTAAAGTCCGGTAAAAAGGCTCCTGGCAACCCAGGTCAACCTAAGCTTTTGATTCCGCATGTTCAAGTCGAAAGCTTGAAGGCAATTCGAATACTCCCTCTCAAGGCTAAAGTCTGATAAAAAGGCTCCTGCAACCTAGGTCAACTAATGACCTTCGATTCTGCCCATTCAAGTCAGAAGCTCGAAGGCAATTCAGTTATGCCCTTTCAAGGCTAAAGTCCGATAAAAGGCTCTTGGCAATCTAGGTCAACCAAAGATCTTAGATTCTGTTCGTTCAACTCGGAAGCTCGAAGGCAATTCGGCTATGCCCTCTCGAGGCTAAAGTCCGATGAAAAGGCTCCTGACAACCCAAGTCAACCAAAGATCTTCGATTCCGCCCATTATAAAACTGCTCCTCCAGCAAGAGTATCCATTCATTTCCAGTAAGATTTGTTTCCAATAAGAGTATCCATTCGTCTTTGGCATGAGTAACCATTCGCTGATTAACACTGTATATGTAGCGATTGCTACAGTGATCTTATTGTAGCTACTATAGCACAAACATTATAGCAAGTAAACATTCGTCTCCGGAAAGAGTATCCATTCGTCATTAACAAGAGTATTTATTCACCGGGTGATGTTGTGGTTGCTATAGTGATTTCACTGTAGCAAGAGTATCCATTCGTCTTCATAAAAGAGTATCCATTCGGCTGCTAATTGATACTCTTTGCTATAGTGAAATCATTGTAGCAACATACAATTCGCTAAATCGATACTCTTACCCAATCGAATTGACACTCTTGCTATAGTGATTTCACTATAGTAGCTACAGTGAAATAACTGTAGCAGCTATAATGAAATCACTGTAGCAACCGCTACATGCACAGTGTCAACCAGCGATTGGATACTTTTTCTAGAGACGAATGGATACTCTCTTTTTTTTATTCTAGAGACGAATGGATACTCTTTTTGTAGCACGTGAGGGTGTAAATAAGGACGAGGGACTTGCAGTAACACGCAATGTTCAGGAGGGACTAGGTGCAATATTGAAACATTGTCTGTCCTTTAGCTAATATAGCATTTGCTAAAAGGACTTAAGACTAAGTGTCCCTTTTTTTTAAGAACGCTGCCGGTGGCCGGGTACATCACGAATTCGGATCGGATTAGCTGCCTGACGGATTCGGACCGTTGTCGGATTATCAAATTGAAAAATCCAACCCATATCCGTTCACTTATGGATCGGATTTGAATCAGAATCCGGATCACTTACATATGTATATTGGACGGTTGTGATATCGTTGAGCATTGTATCCACATAAGAGCAACAGATTCCTGATTCATGACTCAAAAAGGTTAGGATAAAATCTAAGCCTCAGTCGGGGAATCGTGAGAATTTTTTTTACGCTTATTCTTAGGGCCCTCGATCTGATGCAATTCTAATTGAAAGATTGATAAAATATAATATATTATGTTATAGTTTGTCGGATTGGGTTCATAACGGATCGGATTGGCCTGAATCTTATAAGGTTTGTTAAGGAAACGGGCTATTGGATTCGGACCGTTATTGAGTTATCGGATAAAAAATCACATCCATGTCTGACTTAACGGATCTAATTCGGATCCAAAATTGGTCCATTGACAGGTCTAAGATAGACCAAGTATTGAACCTTACACAAGAGCAAGAGAAATGCACCGGTTTTTAATAACCTCACTGTGTTGAAGGCTCACCATAAAGGTGAGGGAGGTTCACCACTACATAGAGGGAGGAAATTATGTCGGAGCATTTATTTGAATTCTTGACCAAAGTGATAGGCATGGCTGCATATGTCTTACCAAATGAGCTATGAGTTGGAGATATTAGAATAGAGTCTAAACCAACAAATCTCCAACTTATCGGGGGCTCGATGGGTAGTGTGGGCCCTACTCTGTGTTCGTGAATCTCGGGTGCATGTATCATGCTATAGATTATTGATGGTGAGGTGCAACACATTTCTTGTTGCATAAGTTGGTGATATCGGATGCGCCTACTTGATGGGGTGGAGGGAAGGTTTATAATTATTGTAGTAACTAGTATGAAACCC
This sequence comes from Chamaelirium japonicum, assembly GCA_947650365.1. Lineage (NCBI taxonomy): Eukaryota > Viridiplantae > Streptophyta > Magnoliopsida > Liliales > Melanthiaceae > Chamaelirium > Chamaelirium japonicum. Next base: position 112,561,977 of record OX393549.1, read on the forward strand.
AGGTGTTGCTTGCCTGTAGCCACACGATGTTGGGGTTGCAAGTATGAAACCCAAGCAATTTCCACGATCGTGGGCGGAAAAGGAGGAAGCGAGAGAAGGGAGGGAAAGGAATGGAGGAGTAAGAGGGAGAAGGGGGAGGTGTAGGAAGAAGAAGAAGCAAATGGGAAGGAAGGAGGAGGATGAGGAGGGGGAGGAAGAAAGGGAGGAGGAGTATGATGAAGAAGAAGGGGATGAGAAAGAGGAGGAAAGGGATAGGAGTGCGACGGCGAGGGGGGGAACCTTTTTTGTGGGAAATTTTATTCATACCCCCAAATTACTTGGGCTTAACCCCCTCTCCCGCCCATGTTTTCTCAATTTTTGTGTGTGGTATAATTAACATACTCTCCATCCTCCTCCTTCCATACCCCAACCCCCTCCAACCCTTCTATATCCCATACTCCATCACCTCCGATGTCGGCACCTCCATTGTTGGCATGTCTGACGCCAATGCCTCTATCGAGTCCCCTTTTCCCTCTTCTTCTGCATTCTCATCGCTCGGGGTTCCGATGCCTTTGATGCTGGCCTCTAACACTGGCACCTCCACCGCCCTCTGATGTCAGCATTCCCTCCATGTCACCTTTCCCTCCACCCCTTCTTCTTCCTTCCCCATTGTCATGGCATATATAATTTTATTCGATAGGATCATACCAAATATTATAAACTCTTTTTCGGTAGGATTGTATGGTTCAGAAGTCTCCCACCGAATGAAGTTCGGAATATTCGACCGAATCAAACTGAATGGAGTTATTCAACATGATATTGTCGAATGAAATCTGTATTCTCTTATAATGGGGAAGGAAATGGGAGGAAGGAGAGAAAGAGGGTGCAAATGAGACGTCGACATCAAGTTGGTGGAGGTGCCAGTGTTAGAGGTTGGAGTTAAGGGAGGTGGAGCCTCCGAAGGAGGAAGGACCAGGAGGAGGGGTTGGTGGAGGCGTTGGTGACGAATATGCCACTGTGCCAGCAAGGTGGTGAGGGGCTATGGCAGGGTCGACTCGATAGAAAATGAGGTCCAAGACGAAAACTTTAAATGACTTTTTTATATCAATATAGAAATATAAGAGATATTGATTTCTATGCATAACAAGGAATTGTATCTTATATGGGGTCGTATGTTTTTAAATAAAGATCTTTGTGGGCATCGAAATTAGCCCACTAATAAAACCCAGTCCACGCACAACGGTCCGCACACGAATCTCGGCCCATGCACAATGGCTCGCAAAGGAAAAAGGCCAAACCCAACTCAGATGGACACTAGTGGGCCCACCCCATGCAAGTGGGGGCCATCGAATTCACCCATACCCAAAAGGGGGCCAGACGGGACCCATCCAAAAGTAGGGCCCATCGCCATTTATGCAAACCGTGGCCCCCTCCACCGTGGGGAGGTGTGGCCGGCCACAAAAGAAAGAAAGAAAACAAAAAGGAAATAAATCCGTCTTATGTGGGGGGAGGTAGCGTTGACGTCTACACAAACCGTGGATCCACGTCGATCCCTCGATTTGACGGATAAGATGAGAAGTCGTGCCGCCATCGATTAAATGTGCAAAAATATTTCATATCCCAAAAGGCTGAGCCATATCTAGCCCATAACAGTCGATACAAAAAAGGAAAGAGATAAAGTTGTTTTCTCCAAAAAAAGAAAGATAAATCCCAGTGGTTATGGGGAGAGATATTCAAGGAATTTAAAAATCGCAGTCATATCTCTCTCATCCTCCCCCCTTTACCTATAAATAGAGGGACAGGGGGATGGCTTCAAAGGTCAAAAAAATTAAAAATGAAGGCTTCACAAAGAAGAATGAGGCTCGCTCTCGACGACCCAAAACTTCACGAGGCACGAGTAAGCACACCCCATGGGAATGACTTAGCCTACAAAAGTCCTTATCAATGTGAAGACCTTACACAATAGATCAAAACTTTGACTCCGTGCATGAATAAGAAAGCTTGGGGAAGAAGGCCCGGAGTTGGCATCACCCCGTCATCTTCAACAATCTTCAACTCCAAAAATGCCAAAGAAGCTCGGAGAAGAAAATCGAAGTGGCACTACACCCGTTGTCTTCAACAAGCATCCGCTTCATTCACAAAGAAGAATGCTTGAGAAAGAATATCCGAAGCGGCGCTACACCTGTTGCCTTCAATAAAGCCTTCAACTCCGATTATGCCAAATACGGTCGGAGAAGAAGCCGATGCTACAACCGTTGCACAGATATAGATAATATACCTGCCATCTTCAACAATAAAGTCGACACTACGATCGTCGTATGGAGATCGGTGCTACACCCGCTGTCTTCAACAACAAAGTTAATGCCATAACCGTCGCATAGAGATCGGTGCTACACCCGCTGTCTTCAACAACAAAGTTGACGCCACAACCGTCGCACGAAAATTGGTGCTATACTCGCCATCTTCAACAAGAAAGCCGATGCCATAATCATCGCACGGAGATCAGTGTTACACCTACTGTCTTCAACAATACAATCAATACTACAACCGTCACACGAAAATCGATGCTACACCCGTCGTCTTCAACAACAAAGCTGACTCTACAATTATCACACGAAGATCAGTACTATACCTGTCATCTTTAATAATAAAGCCGATATTACAATCGTCGTACGGGGATCGATGCTACACCCGTCGTCTTCAATAATAAAGCCAACACTATAACCATCGCACGCAGATCGGTGTTATACCCATCATCTTCAACAACAAAGTCGACACTACAACCGTCGCACAGAGATTGGTACTACTTCCGTCATCTTCAACATCAAATTTGACTCTGCAATCGTCGCACAGAGATCGATGCTATACTTGCCATCATCAAAAGAAGCCTTCAACTTCGATTACGCCAAATAAGCCCGAAGGAGAAGAAGAACAAAGCCAACGCCACAAACCATCGTTGCTGAAATAAAGTCAGAGGAATAAGAAGACTCGGATACATCGTCATCTCCGTTTGAGGTAAAGATCAAGCTAAAACCAAAAGCCATAGCCAAGCAAAGCAAGAGCTACGCCTGCAATAAACCCACGCACATGCCAAAGCCAAGCAACTACGAAGGATCACGAGCAAAGCAATACACTTTTCTAGCCGATACGACGCAAAGTCCGGAAGAATGAAAGCACCGCAAAGTCTGTACCCCTTATACGTTCAAATGCTAATGCCAAAGCTATGCCTATGACAGAGCTACTCTAAAGCAATGTCGAAGCTATTCGCACGAAGCTAAAGCTAAGTCATAAGCTAAAGCCAAAGCCAGAGCAAAGCTAAAGTTACGCCCGCGCTAAAGCCACACACGTGCTAAAGCTAAGCAACTACGAAAGATCATGAGCAAAGCAATACACTTTCTAACCGATACGATGCAAAGTCTAGAAGAACAAAAGTATCACAAGCCTCTACCCATTCTACGTTCAAGCACTAACGCCAAAGCTACGTTGATGCCAGAAGCCAAAGCCGAATGTGAAAGCAAGATCGACGCCACGAATCGACGATCGAAGACACCGAGGTCTAGCAAGAGCCGAGAAAGACACGAAGATCGAGGAAACAACGCTGAAAAACCCCATAGCCAAGAAAACGCAAAGCATGAAAGGGATAAAAGCAAAGGATAATACCATTTGACCTCTCAAGAAACTCAAAATATTGTGAAGACCTCTGTTCTGGGTAACCCCTCCAGAGCTCTCGCACGAAGTAACGTGAAGACACGGATCAAAAGGACCCTCCATAGGATCTCTCCCACAATCTCCTGATCAAATCTTTGCTGCACCTGGTTCACCACCCCCGAGTCACCGGAAACTTGGCTTGTAATATCGGCGTGCGCAATAAAGACAACCCATATCTTTTTTCTGTGCATACAATCTCGAGCATGGATTAGGACCTTCTTTTTACATGGGGCCTTTGGCTATTTATGTGGTTTTGGGCATTGGGAGCCTTCTTTTCACATGGGGCCTTTGGTGACCGTCTTAATGGTCGAGCCAGGCTTGGGCTATGGAGGTTCGGATAGGATGTGGAACGGAAGAAAAAGGATGTGTCACACTAGAAAGGAAGAATGGGGTATAGGATAGTGGGGTAAATCCCGTTTGTGGGGCAAATAGCAACATGGGTATATAGATGCTTTCTTGCCATAAAAATAAGAAAATTGATTTCCATAAAAAACTATATATACATCCATTTTGAAAAAAAAAGATCTATTGTATAACCGTGATGCCAAAGCAATTGGTATTAATATTCAATCACAAAACGTCATAGCACCCCTCGAGCAATAGGACGTGTGCATCATAGCCACACGATGGCAGGCACCACCACATGTGCATCACATTCGACTCCGACTGGACCACGAATGTTTCTCTGATTTAAACGATGATCCTTACGAGAGAGAGTTAGGCTCCGGCATATGTGATTAGCCCTTGGTATTAGATTAGTTGGTATCATTGTTATACCAAAGTTTTTTTCCATTTTTGGCGGTCCGAAAAAATTTCTTTTTACTCCGCTGCTTCTTATCTCTTTTATAGGGCGGTTATGGTATCACCTATCAAAAAAAAAAAGGTAAATTATATTTTGTCCCCCGAAATTTTGGTCCAAAATCACTTAACGCCCCTATAGTTATAAAACTATTTTTTTTTCCCTTGAATCAGTTTTGATTAGCGGTGACAATGGGTCCAAATTCAGGCTTTATTTATACTATGTCTTATCGGGCTTTCGGGTCGGGCTTATTCAAAAACATGTATTTGTTAGGTCCAAACCCGGCCCATTGCCAGCCCTAGTTTTGATCGGATAAAAATTACAAGAAGAAGAAATTTAGTAGTCGACAAAAGGGGGTATTGTGCTAACATTTAAAACTATAGGATCTATTTGGAGCAAAATAAATGTCAGGGGTGTTTAGTGATTTTATGCCATGCTTCAGCGGGGTAAACTGTAATTTACCCAAAAGTAAAGGAAGAGACGAGACGACAACACCCGATCCCCACGAAAACAGCGCGAGTTCGTCGAAGCTTCTCGGCTCAGTGTCGTCCTCTCGGTTATTCTCCAAACCCTAATCACCAATCCTCTCCTTTTTCTTTTTCTCTGCATAGAACCTCAATCCCCCTCCTCTGAATCCACTCCAATTCCCCAAATTTCACATCGCACACCCTCGCAGTGGCCCCCGATCGAGCCCTCGGGGCTTCCCTTCGCTCCGATTGCTCATCCAAACCCTAAATCTCATTTCCGAGGGAACCTGTAGCGATTTCAGGCATGCAAGGTTCAGTGAAGCTCCGTCGAAGGATTCGCGCGATCTTCAATGGTTCCTGCGCTCTGGTATTGTTCTTCTTCTTTTACAGCAGAGAGGGCGTCCTCAGAAACCCTGTTCTGTGGCAAAATCGTAATTCGCCCCCATTCAGGTGGAGCTCGAAACCCTTTCCCAACCCCCGCCGGCTGATTTCCGAGCTCCCTTTCAGTAATTCGTCGGGCGGCGAGTCTGTTGGGAATCCTGCCGTCGCATGTGCCGGCATCCCTCGACACGAGGGCTTCCCAAGCCAGTGCGATTTCCTGAGATCCCACCGGCAGTGCACCTCCGGCGGATTCGTCGACTACCTCGCCTTCTTCTATTGTGATTGCGAGAAGTTTCATTTCTTGGGGTACACCTTGCTTGGTCTGTGGCTGGCAGCGCTGTTCTATCTGCTGGGCAACACAGCTGCCGATTTCTTCTGTTGTAATCTAGCAAAGCTGTCCACTTTGTTGAGGCTTCCCCCGACTGTAGCGGGGGTCACCCTCCTCCCATTCGGTAACGGAGCTCCCGACGTGTTCGCCAGTATCGCAGCTTTCATGGGCTCGGACGCTGGCGAAGTCGGCCTCAACAGTGTGCTGGGTGGCGCCTTCTTTGTCACATGTATAGTTGTAGGGGCCGTATCCTTGTGTGTTGCAGAGAAGCATGTTCAGATTGACCGTAAGTGTTTCATTAGGGATATTGGCTTCTTCTTGTTCACGCTACTGTGCTTGTCCTTGATCCTGGTTGTCGGAAAGGTGAGTGTATGGGGATCTGCAATGTTTGTTTTGATTTACGTGGTCTACGCCGTTGCTGTTGCAATGAATGAGCTCTTGAGGAAGCATGCCCGGAGGTTGAGGTTGGACGTGGTGACCCCGTTGCTTCCGGTTAGAGGAAGCATCTTTTCTCATGGAAACGAAGATGATGCATCCATTTATAGCTCTCTGCTCGACGAAGATCCTGATAGTGAGGTGCCAGAGTTGCCTACTTCACTGCCTCAATGGATGTGGGCTTCAAATGTAGCTATTTATTCAAACAGTCGGGTCAAAGGTAGTTCATTGGAGAACACGAGGCCATTATGGGGTTGGAGTGATGAAGGAGATGAGGAGGACACGTCATTTTCTTGCGCCAGGCTCTTTTTCTTTATGGAGATGCCATTGACACTTCTTAGAAGGTTGACGATTCCGATTGTTGAGGAAGAAAGGTGGTCGAAAGTGTACGCGGTCTCCAGCGCTTCCTTAGCACCTGTTCTGTTGGCATTTCTATGGAACACAGGGGGTAGTGATGGTTCTAAAGCTAGCATAACTGCTTTTGCCATAGGTGGTCTCTTAGGCATTGCTCTTGGGGTTCTTGCTTTCCTATTCACTAGCCCCACTCAGGCACCGAGAAGGTTCTTGTTCCCGTGGGTTTTAGGAGGGTTTGTGATGAGTATTGTTTGGTTTTATATTGTTGCTAATGAGTTAGTTGCGCTTTTTGTTGCCTTGGGTGTGATCTTGGGGATTAACCCATCTATTCTTGGATTGACGGTGTTGGCATGGGGTAATTCAATGGGTGATTTGATGTCAAATGTTGCTTTGGCAATGAATGGTGGGGATGGAGTGCAGATTGCCATGTCTGGATGCTATGCGGGGCCCATGTTCAACACACTTGCTGGTTTAGGGATTTCGATGTTGCTTGGAGCATGGTCGACAGCGCCTTCTTCCTATGTGCTTCCGAAAGATAGTTCCCTAATTTATACAATTGGATTTCTTATTTCTGGACTTGTATGGGCTCTCTTTATCTTGCTGCGGAGTGACATGAGACCTACCAAAGTGCTAGGTGTTGGTCTCATTGCCCTGTATGTTATTTTTCTCACTGTCAGGGTTAGCAATGCAATGGGTGTTGTGTCATTGGTGGGTTTACATTGACCATATATTGCTATCACGGAAATACAATGGGTCCGTCGATGAATGTTTTGATTTTCGAGCTATTAATCTCCACATGGACTCTAAAGACAAGGTCAGGATCAATTGAACTTTTGTATTTGGTGATCAATGTTGTATGGTAAAATTGATCATGAATTGTTGTACGTGGAAGGCCCTATATACATGACAGAATTGGATCGATATGGTTGACTGAATTAAGTTTTAGCGTCCTTTTTCTTCCTATGAATGCGCTTTTACTAGTCATCATTGATAAAATCCTATTAATGTTTTGGACTTACTGTGATAGCTAATGTTAGAGAAAAAAATCATGGTTAAAAAATGTGCATACATCGGCAATTATTGTTGAATATTATCAATGCAAGAAATGATGGGATGCAATGCCCTACTAGCTACCCCAGTTATCGACAGTCTATCCTCGTTACAATAACTTGTAGTTGCAATCTGGGGTACTGGCATTGCGTCCAATGCTCTCTATATTATTATTGCTATCTACTTGGGTTTTTAAAGTAGGACACAAGTGATGCTTATAATAGTTACTAATATTCATCTATATGATCATTAATGTATAAAATAACTGGCCTATATTTTCCAATAAGCTGAATCCTATTACTTTATGTTGTTCTGTCCAATTTCACATCGCTGAAAGTTTACTTCTATTCATAGCTCTAGTTCCTTTTCCTTACTGTATACATTATACCTGTCTCCATCTTTTTATCATCACTGATTCATTACTTGTTCAGCGACAACTCTATCTTGTATAATTCTTGGTTGTCAAAATGATTAGGTAATAGCCAAGTGCTCTTCCAATTTTAATATTTTAGATGGTTGTATACATTTTAGTGGGGATTGCTATATGGTTCAGGAGTTAGAGAAGTTTTATAAAACCTTGACCCTTTATTATGTGCTGCAATAGTTAGAAACAATATAGTAGTACTGATGATATGTAGATTAAGTGGAAATTATTTTAATCAAATAGACATAACTAGGGTATTTAACCCAAATCCGGATCATACAATTCTACGATTATCGACCCACAGAATAAATCTATCCAAAGCACATTGAGATCCTTAAACAGAATCCTAAGTAGATACCCACGATCCTAAGTAGGTTCCCCGAGTCCTGAGTAGATTCACACGATCATATGGTTCTTGAGTATACTCCCATTATCCTGAGTAGTTTTCAAGGAAGTTCAACATGATGTAGATGAAAGTGAGGGAGAGGATGTAGGGTCAATTCATTTTTTAGATTTATTATTTATTAATTTATTTATTTAATACAGTTTTTTTTACACTTCATGATGTTGAACATGCTAGGACACAAGAGGTAGAGGTTGTGGGCATTCATGAAGATAGTGAGGATGAGGTTGATGAACCATTAAATATTTCAAGGGACTTAGATGATGATGATGATGATGTTACATTGTTGGTGACAGGTTCGAGGTTGATATCATTGGCTTTGATAGTGCTGATGCACTTCTGTAATGATGTTTAGATTGATGGCGAAAGACGGTTTTTTTAATTTTTAGTAATGTTATTTGTACAACCTCCATTAACAAACACATTGATAAGCTAGACCCATGAAGTGGTGGTGGGGCCCAGGGCTAGTACATTGGCATTCGCACCAAGCTCTGAGCCCTGGACCACGCCACCATTTCATAGGTCTGGCTTGTCAATGTATGTCGATGGAGATTGTACAAATAGCATTACTCTTTTTTCTCCTCCTTGGACGTTACTTTTGAGTATGAGTCTATTTGGTTCGTTGTGCATCGTGTTTGGGAATCATAATAATACTTGTGTGTACCCTGACGAACTTACCGAGGGCCGTAACTTCGTCATGGGTCGGCCATGCGCGAAGCGGAGAAGAAGGTGAAGGCGAAGTTACCGGGAGCCGCAAACTCGTCGCGGGTAGGTCGCGCACTAAAATGAAGCAGGCGAACGCGAAGTTACCGGGAGCTGCAAACTCGTCGCGGGTAGGTCGCGCGCTAAAGTAAAGAAGAGCGAACTTACCTACCGGGGGTCGCAACTTCGTCGCGGGTCGGCCACGCGCGAAGCGGAGAAGAAGGTGAAGGCGAAGTTACCGGAAGCCGCAAACTCATCACTGGTAAGTCGCGCACTAAAATGAAGCAGGCGAACGCGAAATTATCAGGAGCCGCAAACTCGTCGCGGGTAGGTCGCGCGCTAAAGTGAAGAAGAGCGAACCTACCTACCGGGGGCTGCAACTTCGTCGCGGGTAGGTCGCGCGCTAAAGTGAATAAGAGCGAACTTACCTACCGGGGGCCGTAACTTCGTCACGGGTCGGCCACGCGCAAAGTAGTGAAGAAGAGCGAACTTACCTACCGGAGGTCGCAACTTCATCGTGGGTAGATCGCACGCTAAAATGGAGGCAGGGGGGGTCCAAGCTTCCCCCTCTTGGTCGGCCACGCATTAAAACCAGGAGGGGAGGAGTCCAACCCCCCCCCCCCCTGGCCGGCCGCGCGCTAAGTTGGGAGAGGGGGGAGTCCAAACTCCCCCCCCCCCCCCAAGGGAGGTCGGTCGCGCGCTAATTGGGGAGGGGGGAGTTCAAACCCCCCCCCCCCCCAAGGGGAGGTCGACCGTGCGCTATAATGGGAGAGGGGGGAGTCCAACTCCCCCCCCAGGTGGCCGGCCGTCATTAAGTGGGAGAGGGGGGAGTCCAAAATCCCCCCCCCCCCCAAGGTGGTCGGCCGTGCATAGAGGGTCCAAGTCCCCACCTTCCCAAGGGGGTCGGCCATGCATTAAAATGGAGAGAAGGACGACGGTTGAACTCGGAAATCTCGGGCGCACAGCGGTTACGGGGTGCAGCCCACGCTCCCGAGATTCCCGGCTGGAGTTACCGGGTGACGACCGCGCGCCACGTACCCACCACAACGACGGTTGAATACTTTGCGGAGGCACGTCGTCAACCCGTCCCGCACGGAGCGCGCGCCAACCGTCAGCCCGGGGCTATAAAAGGGGACCTACCCTTTCAGCATGAAGGACTGAATTCTGGTGGAGGTGCTGCCCGATTCTTTCCGGATTTTGCGGTGCTAGAGAGACCGAGATTGCAAAGGTCAGTATCTCAACCGAGATTGCAGTGGTCGGTATCTTGACCGAAGTTGCAGAGGTCGGTACCTTGAGTGAAACTACAAAGGTCAGTATCTTGGGTGACCGGTCCTCAGGGTGTAATTGGGGTTAAAGTGAGAGATTGTAACCGTTACAATTGTTTTAGTGCATTCTCGCCCCACCCGTGGTTTTTTCCCCTTCGACGTTGAGAAGGGGTTTTTCCACGTAAATCTGGTTTTTTTTGTTTATTGGCTTGTTAGATTGTGCTTGCCACCCAAACCGCCCGGTTAAAGTAAAACTAAGAAGCACTGACACTGGTACGGGGACACGGGTACGACACAACACGGGTTCGCCGACACAGCTAATCCTAAAAAAAGAGGACACGGGTGCGACAGGGACACGGCAAAAAAAATTAATATTTTAAATTTATATTTTATGTGTGTTCGCAATTCATATATATTTCAATAACCGAAAAAACCTCATAGAAAACAACTAAAATAAAATTTTAATGCATACTGAATCGCTATCGTTAGTTACATCGAGCCCGATCGGTGAATCGCAGACAACTCTAAATGATATGGAAAATAATGGTTGTGTTTCAGTTTTGACTTCAACCTATCTGAAACCTCAGAGGATAAGATAAGTTAAAGCCAAACCTGAATCGTAACCGTCCATCATAACCATCCTGACAAGTGAATCACACTCAGGCCCAAATGGCATGCAAAAGAACGGCTGTGATTCAGTTTTGACTTCAACCTATCTGATTCTCTGAGGTTATAATCTCAGAGGACCAAATAGGTTGAAGCCAAACCTGAATCACCACAGCTTGTAACCCAACCCTATATCGAACAATCCGTCAACCCGCAGTGTCCCGAGTGTCCGAGGAGTGTCCGGCAAGTGTCCGAGAAGTGTCCGACCGTAGCCGGCTCTCGAAAACACGTAGGACACGGCACATGCGTGTCCGGTGCGTGTCCGGGGAGTGTCCGATGAGTGTCGGTGTCCGACACATGTCCGACACAGGTACGGGAGGCCTGGGGAAGTATCCATGCTTCCTAGAAGTAAAAACCCCCCTAAATACTTTTGAAGGGAAAAAAAACTATGTAGCCTTGTAGGTTTAACTTGTTGAATTTAAGTTTTGAGTGATTTGGCGTTACATAGTTTTCGAGCTTTTTACAAGTTGATAATAGAGATGGAAAGGTTCAAATCATGATCTTCTTGCACATGTTCTGTAACTTGTAAGTCAACACTTATAAACTAAGGCCTATTTTGTGAGCTATCTTTCAATTTTATTTGTGTGTATGTTTTTGAGTTTTTTAACTTGTTTTTACAAAAGTTTTAAAGGTTCTTGACATATATCTAAATTATAATTTATGATTTTTCACATTTTGTAGAATCTTACAATCCTTGACAACCGTTGCTTCTTTGTGGGATCCCGATCCTGACAACATTGGGACACAACAATATTATCAACTGTATTATTGAAAGGAGAGGTGACAAATGAGTGGGCATATAAGAGTGGAGGTAGATGTGGAGAAAAAGAGAGTTGGTTGGATTTGTTCAATATAAGAGAGATGGAGACATCTTTGACCAAACTATCATAATGTCTTGCTTACCATGGAACTGAAGGCTAGAAGTGAGTGCACGCAGCCATAAGCAAACTAGCAAAGTATGCTTGCATGCAACACATTATAGTTTATATATACTAAAGAGTAGCCATAAACAAAGTAAATATAGTATTTGATTGCCAAATCATGTTTGATAGCATATTGGAGATTATGTCTTAATCAGAGTTTTATCAAATAAATATCATTGTATACATTAAAACAATGCTATGAATTGTAACTGACTGAGAATAATATTTTGCCTGTTGTGGGAGAAACTGTTTCTGAAAAATAGAATCAGAGTAACAATTTTTTGTTTGATGTAATGAGAAACTGCATTTTTCATCAAATTACAACCCTCCCTGTTAGAAACCCTATATCCTCTTATTCTTGATGCTTCTCTTGCGCATTCTCTTTTACAAGTTACAACGTTTTGTCTGTCTACAACTTTCAATCTCTACAGCAAGTATTCTCTCTCGACAATATTATCTCTCTACTACATCCTCTCTCTTCAACATATATGATCTCTGCACAATTCTCTCTACAATATTTTCTTCCCAAGACATGCTCTTTTGTGATATTCTGCCACTAAAACATATATTCTATCTCGAGGTTATTATCTCTCTACAACAGTCTTCTGTACATTCTCTCTATTTCAACAACATTCTTGCTCCAATGTATATATTCACTAGATGAAATGTTATCTCTCTACAACATATATTCTTTGTCCAACTACACAACATTCTTTCCCGACAAGATATATTCACTCGACAACATCCTCCCTCTGCAATATTCTCTTTGTACACCATATATTCCCCTTATATAATTTTCTCTTTTAACACATTCTTCTCCTTCAACATTATCTCGATACAACATATAGTTTACATACAAAATTCTCTGTTTACAAAATTGTCAACATATATGTTCACTCGTTAACATTCGGCCTTTGCAAAATCGCTCTACATGATTCTTTATGCACAATAATATCTAGTGTTGTCAGAGGCGGGGGCGTAAGGCGGAGCGTTTTGCCTTATGTGGGGCGGGGCGTAAGCCCCACGAATTTTTCATTTTCTAATTTTAAAAATATATAGAAATAAAAAATATTATATAAATAGTGAAAATAGATTAAAAAAAAACAAAATAAAAATTATTATGAACAAACAAAGCATTTAAGCTTACAAAATTGGTTGATAAATCAGAAATATATACAAAACGATAATAAAAATGAACTTATCATTGTCTTTTATTACCATTTAAGATCTAATTCTAAATTTCTAACCAAAATTCAAATAATCTACGTTTATATTCCGTAGATTCTATCATTCTATACATGATATATAACCATTTTAAAACAATTTTAGTTCCCAAAAATGTCATAATCGCCATCCAAGAGAGTAAGACGCATATAAAAGATCACACGGTAGCAATCAAATCAATTTTTTTCAACTATGCAGACAAACTCCAGTGGGGCGTAAAAGACGTGCTTGGACGTTCGGGGCGTACGCCCCAGTGGTTCGGGCGTAAGCCCCATAGGAAAAAAGCTCCAGATTGAGCAGCCCCGGGCGTACCACGGGGCGAGTTTTTTAAAACACTGATGATATCAAATGTGGCACACAATGTTTCTTTAAAGGCCTAGAAAAGTTTATTGTTCCAATGTTTTTAAAAACAGAGAACGGGAAAAACCCGTGACTGATGCTAAACTTGTTCCCGTGGTCGGAACATATTTGTTCCAGGAAAAAGAAAAGCAGAATACCAAGCTGAAACATTCCGAAGAAATAATACGAAACAGACTCTAAATGTCCAAGCACCCGATTTTTCATAAGCATGATGATTGTAACGATATGACTAAACAAGTAAATATTTATCTGATAAAGCCAGAATGCCTGGTTATTTGCTGACATGTTACAGTTTTGGCCATCACATTTTCTCCAAGTTTAGTGAGTTTCTGATCCTCTGGCGAGGGCTATAAGGTTACCGAATGGGTTTTTTTTTTATGACACAATGTATTGTTATGGATGCATATATAAATATTGGGAAGGAATATGACTGCATTGGAGCCCATCCAAGCATTATTGAGTTAAATTTTCTTAGTGAATGTTTAACATAGATTAGATGAGAGTATAATTCTGATAGCAAATCGACAAGGATTTTAGAGGTGCTTGGATTGCTCAATTTAAATGATATATGCACGTGGATGCTCTGTTATGCGATTTTGAGGTCCACAGGAAATTAATAAGGGTCAGGAAAGCTCTCATCATTGTGAGCATTTTGAAAGGTAGAGAATTTATAAAAGTCGGTGCTTAGTAAATAGGTGACAGAAAATTTAGATCACATTGAGGATTGTAGAGCCACCTAACCATCTTAACCTTTTCCACCAACCCACCAAATTTGACTTTGATCGGTAAAACTATCCCAGTCAAATTACCAAAATACCCATTTCTGTCCAGAATTCTGAGACTTCCAAAATCTATCTTTTAACCTTTCCTTTGACCTATCGCTAGCATCACATCCCTTTTCCACCCCTTTGCTGCATCTGCAACATAATCCTGCAAAACTTATCAAAGATCAAATTATATTAATCAATCTAAAGCTTCATTGTTGGAATATCCGACGATTAGCATGAACTATGACGTGTACTAGTGTGTGTTGTGTTCTAAACTGAGGCCCATCGGTTAGCTGAAATCTCTCATGAGAAAACTTTATTTTACTTGTGTTATCATACTATATAGGCTTGTTGCTCTGTTGGTGATCATTAGCCTTATTTATAATTGATTTATGTTTTAATTCTGTGTTTGTCTCTATCATCGATTGTGATCGTCCATATTTGTTGCATAAGCTTAGGACTAGATCTTGGAAATCAACATTTATTGCTTGCTTGCATGTAGATTCAGGTTGAATCCTTACACATATTCCGTATGATGAAACCTGGATTAATCATTCTAGTTATCATCTCTAATGTTTAAACCCCTCGATCATTTGCCCCTTCACACTAGGAACCGAATTTGGTGCTCCATAGACAAACACCTTTAGGGCGTGTTTGTATTCAAAGCAGTAAAGTGAAGTGAAGTACATTTGAGTAAAATTTTAAAAATCTATACCAGTAAATGAACTGGTAAGAGAGAGAGAGAGAGAGAGAGAGAGAGAGAGAGAGAGAGAGAGAGACCGCCGTTCCGATTAAGATTGGTATGAGTTCCCAGTATGATAGGAACACACTCCTATTAATGTCGTATCACACTCTAATCTTCCGCTATTCCTAGTACTTCGGAAACTGGATCTATATACCAATCCTATACAAGATGGCGAATTACTTGTTATACAATAAGTCGGGTCGACCCTTGTGTTATGAAATGGCTCAACAGATGGCCCATAATTGTATATTTTTCGCCGTGAATTGTGTGGGCTTTGCTTTTGTAACAATCAATCGAGAGTTTGGGTTCTTCCCAAAAGGCCTGGATGTGTTATTTTGGATACTTGTCAAGCTACAGGCGGTTTCTCTATTTCTGACGAAGAGGGTCTGGTGAGTGGACACCCAATGGGATGTCTCTAACTCTGCAGAGGGAGCAGTGTTGGGGCACCTGTAGGCATCGTCCTTTACCTCGGTTCGCTCAGTCGTCAATCACGTGGTGGGCGTTACAGCCATCCGATGGATATGTTGGGGACGAGCCGCAGCTGAGGGAAAAAAAGACGAGCCGCAGCAGAGTCGAACTCGAGATGGTCTCAAACTGCTAGCGCAATGGTTTGGACATTTGCTTCCTCTCATGCCTCTCCGAGCACAGGGATGCCGCCTGCTAGGGCTGAAACTTTGGTGGCTTGAGCCCGACAAACCCAAGCTCAACCAGACTGTAGATTGGATTTGGGCTCATTTTAACAATTGAAATCCGATAAATTTCCACCTAAATCCTCTTGATGTGGAGTCGATAAAAGGCGTGGGATTCAGGTTAGACCTGCTTTGTCTCCATACTGATAGCATTTTCTCAACTATTTAGTTACTAGTAATGCCCGTGCCTGTCGGCACGCAAAAGATTTCGAGGGCGATGACAATATTTTGAGGCAAGTGATAATATTTTAATGGTGGCAAAAAAATATTTCGAAGGTGCCGACAATATATCGAGAGAGAGAACAATATTTTGAGGGTGATAACAAAAAAGCTTACTAGGACAAGCTGACTGGACAAAAATGAACCGAATAGATCTAACCATTCGTTCAAAAATCAACGCACGATCTCTCCTTGGTTTTAAATCCCAACCCATTTAAACTGCACTAAATCCCTAAAAACCCAGCCCATTGAAATTGCATTAAACCTGACCATTCATCCCGTGATTGTTGTTCGTATCAACAACTATAAACCCGCATACTGAAATTTCGACCGCCCCAAACCATTGGGTCGATCTCGAGGAATCCGTTCGAACAGAGACAGCTGTGATTGATCGATTATAGGGGGAGGGGGAGTTGGTAGCACTAAAGGCATCCGCTTCGTGCATATTGGCACGGGTCAGGAAATGTGTGTCTCTATGAATGCCGGTGTTGTTATCGAAAGTGTTTTGTTGCCGAAGGCGTTCATGTGTGTTGCCACCGAAGACGACCCGCTGCAGTACCGACAGATATGTTGTCATAGAAGACGGCGCACTGCAGTGCCAACAGACACGACATGCACTAGTTAATTCTATATGTTTTAAGTTTCCTACCATAACCATGTAAGCCATTGGAATCAAATTCCCAAAATTTAGTGCTTTTATGTTTAGGAACAGAGCACGTAAAGATGCCCAACTCTAATCATGGCAACATCTTTTTATGTTTTCATTATGACTCTTGAGGAAAAGAATTATGATACTTGTTTCTTATGTTGCCATTACATCCTTTATGTTCCAAGTTGACAGGGCTATTGCATGTGAGGATGCCCTTTGTTATATAACACCCTTAACTTAGTAGCCCCGAACCACGGTATCACTGTAGTACGGGGTCCGGCCATCGACACCTGTTATTTTCGTCTCTTTGGATGGTTTTGGATTATTGAAATCTACAGGCCACCGAAAGTACCCTAGGGGGTTGCCATCATAAGGGCCGGATGATCAAATGGGTGGGGATAGGTGTCGACCGTCCATGGTTGGACCCCGAACGACAGTGATTCCGTGATTCGGGGTGACTATTTTAAGTTCGTTTGTTATTCCTTCAATAATTTCAGCCGCTGCATATTGATGGAAGTCGGAAAATTATTGTTTTTTGGTCAGATTTCTTCCGGTTTCCTTGTTCATTAGGGCCTAATTGATGCACACGAATGTCTTTGTTTGTATAAGCATCCCTATAATTTTGTGCAGCAAAATTGTCGAGTAAAGGAGGATATTGGCCAAACGTAGTCTTTTTTAAAAGAATAAAATTCGGCAGCCCTATTTCGCCGGAGCTTGTAGAAGATTCAGCTAGGTTGCAGCAGATCCTTGGAGCGACTTCTTTTCTCGCCGGTTCAAATCGTATATCTTGCCACTGGCATTCTTCAATAAAATTATCGGTGCACTCTTTCTACTTGAGGATATCCCATCCCAGATCTTTGGAAGTAATTTTTCTTAAGGCTCGGAGCGCCCACTCTCCCCACTACCATGTTCCCTAGATCTATGGTTTTGGTGAGCTCTCTTGGCCTCCTCGGACGCCGCCGGTGGCTCCAGGGAGGTCAGGACTTCGGTTAGTGCCTCTCATGGGATCGGATCTGTTTCCCTCCTTCCCTCCCCTTGTTCATTGGGGGCCACCAGCGGTGGCGTTTTTGTGATCAGAGATCCGGGGGATAGAGCTCTCTGCTCGATTCGCCGGTCGTGGCCCGGCTTTGGAGTCGGTCTCTGGCAGATCTGCAGCGGAAGTGACAGATCTGGGCCTCGGCCTGCGTATGACGGATGTTCCGGTGATTGGGTCGTGTGATCCCCCTTTCCTCTACGCGGCGGAGCGGCTCCCGGTGGCGGCGACGACGGTTCGACGGTAGGCAGGGAGTCCGACAGCAATCCCAATTTTTTTTGTGCCGAGCAGCTGGTGGTGGTCTTCCCAACGATGGAGACATTTTTTGTTCTTTTTTGGATATGGTGTGTCATTTTCTCTGTTTTCCTTATGGGGATTGTGGTTCTTGTCGTTCGCCCGGTGTGGCGTGGTCCTCTGCCATGGGTGGCGTTGTCTTGTAATACTGTTAGGTTTCTACCGGTGGTGGCGGCGGCTGTGGCTCTGCCTGGTGGCGTTTGATTTGTTGATCCCGCAGGAGGTGGGTTTATCTGCTGTGCTGGCATGTGGCGCTTCCTGGGGTTAGGTTGGGACCTCCCACCCTTCTAACTACCCAAAAATCATAAGATATCCCATCCCAGGTGGCAAATGCCATCTTTCTCTCCCATCTTGAGGGAAAGATTTTGGCCAAAAATAGTATTTTAAAAAGAACGAATTCTCGACCTGCTCTGCACCTTTTGTGGAGTGGCTTCTTGACCCATCAAGAAGAGTGTCCGAAGAAGTTCTTGCTGGGTCAAGATGCGGCGGCGATAACACCTCATCGGACACTCTTTCTTGTTGGGTCAAGAAGCGCCTTATTTTTTTTTTTTTTTTTGGTAGATCAGATGTGGTCATGGCAGCGTAGATATCAGGAGTCGTGACATCCCTATAGCCCTTCACCCCAAACATAGATGCTTCCTTAGCAAGCCAGACTAGCCAGTGCGCTGCACTATTTGCCGACCGGGGAATCCAGTGCACCAATGTGTCTGGCAACTACGACCATACCCGCTGCAATCAATGATCAGAGGTCGAAGCTCGCCAAACATAATGGCATCCCTAGTTGCAATGGAATCTCACTTGGTTGAAGAGGTCCCAGGGCCGCCACAACAAGCCACCAAGACTAAAGAAGCACAAGAAAGTTGCTGCCGTGAGAGACGAGGCCACCAACTGCTCCGGGAAGAAGAGCACCGGGTTGGTAATCAATGTGAGAAGTCCTTCTTAGGAGATCATTTTGAGGTGCAGCTAGTCTTGATCATCTTTTCATTTGAGCTCAAATCCTTTGTGGACAAAAATGCCCCTCATAGTACTTCTAATTTATGTTTTTATGCCACTCCTAAAACTAAACCGAACCCCTCCCCCCGCCGGCGCCGGACCTAACCGAACCTTCCTAACCTAAGATCTACAGGCCATGGGATGAACCCTAGATTTATAAATTCCAAACCTAAACCGAACCCCTCACCAACGCAGCCACCTTCGTCTTCGTCGCTTGCGCCCACCGCCTCTGTCACCTCTGCTCGTGGCCGTCTCCGCCTCTGCCATGGCAGATCGAGAGAAGGAGAGGAAGTGAGGGTGGTCTCAGAATTAAAAAAAAGAGAGGGACTTATCCTAATATTGGGCTGGTTGTAGGGGCTGGAGCTCAAATTGCTTCATTCGGTTTATCAGGTTGGTTAGAGTGGTCTTAGGCTAATAACACCAAAAAAAAAAGGGTGATGTGTGTAAGGTCCCTGACAACATATCACTATAGTGATAAGGACCGACAGCAAAATGCCTTTGCACTAGGTCCTGCCGTTTGAAAAATGTTAACATTTCGGTAATATAGAGTAACATTTGCTACAGTGATTTCATTATAACATAATTTTTTTTTAAAGATTTGATAAATTTTTTTTGCTATAATGAAATCACTGTAGCAATTGTTAATTTTTTATCACCGAATTGTTACTCTTTGCTATCATTGTAGCAATTGTTGTTCTTTAATATCAAATTGAGTAATAATTGCTATAGTGATTTCACGATAGCAAAAGGTATTTTATTGAGATTTCACAAAAAAAATTGGGGACTTAGTGAGCCTTCCCTGACAAAAAGATCGGTTTAGCCTAAGGACTTTGAAGTGCTATGGACAAAAATGCCCTTCACAACATTTCAATTTTTCTTTTTCCATGCCATCGAACCAGTGAACCCACCGGAGCTGCTTGCCACCACCGAACTGAACACCGAACACCAGTTCCCCCGTCAAACCGAACCGAACCTAACCCTAACCCTAAGATTTACAAGCTATGGGATGAACCCTAGACCTAGGGTCCTCAACCAAAGCCTGAACCGAATGCCACCATCATCGGAGCTGCTCAGGAGAGATTGAAGAAGAAACCGAGGGAGCGTAGTATTGGGTTTACCAAAAAAGACAGGGATCTTATTCTAAATGAAAATTTATAGTGTCATGTTCACGGGATGGATATGTTGTCAGGGACCTCTCACACATTAACCCAAACAAATTCTGCTACAGTAAAATCACTTTGCCAATTTTTACTCAATTTGATAATAAAGAGTAACAATTGCATATTGTTACTCTTTATTGCATATTGTTACCCTTTATCACCGAATTGAGTAACAATTTCTACAGTGATTTTACTGTAACAAACTTTTAATCCATATATATTTTTTAAAATTTACTACAGTGAAATCATTATAGTAAATCCGTTGGTTAAGCTTTGTAGGACAAGGACGGAGGGGCATGCACTAAGAAACATTTTGGTTATTAAATGGGGATAAAAATCACATGCATCCTTTTCCGGAAGGATCTGGAGCAACACCATCTTGTTATCTGTCCTTTCTCTTAAACTGATCTCTTGTTAGGGACCTCTCACTAAGTCCTTTCCCTTAAATCTACACAAAGGTGATTTGTTGAGCCACGGTTCAGTACTAAACCTGAGCAACAGGCAGCGTCAAACCGGAGTGCACCTCTGGCTCTAAAGAGCTATTCCGATCCACCGTAGCAGTAATCGGACGGTCAGATATCAATCTCCCTTCCTATAAAGCGATAAAGCGGGGTTTCCACCGTCCACCGCGCCTCATTTTGTTCTTCCCCAAAACCCTAGGGCAGAGAACGAGGGACGAGATGACGACTCGCTTCAAGAAGAACCGGAAGAAGCGCGGCCACGTGAGCGCCGGACACGGCCGGATCGGGAAGCACCGGAAGCACCCCGGCGGCCGCGGCAACGCCGGCGGCCTGCACCACCACCGGATCCTCTTCGACAAGTACCACCCGGGCTACTTCGGCAAGGTCGGCATGCGGTACTTCCACCGCCTCCGTAACAAGTTCCACTGCCCCATCGTCAACGTGGAACACCTGTGGTCCCTCGTCCCCGACGCCGTCAAGGAGGCCGCCGCCCCCGACGGCTCCGCCCCCCTGATCGACGTCACCCAGTTCGGATACTCCAAGGTGCTCGGAAAGGGGATGCTCCCCCCCTCCCGCCCTGTCGTCGTCAAGGCCAAGCTCATCTCCAAGACCGCCGAGAAGAAGATCAAGGCGGCGGGCGGCGCCGTCGTCCTCACCGCCTGAACTCCCAATCCATAGCCCAGCTCGGCGCTTTTGGGTGATTCAGGATTGAATCTTAATCCTTATCCCTTTTGTTTGTTTGTCAAAGGATTGTGTTTTACTTCTTAAGACTTGCTTTTTTGAATCCTTGATAAAATTTGACATGTTGAACTCTATTTCGGATCTCTATTAGTCTGAAGACCTGAGAATCTGCTCTTTCCTTGAATGGGTAAACCCTAGTAGCAAAGATCTAGCCATATGAAGTTGTCGATATATCATAGGTACGGTTCATTTCACTGATTGGTGAAGTATTTTCAGTATCGTAGGCTGCGATTTGCTTGCATCGATAATTTCCGACATCAAACCTATAGTGGCGTAGGAAATTCAGCCGCATCGAAGTAGTGTATACAGTTTTTTTGCTATACATAGAAGGCCCAATTCTTACTGGCATTATTGTGATCTCTGTTTGATTTGGTAAGAGATTTTCAAGGACTACGATCATTGGTTCAACTATCTTCTGACTTGCTGGCAGTACAGAGGCACTCGTGCCTTGGCCTCGGTAGTTGTATCTCCTGTTTGTTAGAAGATTGAGATTTCTGTATCCGATGATTTGAGATTTGGATATGAATCTCATACCTTGTGGACATCTAGGTTAGTTGATCGATAACTATGGAATCAAATGGCGACAAATTTCCTTCGAAGCGACCAAAATATGTATTTTTTTTAGTTTCACTGTAGAAATCATCCGAAGTTTTCATAGTCCCAAATTTTGGCTTGGTATCACAAAATGTCGGCTGAAATGACCGGCATTTGACCAAAATACAACGTTGTCTTTTTTAAAAATTTTTACTGAAAATTTCCGTCTTTTTAGCAATAGATTCCATCTTTTTCAGTGTCAATTCCATATTTTCCTCCGCTTATTTTTTTTCTCATAACAAATCAATATTTGACCAGCTTTTGACCAAAATCGATCAAAATTTAATTGAAATCCGATAAATTTCCACCGAAATCTTTCTAAAAGTACAAAATTTTCACTGATATTTCAGCAAAATCCGACAAATTTCCTTTTGTTGACCAACCGTAAATCGACATTTTAAACCTTGTCCATAACCAAGGATGCATCTATACTTCTAGAAGTTAGACACGTCACACATGTCAAATACTTCCGATTTGGATATTCACTCTCACTGGTTTATGGATCCTTAGTACGTTTTGTGTTTATTATACTTTAGGGAAGCCGGCTTTGGTACTATACTATATGTGTTCTTCTCGTTGCTCTGTTAGCTAGCTTAGTGGTCCATCATGAACGATGCACATGGATAGATTCTTTCATGTTGAGCTGTTTTTTTTCCTTTCCATCAAGGTGCTTTCAAGTGTTCCTCACTTTAAAAACTTTTGTTACCCTTAGCTGCACCATAATTTGTTTGACATGTTTCATAGTTGATTTTTGTGCTTAGCAGTAAATTGTGATTTAAGAGAAGGCAAGAGCTGTTTTGAACTTATTTGAACAAACTTAAAGTTGTTTGCAAACATTTGGGAGAAGCTGAGGTCTTTTTTGTTTATTTATTCTTGTTTAGGACTACTGTGATTTTAGCTAATGTTAGAGAAAAAAATCATGGTTAAGAAATGTGCATACATCGGCAATTATTGTTGAATATTATCAATGCAAGAAATGATGGGATGCAATGTCCCACTAGCAACCCCAGTTATTTACAGTCTATCCTCGTTACAGCAACTTGCTTGTTGCTCTGTTAGCTAGCTTAGTGGTCCATCATGAACGATGCACATTGATAGATTCTTTCATGTTGAGCTGTTTTTTTTTCCTTTCCATCAAGGTGCTTTCAAGTGTTCCTCACTTTAAAAACTTTTGTTACCCTTAGCTGCACCATAATTTGTTTGACATGTTTCATAGTTGATTTTTGTGCTTAGCAGTAAATTGTGATTTAAGAGAAGGCAAGAGCTGTTTTGAACTTATTTGAACAAACTTAAAGTTGTTTGCAAACATTTGGGAGAAGCTGAGGTCTTTTTTGTTTATTTATTCTTGTTTAGGACTACTGTGATTTTAGCTAATGTTAGAGAAAAAAATCATGGTTAAGAAATGTGCATACATCGGCAATTATTGTTGAATATTATCAATGCAAGAAATGATGGGATGCAATGTCCCAATAGCAACCCCAGTTATTTACAGTTATCCTCGTTACAGCAACTTGTAGTTGCAATCTGGGGTACTGGCATTGCGTCCAATGCTCTCTATATTATTATTACTATCTACTTGGGTTTTTAAAGTAGGACTCAAGTGATGCTTATAATAGTTACTAATATTCATCTATATGATCATTATTGTATAAAATAACTGGCCTATATTTTCCAATAAGCTGAATCATATTACTTTATGTTGTTCTGTCCAATTTCACATCGCTGAAAGTTTACTTCTATACATAGCTTTAGTTCCTTTTGCTTACTGTATACATTATACCTGTCTCCATCTTTTTATCATCACTGATTCATTACTTGTTCAGCGACGCCGACAACTCTTTCTTGTATAATTCTTGGTTGTCAAAATGATTAGGTAATAGTCAAGTGCTCTTCCAATTTTAATATTTTAGAAGGTTATATACATTTTAGTGGGGATTGCTATATGGTTCAGGAGTTAGAGAAGTTTTATAAATCCTTGCCCCTTTATTATGTGCTGCAATAGTTAGAAACAATATAGTAGTACTGATGATATCTAGATTAAGTGGAAATTATTTTAATCAAATAGACATAACTAGGGCATTTAACCCAGATCTGGATCATACAACTCTACGATTATTGACCCCCAGAATAAATCTATCCAAAGCACATTGAGGCCCTTAAACAGAATCCTAAGTAGGTACGCACGATCCTACGTAGGTTCCCCGAGTCTTGAGTAGATTCAAACGATCATATGGTTATTGAGTATACTCATTACTCCCATTATCCTGAGTAGCTTTCAAGGAAGTTCAACATGATGTAGATGAAAGTGAGGGAGAGAATGTAGGATCAAATCTTTTTTTAGATTTATTATTTATTAATGTAGTTATTTAATAATTTTTTTTTTACACTTCATGATGTTGAACATGCTTGGACACAAGAGGTAGAGTTTGTGGGCATTCATGAAGATAGTGAGGATGAGGTTGATGAACCATTAAATATTTCAAGGGACTTAGATGATGATGATTTTACATTGTTGGTGACAGGTTCGAGGTTGATATCATTGGCTTTGCTGGTGCTGATTGCACTTCTGTAATGTTGTTCATTGATGGCAAACGACGGTTTTTTTATTTTTTAGTAATGATATTTGTACAATCTTCATTGACAAACACATTGACAAGCCAGACCCATGAAGTGGTGGCGAGGCCCAGGGCTAGTGCATCGGCATTCACACCAAGCCCCAAGCCCCGAGCCCTGGACCTCTACCAGGCTTGTCAATGTATTTGTCGATGGATATTGTACAAATAACATTACTCTTTTTTCCCCTCCTTGGATGTTATTTTTGAGTACGAGTCTATTTGGTTCGTTGTGCATAGTGTTTGGGAATCATAACAATACTTTTGAAGGGAAAAGAACTATGTAGGTTTAACTTATTTTATTTCTGTTTTGAGTGATTTGGTGTTACATAGTTTTCAAACTTTTTACAAGTTGATAATAGAGATGGAAAGGTTCAAATCATGATCTTCTTGCACATGTTCTGCAACTTGTAAGTCAACACTTATAAACAAAGGCCTATTTTGTGAGCTATCTTTCAATTTTAGTAGTGTGTCTATGTTTTTGAGTTTTTAACTTGTTTTTACAAAAGTTTTAAGGGTTCTTGACATATATCTAAATTATAATTTATAATTTTTCACATTTTGTAGAATCTTACAATCCTTGATCTGATCGTACGAACCCAACCGTTGCTTCTTTGTGGGATCCCGATCCTGACAACATTGGGACACAACAATATTATCAACTGTATTATTGAAAGGAGAGGTGACAAATGAGTGGGCATATAAGAGTGGAGGTAGACGTGGAGAAAAAGAGAGTTGGTTGGATTTGTTCAATATAAGAGAGATGGAGACATCTTTGACCAAACAATCATAATGTGTAGCTTACCATGGAACTGAAGGCTAGAAGTGAGTGCACGCAGCCATAAACAAAGTCTGCTTGCATGCAGCACATTTTAGTTTATATATACTAAAAAGTTGCCATAAACAAAGTAAATATAGTATCTGATTGCCAATTCATGTTTGATAGTATATTGGAGATTATATCTTAATCAGAGTTATATCAAATAAATATCATTGTATACATTAAAACAATGTTAAGAATTGTAACTGACTGAGAATAATGTTTGGCATGTTTTGGGACAAACTGTTTCTGAAAAATAGAATCAGAGCAACAATTTTTGGTTTGATGTAATGATGAACTGCCTTTTTCATCAAATTACAACCCTCCCTGTTAGAAACCCTATATCCTCTCATTCTTGATGCTTCTCTGTGCATTCTCTTTTACAAGTTACAACATTTTGTCTGTCTACAACTTTCAATCTCTACAGCAAGTATTCTATCTCGACAATATTCTCTCTCTACTACAGCCTCTCTCTTCAACATATATGATCTCTGCACAATTCTCTCTACAATATTTTCTTCCCAAGACATGCTCTTTTGTGACATTCTGTCACTAAAACATATATTATATCTCGAGAATATTATCTCTCTACAACATTCTTCTGCACATGCTCTCTACTTCAACAAAATTCTCG
The DNA here is from genome assembly GCA_947650365.1 of Chamaelirium japonicum. NCBI lineage: Eukaryota > Viridiplantae > Streptophyta > Magnoliopsida > Liliales > Melanthiaceae > Chamaelirium > Chamaelirium japonicum. Next base: position 112,587,856 of record OX393549.1, read on the forward strand.
CTCCAATGTATATATTCTCTAGATGAAATATTCTCTCTCTACAACATATAGTCTTTGTCTAACTGCACAACATTCTTTCCCGACAACATATATTCACTCGAAAACATCCTCCCTCTGCAATATTCTCTTTGTACACCATATATTCCCCCTCTATAATTTTCTCTTTAAAACATATTATTCTCCTACAACATTATCTCCTTACAACATATAGTTTACATACAAAATTCCACCAATTTGCTGCATCTGCAACATAATCCTGCAGTAAACGTATCAAACATAAAATTATTTTAATCAATCTAATGCTTAATTGTTGGAATGTCGCACGATTAGCACGAACTATGACGTGTACTAGTGTGTGTTGTGTTCTAAACCGAGGCCCCTATCGGTTAGCTGAAATCTCTCATGGGGAAACTTTATTTAGTTTGTGTTATCATACTATGCTTGTTGCTCTGTTGGTGATCATTAGCCTTATTTATAATTGATTTATGTTTTAATTCTGTGTTTGTCTCTTATCATCGTTTGTGATCGTCCATATTTGTTGCATAAGCTTAGGACTTGCTTGCATATAGATTCAGGTTGAATCCTTGCACATATTCCGTATGATGAAACCTAGATTAATTATCCTTTAGTTATCATCTCTAGTGTTTAAACCCCTCGATCATTTGCCCCTTCCAACTAGGAACTGAATTTGGTGCTCCGAAGATGAACACCTTTAGGGCGTGTTTGTATTCAAAGCAGTAAAGTGAAGTGAAGTGCATTTGAGTGAAATTTTAAAAATCTATACCGTAAATCGGATGTCTAAATCTGCCAAGGGAACGGAGTTCGGACTTCTCTGTGCTTCGTCCCAGGTCTCTCTGGCAGTGGAATCTTATTCCTAAAACACGCATCGATCATATTTCCAATCCAGTGGAGCTAAGAAGCATCTCATTGGAGTAAGGATGGAGGATAAATGCTTTTTTTTTTTTTTTTTTCCCCCCTTGATATTTTGCTATTTAAAACTCGAAACTTTAGACAAGTAATAAAACAAGTATTATCCAAACCAGCTCAACCCGACATGACCCATTAACTTGCGCTAAACCGAATTCGACCTGGGCTTGAAATTTCTTTGGGTTGGGCAAGTAGGTCGAGGGTTCCACAACTCGGGTTGAGTTTGGATTAACCTGTAACCCGACCCAATCAACCCGAGTTGCAACCCTAGTGCCTGCCTTTCCTTTGTGGCCTAGATAATTACTTTGTAATGCCTTCGAAAATCATTCTGTTTCGAGCTTTCCAAATATGGCAGATGATAAACCCGGCATGATCGTGCTTCTCAAAGCCAGGATTGCCCTCCTCAAGGAAGGAAAGGGTCCAGTCTTTGAAAGGTCTAACATTCGCTCTAACATTGAGTTGAGTAGATGCCCCAAACTAAACTACTACTGAAACTCACATTGAAAGAATAAATGGTTAACTGATTCAGGTTCTTTAGAACAAACTGGGCAGATGACCTCGCCCATGGACATCGTTTATGAATGACATCTCTCTAACCGGAAGTGCCTCTTTGATAGCATTTTCCTTAACTAGTAAAAAAACCAGGACAATGCCTGGATGAACTTGACGTGTGGCACTTGGCACAGACGACATCACAATCATCAGGAGAAGTGTGCAATCTAGAGTGAGTGATTCGGTCGTCAGGGTGTGATTCACTTGTTAGAGAGAGAGAGAGAGAGAGAGAGAGAGAGAGAGAGTACCAACGATTTTTCTAATTAAAATCAAATTACCATTAAATGTCATTGAATGAGTATCTATCATCTTTATAGTAGGTTTTTAATAGGATTTATGAGAAAGATCCATATTCATACATGGGAGAAGGATTATGGCTCTTCAAAAAATGATCCACTTGTCACAACACGGGAGAGAGGGCTCCATTTTAGCGTTATACTAGTAAGAAACCCGGGCAATGCCCGGATGAACTTGATGCACACCTCTTAGCAAAGACATCACAACCGTCCGAATAAGTGTGCAATCTTGAGAGATTACGATTCACTAATCCAAGTGTGATTCACTTCTTAGAGAGAGAAAAAGATATAACGAATGAATTTTCTAATTAACATCAATTGATCATTAAATACAATTGTATGGGGTATTTATCATCTTTATATTAGGTTCTTAATGAGATTTATGAGAGAAGGATTCTGGTTCTTTAAAGTGGTTCACTTGTCATAGCTAGAACGGAAGAGAGGACTCCATTTTTGTCATCAATGTCCGGATGAGCTTAATGTATGTCATTTGGCACAAACGACATCACTTGTTAGAGAGAGATAGTAACATTAAATCCATTTGAATGAGTATTTATCATCTTTATGGTAGGTTTTTAATAGGATTTAAAAGAGAGCCGCGTTCACACATAGAAGAAAGATTCTAGTTCTTTAAAAGACGTCCATGTGTCACAACATGGGAGAGAGGCTTCCGTTTTAGTATATAGTATAGATTATAGTACTAGTAAGAAACCCGAGCAATGCTCCGATGATCTTGATGCACGTCATTTGGTACAGACGACATCACAATTGTTCGAAGAAGTGTGAAATCTGAAGTGAGTATGATTCACTTGTTAAAGAGAGAGAGAGAGAGAGAGAGAGAGAGAGAGAGAGAGAGAGAGAGAGAGAGATTAACATCAAATGACCATTAAATGCCATTGAATGAGTATAGTAGGTTTTTAATAGGTTTTAAAAGTGAGTCAGAAGAAGGATTTTGGCTCTTTAAAAGACATCCACGTGTCACAACACAGGAAAAAGGCTTCCATTTTAGTAAGAAACCCGGGCAGTAGCCGAATGTGCTTAATGCACGTCATTTGGCAAAGACGACATCACAATTGTTAGAAGAAGTGTGAAATCTCAAGTGAGTGTGATTCACATGTTATAGAGAGAGAGAGAGAGAGAGAGAGAGAGAGAGAGAGAGAGAGAGAGAGAGAGAGAGATTAATATCAAATGACTATTAAATTTCATTGAATGAAAATTTCTCATCTTTATGGTAGGTTTTTAAATGGATTTAAAAGAGAGCCGTGTTCACACATGAAAGAAGAATTCTAGCTTTTTAAAAGATGTCCACATGTCACAACACAGGAGAGAGCCTTTCATTTTAGTGTATATATATATATATATATATATATATATATATATATATATATATATATATATATATATATATATATATATATTAGATACTAATAGATGTCTCCAGAGCCATAAAAGTCTAATAGGCTGTTATTCAGGTTCTCTGTGTTTTATCTAACTTTTGGATGAAAGTCTGTTGTTAACCCGCAGCTCAGCTCGGGCTCTTAATGGACTCGGGCCAGCTTGAGCCCATCGGGCCAGCCCGATTCGGGCCTAGCTTGGGTAGAATTAGCTTGCGCTTTGGGCGGGCTGGGCTCGAACATTCAAGCTCAACTATTATATAGGCTGTGTATGGAAAACGACTCGAACTAAAGCCCAAAATATTTTATTTTTTATTTTTATATATAATGAATATATAATTTTAAAAGCACCCATTTTAGAAATATCAATGTCTCAGACTTTAGAAGTATTATTTCACATATATCCTTTTAAAATATGTCATAATCAATGTTATTTTTTACTTTTATTGGGTGATCAAAAGAGAAAAAAAGATTTAGACTTATACCCACTAGGAATGCAGGGTTAATTTGGGCCGGATTTGGGCTTGGGCTTTATAAAAAAGTTTGCCCCGTGTATAGGCACACTCATAAGTTTGGTAAACGAATTCATGAAGTAGCAACTGCGGACTAAAAAACTGCTGCATTTAACTATCCTTATTCCAAGTTCTAATGAAAAAGAAAGAACGACACCAAGGAAACATGAAAATTTTCAGCACATCCTGCGTACCATACTACCGCGGGACCTACTGCGATTGAAGAGAAATGAGGTAGCAGGCTCCAGCGCATGGGTGTAGTGGCCCCCAGCCCTCAGAGCGTGCTGATAGGCTTTGGGGGCAGTGGGCACCTCGATTGTATGGTACTCAGGATGTGCTGAAAATTACCCCAAAGGAAACAAGGGAGAGCCAAAAAACAACATAGGGGACGCTTGAGAGAGCATGGGTAGGGGTGGGACTTGGGCGGGTTGAAGGGTCAGCTCATGCCCGACCCGACTTGCACAAACCTTTGCCCGTTTTGCCCGTGGAACCCAGGGAACCCGTGGAAGCCCAACCCGTGCTTGCCCATTCTAGTTCCTCGGGTTCCTTGGGTTGCCCAATTTGCAAAATAATATGCGGGTTGGGCAGGTTGCCCAATTGGAAATGCTTGTGCACATAAATAGATGGAAAAAAAATCCAACATATTTTTGAATTGGATAAAAAAAATCTTTGATTTGCATAACAAAAACATAAAGTCCAACCCATATCCTCACATATTTCAAACGAATTCTTATCATTCAACATCAAATACGCAGTCTTTGATTTCCATAAGAAAAAACTATCAAAGCATTCAACCTTAGTGTGTCACTTCCTCGGTTTCCTCGGGTTGGAGAGATCGGTGTCCAAACCCGTCCAAATTGAAATCGGATTGATCTTTTTTTGTCCAAACCCGTCCAAGTTTTTAACCAGTTTTGCCCATGTTTGTCCATTGTTCAGGTTGGGCGGGTCGGGTTCGGGTCAGACCCGTCCAAGTCCCACCCCTAAGCATGGGTGTGTTGGACTCCACTGTGCTTTCCTTTGTATGGGAAAGTTGTTTACTATCATCTCTTTGGATTATAATCTGTGGCATAGAGACATAATTGCATCTCCCCTTCTACCACAGAGGGTTGCTCTATGTTTCTCAAAAAAAGAAAAAAAAGAGAGGGTTAATTAGTGATTAATCCATAACATAACAAATCTGGAACGCAAAGGACATCGAGAAATCCTGGTGAATGTTAGGTCCCTAGCTTTCTTCAAAAATCTGAAAATGCCTTGCGTTCCTCCCATCTCCTTCATGCGCAAGCAGCAATGGCGGTCCCGACACAAGTAACACAAGTGACGGCGGCGGCGATAGCCTGCGTGATCTTAAGTCTCTGATGCTCTCCGTCACCGCCTCGACGATGGCGAGCAACGGAGACTAGAAGGAACGGGGCGGTTAGGTTTAGAATTTCTAGATCTAGGATTCATCCCATGGCCTATAGATTTCGGGTTTAGGGTCAAGTTTAGGTTCCGTTCGTCGGCGACGACGATCAACTCCAACGGCAAAGGTTCGATTGGTTCAGAGAAAATATCATTCAAAAGAAATTTTCAAATGTTGTGGAGGGCATTTTTGTCCACAACATTTATTTGTCATGTAGCTTTAAGTGATTTCATGCTAGGGACCACTCACCAACTCGCAAAAAAAAAAAAAAGAAGAGATATATCTCCTTGCCCGCCTAATTAGTTTTTAGGTTTTCTGGTATTCTCCTTTTATCAAATAACTTTGGTTAGGTTCCGACACCGATTTTAGAGGTAGATATATCAGCTCGCCAATCAATTGGATAATTGTTGTCAACTTTTGCGATAGTCCACCCATCTTGATGGGAGTGCGATTTTGTTCCACACTCTGACAAGAGGTTGGAGCATTCCCCCCTCTCCTATTAGCCATGGGGTGAACCCAAGGGGGATGACACCACCACTGGCTGCCGCTGCCCGCTAGTGTCGCTGGCTGGCCACCACCCGGTGGTGCCCAGTGGCAATGGGAAGCGATGGCCGGTGGTGGTGGCATCCCCTTGGGTTCACCCAGGTATATATGGGGGGTTAGATTGGACTGATAGGAGAGGGAAATGCTCCTTCCTCTTCTGTAACATCTTCCTTCAATTTTATTATAGGTCTTCTCCTCCTTGACCCTTTAATTTTATTATAGGTCTTCTCCTCCTTGACCCTTTAACGATAACCGGAGAGCCTCTTCTTACAGGGGTTATCCTTGCTATTGTAAATACCCATATCATCTTAGTCTAGTCTATCATTTTGTCCTCAATTGTTCTAGCTCCAATACTTGCTTTAATATACACATTCCTCATTCTTCCCCCCTCAGTTCTTTCTCGCATCCACCTCAACATCTTCATCTCTACCACTCATCGTATATAATATAGCTACTTTTATGGTCCAACATTTTGAGTCGTATAGCATTATGTGCCTTATTGTTGTCTTGTAATAGTTTTTTTTTTTTTTTTGAGATCGGTGTGTGGACCCACTTCGGACTCAGACTAATCCCTTCGGGAATACACACCGTCCCACTAGGAAGTTTACCTACGCACTCCTGGGTAACTCGAGGTGGGGAGTAGTTGAACTCACAACCTCCTCACCAAAGTCTTAAAAGGCATTACATCAATAGCATAGCACTCCCGAAGCTCCTCACCATTTCATCCAACCAAATCTAACTCTATTGGGAATGTCCTCGTCTCTCCATGTTCTGTACAATAGGCCCAAGATAGTGAAAACAATACCAATGCTGTATTTCTTGATCATCCTTATGAAATTTGCTTTATTATCATTAGTATTACCATTAAAATTGCATTTCATATATATACTCCGTTTTAGTTTTACTATTTTTTAAATCATTTTCTAAAACTTCCAACTATAATTCCAAATTTTGTATTTAACTCAATTTTTTTTAAAAATCCATTCCTTGAGTCATTGGTAAAAAATTAAATTATCCGTGTATAACATACACCATGGTACTTCTACGGGCTCTTAACCGTGAGAACTTGAAAGAAAAACAAACACGACATAAATCAGATGATGACGGCATCCGCCCAAATATCGACAGGCATAGAAGAGGTGTAGCCACCAACATGATTGAAATGCAAACATCAATGGGATAAAGTGCAAAGCCTATACAAAATAACATATGCACATCAATACATTTCCAGCCTAGAAGGCACTTCTCAGATATATATTTGCCTTCATCTTAATAGCAACCAATCAGATGGAATGAAAACATGGAGAGTTGAAGCCTAGAGTAACTTATGTACAAAGGACTTGGTGCTTAGCTAAAGAGAAAAATCAAAATAACATAAGTATATAACTTGAATTTGAAGACCTAATAAATAGAATAAAATAACATAATTTATGAAAAAGTACTTACAACGTGTCGATCAGATGCTTCGGCCTCCAAGTTCAGTAAGAGATCAAATGATGCCATTTGCGGTCCGAAAGGCATGGTACGGTAGCCTTCAAGCTTCATCACTTCCATTTTCTACGTTTTATTGGATTAGTAGAAATTTGAAGGTAACCTGTCATTGGCATACCCATACTCACCAGTAAAGGCATTGTTCTGAAACCTTGAGTTGAGATCACAAAGCCTTCTCCGAGTCCTGCCAACGAGAAGGCGAGTCTGTGGCTGAGGGGCGTCGTAGTCTTTGCCATATACCCAGACGAAGGAAGGACAATTGGATTCTTAGGACAGCGGCTTCATGCTTCATCCTCCCATAGGTCATCTCTACTCTTTTCACTTTCATCATTAGTCATATGGATTTGCTGTCTAATAATATCGCCTGCAATATTAGTTGCTAAAGTTAATTAATTCCGTGCTAATTCTGTTAGTTTTTCTACCAGTATGCACAATGCACATCAACACCTTGCCATCCTAAAGTCACTGATCAGATATATATTTGCCTTCATCTTAATACCACCAACCAGGTGATTTTTTTTTTTCCACGTTGCCATCATCTAAACATTAGTCTGCGAGGTTTCATATAACAACTGAAATATAATTTAGACCAAATCATCAGAATTAAAGGACTAAATGCCGGAATATCAGATTGAATGAAAACGTGGAGAGACGGGATCGGGAGCTTAGAGTAACTTATGTACAAAGGACTTGACTTTGACCTATGAACTCCAAGAGAAAGATCAGAATAACAGAAGTGTATAACAAGAAATTGAAGATCTTATAAATAGAATAAAACAACATAATCATGAAAAATTACTTACAATGTGTCGATCAGACCATTCGACCTCCAAGTTCCACCAGAGCTCGAATGACGCCATTTCCGGTCCGAGCTTCATCACTTCCATTTTCTAGGTTTTGTTGAATTAATGGAAAGTTGAAGGTAACCTGTCCTTGGCATACCCATACTCTCCCATTTCTTGAGTGTTCCGATCTCTGAAATCTGCAAGGAGAGGCTTTTAAAAGACTTGGTATTCATTATCTTCTGTCACCAATAATCTCTGCAAGAACATAGTCCATCCCTGAAATGATGAAATCTTTTTGCATCCCTAGCAATGATCTCTTTGCTTACCACCTTAGACACAAACTTTATCCAAGTATGGCAATCACCACAGATCCTAAGGTTTTTGAAAACCATGATACATTCAGTTCTCTTACCATTGTTGCTCAACACCCCAAAGGCAACAGCCAGCTTCTCACTGTGGTAATACAATGACCTCTTCTTCTCCAACTCATCCAACTCTTGCAGCACAAACCTTGTGTTAGGAACATAACCCAACCTCTTTGTCTTCTCAACCAATCCCTCCAATTCCTTGTAGATCTCTGCCGCCTCCGGATGAGACCAATCTCCAGCCATGAAAGTGTGCATCTCTTTGTTAACCTCAACCCAACTCATTGCTGGACCTTTCTTCAATTTCATGTCCCTCATCGTCGATTTCATGCTACTGACATCATTCCACTGACCCAAAGATGCGTAGATGTTTGATAATAGAACATAGGTTCCATTGTCGCCTGGATCAAGCTCAAGGACCTTTTTTGCAGCGAGCTTTGCCATCTCCAGCTCACCATGTATTCTGCAAGCACCAAGCAATGCCCTCCACAGAACTTTATCCGGATTTGGACCTTGGGTTATTAGGTCTTCGGCCTCCTTCAACCATCCTGCACGTCCAAGTAGGTCGACCATGCATGCATAATGCTCATTAGATGGTCCGAACCTATAATCGTTAACAATGGAAGAAAAGATCCGGCGCCCTTCGTCAAGCAGGCCCGCATTACTACAAGCAGAGAGGAGACCAACAAATGTTGCGTCATTTGGTTCTAACCCTGAGTTTTGCATCAGATCAAACAATCTGACTGCTTCGTGTCCAGAACCATTTTGTGCATAACCGTAGATCATTGAGTTCACAGAAACCAATTCAAGCCCCGACAAACTACCAAACACCAATCTAGCCATTCCAACATGTCCACATTTTCCATACATGTCGATGAGAGCTGCACCGACGAATCCGTCTCTATCCAACCCAATTTTTATAGCATGGCCATGGACCAATTTCCCTAGGTCAAATAGTGCAAGCGCCGAGCACCCTCGAAGTGCTGTTGATAAAGTGAACTCATTTGCGTCAACGGAACCACGAATCATGCAGCGGAGCTTAGAAAGGGCGAGCTCTTCTCTGTGATTGCAAACCAAGCATCCAATTATGGCTGTCCAGGCCACAGTGTTTGGCCTCTCGATCTGATCGAAGATCTTCAAAGATTCGTCGATCAGACCACACTTGGAGTACATACTAAGAAGGGAAGTCTGGGAAGCAATCCGACATGCGAATCCAGATTTAGAGATGATACCATGGATCAGCATCCCCTTGCTCAGCTCCCCCAGGTTCCCACATGCTATCAAGACACTAGCAAAGGTGAATTCATTGGCTTTTATTCCGCCCTTAAGCATATCTGCAAACAGCCTAATTGCTTCACCATCCTCCCCATTCTGAGTGTAGCCCACGATCAGAGCCGTCGCCAAGACCACATCTTTTTCATCTATTCCGTCGTAGACAACCCGCGCCTCGCCCAATCTCCCAAATTTCGCATACATATCGACCAGCGCACTGCCAACAAATACATTCTTCGCCGCCAAACTCAAGACCACCATCCGCCCGTGAGCTCCGCGGCCTTCCGCGACGAGACCCAGATCGGAGAACGCTCTGAAGATGCTCGAGAAGGTGAACTCATCGGGGACGACGCCCTCACAGAGCATACTCCGGTACATCTCTATAGCTTCCCGGCTTCTCCGGTAGCGAATGTAAGAAGAAATCATGGAGTTCCACGATACGATGTGGGGTTGGGGCATCTCGTCGAACACCTCACGGGCGTCGTCGACGCTCCCGCACTTGAGGTAGGCGTCGACGAGCTTGTTGCCCAGGCTGAGGTGGGGGAAGCCGGACTGCTTCATGTGGAGGTGGAGTCGACGTGCTGCTCCGATGGACTTCTCGGCTGCGCACCGCCGGAGGAGGGAGGCGTAGGCATCGGAGGCCTCTGAAGGAGGAGGCGGTGGCGGGGCCGTTGCGGCTGTGCATTGGGTCCCGATGGACTTGGAGAGTGTTAGGGATGGGGTTCTTTTGAAAGTGGACACTCTCATAATTCTGAACCGACCCCTCTCTCTCTCCTCCTCTTTCTTTGTCCTACATTGTGAAAGAGCCTAGCAGTGTGGTCCTTACGGCTAATGGCAACCCATAAATTTTTTTTTTGCTAAGGGCAGCATGACTTAAGATAACTCGTCGTCCATCTGATGGATTATTTTTTTAAACAAATTAAGTACAAGTCCTGTAGATAGCATTAAGAAAAGATACAGAACAACTAATGGTTTCATCTAAGACTAGGTCTACGGAATCAAAGTAGTTTTCAATGGTGATCCTCTACCACGGTTTTGCATGGTGTAGACACACAAATTGTGTCTAACCCGGACCCAACTTGCGTTCACCTACGCGGATGCGGACCCGACATGCGCTCGGACCCGGACCCGACTCGCATGCCCCTACGCGGATTCAAACCCGATGCGCACCCCGACTCAGACCCGACTCGCATGCACCGACCCGGAATCAAACCCGACGCACACTCAAACCCCACCCGACTCGCGCCCAACGAAGGGGCCGGGTGGGCCCACCCTCAAGCAAGGCCCACCCGGCCCCCTATTAGGATCCGGACCCCCCATGAGGAGGCCGGCCATGCAAGGAAAAGGGAGAGAAAAGAAAGGAAAGAAAAGAAAGGAAAGAAAAGAAAGAAGGAAAGAAAAGAAAAGGAAAGAAAGAAAGAAAAGGAAAGAAATACCGCCATGCGCGGGGGGAGGTTGCGCATGACGTCTACCCACACGTGGATCTGCGCCGATCCCTCGATCCGACGGACAAAAAGAAAAGTCGGGTCGCCATCGATTTTATGTGCAAGATTTAAGATAAATCCAAAAATGATTGAGTCATAATTACCCCGCCAGAAAAGGAAAGCAAATAAAGATTTATTCCCCTCATCAATGGATGAATAAATCCTGGGTAATTATGGGGGAGATATTAAAGGGATTTAAAATTAAAACTTCCCATATCTCTCCCCTCCCCTTTTGCCTATAAATAAAGGGGGAGGGGGAAGGCTCAAGGGGTCGAAAAAATCGCAAGCTGAAGACAAAGCGAGGAAGCTCTGCAGAAGAGGAGACGCTTCTTCATCGACCCAAGGTTTCACGAGGCACGGGCAAGCCTATCCCTTCGGGACCGGCTTAGTCCACTAAAAGCCCTTATCAACGTGAAGACCCTTGCACAAGAAGATCAAGCCTTCGACTCCGTGCACGAAGAAGAAAGCTCAGAGAAGAAGACCCTTCGACTCCGAAGTGCCAGAAGCAAATGCCGGAGGAGAAGCTCGGAGCGGCACTACCCCGTCGGCTCCAACAAACCTTCAACTCCGATCAAGCTCCAAAGCCCATAAAAGAGGAACGAAGTGTCATCACCCCGTCGCCTTCGATAAACGCCCGCTCCATCCACGAAAAAGAAAGCTTGGAGAGGACTCCATGAGGCGTCGCTACACCCGTCGTCTTTAAAGCAAAGCCGACGCTGCAATCGGCGCACAAAGATCGGTGCTACCCCCGTCGTCTTCGAAGGTACCCTTCGACTCCGATCAAGCCAAAGAAGCCCGGAGAAGAAGCAGAGTCTAGTCGACACTTAAACCGTCGAAGAAGTCTGAAGCATTAAAGACGTTGTCACTATCGTTCGAGAAGAAGATTGAGTCGACGCCGAAGCAAAAGCCCACGCAAGAAGCCGAAGCAAAAGCCCCGGTAAAGCCCGCGCTAAAGCAACGCAAGTGCCAAAGCCAAGCGACTACGCCGGTCACGAGCAAAAGCACCTCACGTTCTAGCCGATATGATGCGAAGTCCGGGAGAACGAAAGCATCGCAAGTCTCCCCCGTCTACGTCCAAGCGCAAGCGCCAAAGCACAGCAAAAGCCAGAGCCATGCCAAAGACAAGCCAAAGCCGAAAGTCGAAGCCAAAGCTAACGCCAGAAGCACGATCGACGCCGCGAACCAACGATCAAGGACGCCGAGGTCAAGCAAGGAGCGAGGAAGACACGAAGACCGAGGAACGAAGCCGAAGACCCCTAGACGAGGAAGCGCAAAGCACGGAAGGGACCAAAGAAACGGCGGATACTCCTTAGCCTCTCAAAAAACCTCACCCTGTAAAGACCTCTGTCCTGGGCAACCCCTCCAGAGCTCTCACACGAATACCACGTGGAGACGCGGATCAAAGGGACCCTCCAAAGGATCTCTCCCATAATCCCCTGATCAACACTTGCCGCACCCGGACTCGCCACACCCGAGCCCCCCCGGTTCCGGCCACTCTTATAATCTCGTGTGTTTGCAATAAAGACGACCCGTATCTTTTTCTGCGCCCACACATGGAATAGAACCTTTGTCAACCGCTTTTGATGACACATTTTTTTTTAAATACCAAAAATACCCAGAGGATCTTCCTACATTAATTAACTGTATATGATTTAGAAATATGATTTTTTTTTTACGGGAATAGTGGCACGGGTTGCTACAATGATTTTCACCGTGACTTCTAGAAAGACTTTCCTACATTAAAATCACTATAGCAATGATACTCGATTTTATGCAAATAATACTCAATTTAATTAAGTATTATTTTGTATATTTGAATACCAATTACAACAACTATAGCTGCTACAATGATTTTTGTTGTGACTGATTACTTATAAACTTCTTACAGTGAAATTATTGTAACAATGATACTCAATTATATGCAAATAATACTCAATTTAATTGAGTATTTTTATATATATTTGAGTACCATTTAAAACCACTATAAAAATTTTGAATACCTTTTTGTATTGGTGAGTACCATTTAAATTGATAGTCAATTATATGTAAATGATACTCAATGTTACAGTTATTTCGTTGTAGGAAATTGAGTACCATTTTCATATAATTGAGTATCATTTTAAATAAATATTGCAGCTATAGTAAAATCACTGTTGTACTACAATAAATTTAGTCAATTATATGAAATTATATTCAATGCTTTAGTAATTTAAAAATAAAAAATTAAGTATTATTTGCATAAAATTGAATATCATTACTACAATGATTTCACTGTAGCAAAGATGTTTTTAACAATCATGACGAAAATCATTATAGCTGCTACAGTGATTTCATTGTAGCTGCTACATTGAAATCACTGTAGCAAATATAGTGATCATGCTATCGTTTTTGAAATTGAATGTTTCATTGGGGATCGGATACAGTTTATAGGTAGTGACAATTTAGTAAATTCAATAAGTTATTCTTAACATTTTAGTCTTTTAATTAAGTTGTTGCAATTGAAACGGTGAAACATGGACTCGAGCTTAAAAGAAAAGGTTGTCGGGACCTATCCTAAATTGAAACAGTTAAAAATAACTAATTGCTATCCACTCCTTTTTTTTTTTGCTAGGGGCAGCTTGCGACTAAAGGCAACCCATAAGTTAATTTTTTTTGCCAAAGGCATGCTGTCGAAGCGTAAGCCGCTGCCCATCCGACGTTGTTAATCCCATCCAACCCACTGCCTCCTCCTTCTCCTTCCTCATCCTCCTTGTCCTCCTCTTCTTCTTCCTCCTCTGCTAGTCCCTTTTTCTCTTCCTCCTCCTCCCTCCTCCCTCCTCCCCTTCTTCTTCCTCGTACACTCGGCCATTTCAGGCCGAGTGCTTCTACAACCCATTCGTCTCAAGGAGACCATGTGTATTGTAGTGGCACTCACAACCGCCTATTACTCGAACTGAAACGACTGAATTGTAAAAGCACTCGGCCTAAAACGACTGAATGGTTTGTAGGAGCACTTGGTCTGCAATGACCGAATGAGATGCAAAGAGACTTATGAAGGATGAAGAACGACAGAGGGATGAAGAGGAGGGCGAACGTGGGAGGCAACATGCACAGCTGAGAATGGTGGCGAAGGAGCAGGAAAAAGGGAAGGGTAAAATAGGGATATGATAAAAGTCCCCATCTCATGGCTGCCTTTGGTAAAATATGGGTTTAATGGGTAGCCCCTATATAGGGTTATTTTAGGTATATTGAATGTATGACTTACAGGTTGCCCCACGAAAAAACTGTGATGTATATAGATGCTGCTTGAAGAAAAGCCTGTGAACCATTTTCTTTTTTGAAGAACATCTAAAAGCTCCTTGATAGGCCATCTCATGAATTTTTAGGAAAATGCTATTTAACCAATAATGTTGTGACGACCGAGATCCAATAGTCAGTGACTAAGACCCATGAGGCTATGATGTCAAGATGGATGAGATGAGGTGAGGTAAGATAAGGTGAGGTGTCCAAGGCCACAAGTTAGCCCCAAATCGTCTGGAGAAAAGGAGATCCTGAACTACTTATATAATTTTCCCTCTCAAACATAGAAGACGTGTTTTAAAACTGTGCGCCGCTACAAATTTCGTAAGAACTCCGTAGTTAAGCGTGCTCAGGCGAGAGTAGTTCTAGGATGGGTGATCTTCTTGGAAGTCCTCATGAGTGCACGAGCAAAGTGCATAATATCTTGTGTTTGGGGCGGATGTTACAAAATGATATCAGAGCAAGTTCTCCTCACAATGGGGGGGCTTAATCCTACATGTGGACGTGTAGCCCTTAAGAGGGGTGGATTGTGACGACCAAAATCTAATAGTTAATAGCCAAGACTCTTTAGGCTGTGATACCAAGATGGATGAGATGAGGTGAGGTGTCTAAGGTCACGAGTTAGCCCCACATCACTGGAGAGAAGGAGATCATGAGTTACTTATATAATTTTCCCTCACAAACATAGAATATGCTTTTTAAAATCGTGCGCCGCTACGAATTTCATAAGGACTCTGTAGCTCAGTATGCTCGGGCGAGAGTAGTACTAGGATGGGTGACCTCCTGGGAAGGTCTCGTGCAGGTACGGACAAAGTTGATAATATCTTGTGTGTTTGGGATGGATGTTACAAATATTTTACAAACTTCTTTTACCAAAATGATGTGGCACCCGATCACAACCATCAATTGGACCCAGCCCTGATCGGTGATTCACAATCAACCCCGGGTAAGCAATATGATGGCTGTGATCGGGTGCCACGTCAAATTGGCAAAAGAAGTTGGAAAAACAGGATGGCTTCCTTAAGACTTTGGGAAAAATACATTTACCTCCCTTGAGGTTTGGGTTAATTACATAGACCCCCTATAATTTAAAAACAATAAAAACGCCCCATAATGTCTCACTTTTTTGACGAATACCTCACTTAAATGGAACAACTAGCTGACGCAGCCCACTTGCTTTTACATTTTTATCCTTGTTAGGTACGGAGTAATTACGACAATACCTATTTTAATTGCCTAACCCATTACCGATACTTTTATCCCCTTCGTCGGACACTTCCTGAAACTCCAAATGGAAAGATCTTAAACCCTTCCATCTCGAGTTCCCACCATCATTCTAGTCGGAATTCCACTTACTACTGACCAATAGCTGGTCGTCTACATCCTCCTGACCATCGACGGACCTCTTGCTGCATCCTACTCCCATCGCAAAACATCAGCCTGCCTTGCCACTCAAAAAAAAAAAAAAAATCAGTCTGCCTTTGGGTAGGTAAAACTCATCACTAATTGTCTGCTTTGTTGTCTCGATCGTTTGTGGTTCACGATCATAACCCTTTCGGAACCTTTTACAAGTAGGAACCCTCTTCCCGAAAACCGATCATTGGTGATTTATTGGTATAACCCAATTTCTCCATGAAATCCTAAGTTCTATTTCTATTTTGTAACTAAAATTATGTAAAGCCCTATGTTCACTTTTAATTCTATGTTTTACAAATAGAAACCCTCTTCCCAAACCTTTTGATTGGGTTGTTAACATTATTTCTCTAAAAACTCTAAATTTTTTAGATAATCCTAATTATTATGTAATTTCTTTAATTAGGTTAATCTATGATTCTAAAGTAGATTTTATTGTCCAGCACAAGGGAGAGGTGCAAGAATTAGATAGTGTTGAACCTGACAGGCATTGTTAATTAGACATCATGCAAGATTGTTTGATTGTAGCCCTACCTCTCTAGAGCTTGATGAATCCAATTATTACTCTGTATGGTTATATACCTAGAAAGGTGGATGCCATGACTATATGTTCTGATCAGTATAGCTCAAGATGCTTGAGTTGGGCAAAGGTACCAAAGAATTTCACATTTCTCTTACTTTGTAAGATAGCAAAGAATACCATCTCCATCTCCATCTCCTCCTCCTGCATGGGCCTGTCAATCGGGCCGGGTCAGGTCGGTCCAAGCTTTGCCCGAACTCGGCCCGTATATGAATCGGCTTTACCAAGCTCGAACTCAGTCCAAAAATTTTCCACTTTATTCAACCCAAACTCAGCCCAATTTGTTTTTCGGGCTAGCCCAATTAAGATTTGCAGTGAATCAAAATGTAAAAAAAAATTGGATATCTAGTACTACAAGCATAGATGTAAGGAATCTAGGATGGAGCCATGGAGGGTGTCCGACTTCGATCGATTAGGGGCTTTAGTGCAAAAAAGAGACTTTTTTTTTAGTTTGGAAGGAAGTGAAACAGAAGATTGTGAATCTAGGATAGTATTAGTGGGACTCCCAAATTGGGAAAGGGTATTTTGACCATTGAATTAGTGATGACTGTCAGTCAACTATAGAAAGAAGATATTGAAGGGTCGGAGCGACTCTTGGTTACTCAATATGCTCGGGTAGTACAGACTGTACAGGGGATTCAATGCTTCATGGGTTTTTAAATTGAATATATAAGCATTCGGGTTCGGGCTGAATATGGACTGGGCTGAACCTGGTCCGAGCCCGGTCCGAATTAATTTTCAGGTATAAAATTATGTCCGAACTCGGCCCAGTCCAAACCCATTTAAGGTTCAGTCTAAATTTTTTTGGATCGGACAGGCAGGTATCAGGCTAGCCCGGCAATATACAAGATTGTCACCTCCATCATCACATACTAGATAACCACCCCCATCTTCACATACTAGCAATAGGGAAGTAATGGATGATGATGAGTTTTTTTGGAGTGATGACGATGAGGAGGAAGAGAAGATCGGAGGGTTAGAGTATGTGATGATGCAATTGATGACAACAGTCAACAGAGTGGTAGAGGTAAAGACTACTAGAATTGCATATCACAATGAACTGGTGTCTGCCTATCACTCTAATGATAATGAGGCTGCAGGCTGCTCCGACTGCAGCCGTGCTCGCTTGGACTGATGTATCCGACTGAGAGCCGTGAGGAGCTCCGTGTCGGAGAGAAATAAATCATCTTTGAGGCCACTTTCAAGGCCCATCTTGGGCTCAAACCCGGGCGGTGCCTCCAGGTCTGAAACCCCCCCCCCCCCCCGGGCCCCCCCCCCCCTCTCCCCGGGGCCTGACAGGGGATGTCTCATGGGTTCTCTTCTCCGTTCGACCATCGTGAGGGCTATTCGGCCGAAAGGGGCCGCCACCCAAGTGAGGGGGGACAACCCTAGAAGGATCAATGACAGGGATATCCGGTGGATTGGTTCGGGTGGGCCCCACCCTTAAAATCTTCACGCTTTTGCTGGAATCTGAGCACGTGGGACTGGGGACAGTGCGGGCATTGCCGGGGCTGGTGCCATCGGGCTTACCCTTGCTGCCGCCATTGCCACAGCCCAATGGATCGACTTCAATATCATGATCATGACCCCCTCCATCATCATTGCCACCATTGTCACCGTCGCCGCCGTTACCGCCACCATCCCCGTCGCCAGACGATCTTCCCGCTTGGCTGCTCTCACTAGGGGACCTGCCTCGAGGCATATCCCCTCCCTGAACAATGGTCACTTGCCCCGTCGCAGGCGCGCTAGGATCGAATAGAAAAACAGTCTTCCAAAAAACCGGCGTGCGCCATAGATGTCCTTGATTTGGGCATCGACGAGGTCATGCTTCTTCTGTGCCCTCCCCCCCTTGATGAACTTGCAGCGAAGAGAGATCCCTTTGGGCACGAGGTGGTTAAACTCCGGCACCTCAAACCCACCATGCCAGTCCCTAGCCAGGCACAGGGGCAGGATCGTCCAAGTCGGGTCGGAATCTGGGAACCCATCGAACACCGGGGCCACTGAGGGACGACGGCTAAAGCATACCCCATGGATCCCCTAGATCAGAATCCTCTTCACTAATCCCATGTCCAAAAGATTGTTTCTTTGCTCCAATGCCATGAAGAGTGAGTTTTTAGGGGGATGTAGACCCTTCATTGGCTTAGATGAGTGCCATTTGAAGGGTCCTTATGGTGGTATGTTGCTATCTGTTGTGGCTCTCGATGGAAATCGTGGGTCGTTTGTCTGTCAATATGGCCCTTTGGAGAGGGTACCTTACCAGGCCTGGCCCTTCAAAGCACTTTAAAGCCCTGACCCTGACCCTGCTAGGCCCTGCCCTCCATATACACTAAAAAAAAAAAAAAAAAATGATATAATAATAAGAAGAAATGTTATTCATCCTGAAGATTTGTTCCGATTTTGCCGACCTGATTGACGTGGCAGCGTGCAACTAGTGGCTGAAACCCACTAGTGATTTTAAAATCTTTAACAGCACCAATTGCACGCTGCCACATCAATCGGACCCGTGAAATCGGAAAAACCTTCGGGCTGAATAACATTTCTCAATAATCAGGATCTTTGGCATCTAGCCCTCTACATATACCCCCACGATTAGGAATTACGTAAACCAAAGATGAAAAACATGGAAATTTCCCGAATGATGTACGTTCCCAGTACTCGAACTCTCACAACCAATATGCTAACCAATATTCTCAGGCTTAGGGGTGGCAATGGGTCGGGTCGGGTCGGGTCGGGTCGGGTCGGGTCATATGTATAAGGGTAAAACACCCAACCCGAACCCGACCCGTTTAATAAACGGGTCAAAAACTTAAACCCAAACCCGACCTGCCTAATAAACGGGTTGACCCGACCCGACCCGTTTAACCCGTTTACTAAACGGGTCAGGTCGTGT
This sequence comes from Chamaelirium japonicum, assembly GCA_947650365.1. Classification (NCBI taxonomy): domain Eukaryota; kingdom Viridiplantae; phylum Streptophyta; class Magnoliopsida; order Liliales; family Melanthiaceae; genus Chamaelirium; species Chamaelirium japonicum. The sequence goes on from OX393549.1 coordinate 112,607,038, forward strand.
CGGGTCGGGTTGGCTCGGGTTGGGTCAACAGAACCCATGTAAACCTGTCGGGTTGGGTAAAGACCAGTCGGGTTGGGCCGGGTTTGATCGGGTTGGTTCGGGTTGGCTCGGGTCGGGTCTGGTCGGGTTGACACGACCCATTTGTTAAACGGGTCAAGTCGGGTCAATCGGGTTATAGGTACAAACCCAAACCCGACCCATTAAATAAACGGGTCAATCGGGTCGACCCGTTTATGACCCAAACCCGTTTAGGCCAAACCCAAACCCGCTAACTTCTGGTCGGGTTCGGGTCGGGTTGACGGGTCGGGTCAAGAATTGCCACCCCTACTCAGGCTCCACATAGCCGTACAAGGGTTATTAGTGTCCACACCTAAAACTATCAGGGGTTTTGGCTGAAAAAAAAATTGAGGGAAAAAGTAAACCACACTAAGATTTTCTATAAATATTTGAAAAATGAAAATCCTTATACAAGTATAACTTTTGAACATAATGTTACTGTACTAATCCCGATACAGCTTCAACAGATCGCATATCTGGTACTGAATTCAGAGAGAGAGAGAGAGAGAGAGAGAGAGAGAGAGAGAGAGAGAGAGAGAGAGAGAGAGAGAGACATAGCACAAAAGGCCGAAGTTTTATATCAGTACTAGTAAGAAACCCAAGGAATGCCCGAATGTGTTTGATGCACGCCATTTGGCAAAATTGATATCGTAACTGCTCGAAAAAGTGTGAAATCTTAAGTGAGTGTGATTCAGTTGTTAGAGAGAGAGAGAGATTAATATCAAATGACAATTAAATACCATTGAATAAAAATTTATCATCTTTATGGTAGGTTTTTAAATGGATTTAAAAGAGAGCCGCATTCACACATGGAAGAAGAATTCTACCTCTTTAAAAGACGTCCACGTGTCACAACACGGGAGAGAAGCTTCCATTTTAATAAATACTAGTAAGAAACCCAGGCAATGCCCGAATGTGCTTGATGCACGCCATTTGACAAAGACGACATCGCAACTGTTCGAAGAAGTATAAAATCGTGAATGTGATTCATTTGTTAGAGAGAAAGAGATTAACATCAAATGACCATTAAATGTCATTGAATGAAAATTTACCATCTTTATGGTAGATTTTTAAATGGATTTAAAAAAGAGCCGGATTCACACACGGAAGAAAAATTCTAACTCTTTAAATGACGTCCACGTGCCACAACACGGGAGAGAGGCTTCCATTTTAGTATATATATATATATATATATATATATATATATATATATATATATATATATATATATATATATATATATATATATATATATATATATATAGGGGTGGGATCCGTTGACAACCCAAAATGGGAGGTAAATTTACCTCCCATTTAAACTCGCCATAATCTTTGGTTACAGGTTTTCGAATTTACTGATTTTTTGTGAGGATGATCAACATGGCAAGTTGATCATCCTCACAAAAAATCAGCAAATTCTGAAACTTATACGGGCGTCAAATGTGTTATTCAAATTAACGGTTCAGAAACATTTGATTCAATCGGCATCCTTAGAAGTTTCAGATTTTGTTGATTTTTTGTGAGGATGATCATTATGGCAATTTGATCATCCTCACAAAAAATTAACAAAATCTGAAAATTCTAAGGGCGCCGATTGAATCAAATGTTTCTGAACCGTCTATTTGAACCGTTAATTTGAATAACACATTTGACGCCCTTATAAGTTTCCGAATTTGCTGATTTTTTATGAGGATGATCAACTTACCATGTTGATCATCCTCACAAAAAATCAGCAAATTCGGAAACCTCTATCCACCGATTGAATCAAGTTAAAAATGAGAGGTAAATTTACCTCCCATTTTGGGTTGTCAATGGATCCCAGCCCATATATATATATATATATATATATATATATATATATATATATATATATATATATATATATATATATATATATATATATATATATATATATGGGGCATGCTATGCTGCGGCATGCGGTACGTACGGCACAGCACCGCAGCCATCTGATGCACGCGCTGCGTGCATCGCATGCACACAGCAGTGCATCAGACGGCATGCGGTAGGTGCCGCACTTACCGCATGCCGCATTCAAGCATCTCTCTCTCTCTCTCTCTCTCTCTCTATATATATATATATATATATATATATATATATATATATATATATATATATATATATATATATATATATATATATATATATATATATATATATATATATATATATATATATATATATATATAGAGAGAGAGAGAGAGAGAGAGAGAGGAATGGGATGCTGCCTATCAAAGCAGCGTTTTTTGCTGCTTTGATACATTGTTTGACCATCCTAGAAGTTTTGGAATTTGATGAAATTTGGTGACGGTGTTGTCTAGGGTAAGATGATCATTCTCACAAATTTTCATCAAATTCCAAAACTTCTAGGGGGTTTAAATGGTCGAAGCAAAATCAGTCGTCTGCAGTCACCGTTAAAATCTGCAGCATTTTGCTTCGACCATTTGACCCTCTTAGAAGTTTTGGAATTTGATGAAAATTTGTGAGGATGATCATCTTACCCTAGACAACACCCTCACCAAATTTCATCAAATTCCAAAACTTCTAGGATGCTCAAACAATGTCTCAAAGCAGCAAAAATGCTGTTTTGATAGGCAGCATCCCATTCCTCATATATATATATATATATAGAGGAATGGGATGCTGCCTATCAAAGCAGCAAAAAACGCTGCTTTGATAGGCAGCATCCCATTCCTCATATATATATATATATATATACATATATATATATATATATATATATATATATATATATATATATATATATATATATATATATATATATATATATATATATATATATATATATATATATATATATATAGAGAGAGAGAGAGAGAGAGAGAGAGAGAGAGAAAACGGGGTATGAGCTGACAGCCTAATTTAAAATTAGGCTGTCAGCTCCTTAGCCGTCCGATTCCAACGTTGGTTAAAAATATCAATAACATAGCTGATCGAAATCTCTCTCTCTCATTCTCTCCCCCCCCCCCCCCCCCCACCATCGAGCGGCAACCTGGGAGGCGCCCTCTCCTCCACCTCCGGCGTCTCCCTTCCCCTCCAGCCGGCGATCACAGGTAGGCCCCTCCCCCTCCACCTCCGGCAGCACCCCCGCTTCCCCTCCGGCAGCTCCCGTCGGTGAATCACACTCCCCCTCCGACCGAATCGAGCCCCGATCTCTCCCCCTCCGGCCCCGATCGCAGCCCCGACCTTCCCCTCCGGCGCCGATCACCGGAGGGGAAGGTCGAGGCTGCGATCGGGGCCGGAGGGGGAGAGATCGGGGCTCGATCCGGCCGGAGGGGGAGTGCGATTCACCGGCCGGAGCTTGACGGCGTTGGAGGGAGAGTGAGATTCACCGGCGAGGGCTTGACGGCGCCGGAAGTGGGAGGTGGAGGGGAAGGGGGCTACCTGTGATCGCCGGCCGGAGGGGTCGGGGGCCGCCGGAGGGATGATGAGGGTCGGGGGTCTGCTGGCTGCCGGCGTCGGAGGGAAGAGATCGGGGGTCTGCCGGCGTCCGGGGGAAGGGGGCTGCGACCGGCGGGCGGTCGGGTGTCTGCCGGCGCCGGAGGTGGAGTGGAGGTTGGTCGGGGAGGGGGAGAGGTGGAGGGTGGTCGGGATGGGGGCTGCAGAGAGAGAGAGAGAGAGAGAGAGAGAGAGAGAGAGAGAGAGAGAGAGAGAGAGAGAGAGAGAGAGAGATGGG